>ML777676.1:784617-808025 GCA_009831015.1 Picea engelmannii
GCTTTAGGCCATTAAACCTCCTAGTCTCCTATATATACCAAGGAGACATTTTCATTTTGGATCATCTTGTACTTGAACATTTAAGTGGGGTAAAAGGAGGTTGCCCCCTCGAAGAGGCTTATTATCTGAAATTATCTCTTTTTGAAAGCATTGAGTACTTTTCCTGAGGTTTTTCTATGCTATATTGATGTTTGGTTCTTAACATATTCACCATTGGTTTATTTACTAGGTCTGTGGAAGATAGATTTATTTCCCGAACATTTCTAGTCATCGGATTTTCTACTAAGTTCAAAGCGTGTAGCACGAAGTCCTTCTTTTGAGGGATATTGCATATATCTATGACTGATACATTAGCCCTTAACATTTTCAAATATTCAACTATGTTGTTTGGGTGATTCTCAGGTTTGGATTCTTATAGGTCCTTTGCTGGGAGAAAAAGGCCTTTTCGGGTGATTGAGAGTTGTATTATTCTTTGAAGTTTGGGTAACAACGATCTCTTTCAAGATAGGTGGACCTTGACTATGTGTTTGCACCATCCAGACTTTGGTGGGTGGTTCTTGAGACTCAAACAGGTCATTGGAAGGCATGATCATTTCGGGATCCCATATCATCATGGATGTATCTTTTGGTGGATCAATCTCTTCCTGGTCAGCAATATTCATAACCGAACTACTTGATTGTCCGATCAGGGATACCTCATCTATAAACCAATTGGCCATCAAATTCATGGCATGTACCCATTGAGGGTAGTCTCTTTCAGAGTGGTTTTCTTGGTGATATGTACATAAAGAATTAGATGCTACTTTCTCTAGATTGATATTTAAGTTAGTTAGGGGAGGTTCAATTTCCTTGAATGGAGGGTTCCTTTTAAAGAAAGGCCTATAGGGCCTTTGGCCTTGGTTTCCTTCCCCTACGTTTCTCTTCATGTCTATGATATTGTTTGATAATTTCTTAACCATGTGTTGTAGGTCTTTTATCTCTCCATTACCCTTGTTAGGGCTCTGTTCTGCTTGTTTCCCTAGTGATATAGTCAAAAGAAGTCCTCTCCTGGGAGGAGCTTGAGCTTATTTATTAATGAGATAAATATGGCCTTATTTACACCCTTTCATCTGGAATTCTATCATTTTTGTTTCTTCAAAATTCTTAGCTAGGTTTCCTTGAGCAGCCCTTTTCATGAACATGGAAATAGAAGCTAGGAGAGTGTTAGCATAAAATTCGATTTGCAATTCTTGATTTGGCTTAACTTAAGGATGAAACTTGTTCAATATGGTCATGAATCTTTGATTGAAGTCTTTTTCCGCTTCTTTTGAACAACTCGGCCATCAGAGCTCACGTAGTACTTTCTTTGGCAATTTTGTCTAAAAAATATTTTTGGAACTTCCTCCAATTGGTTATAGATCCTATCAGCATATTGAAGTACCACATGGAAGATGAATTTTCAAATGTATAGGGGAAAATTATGCATACTACGTCTTCATGTTGGATGTCCATAAGTCTGATCGCTAGTATGAACTTCTTGATATGATCTTCAGGCAATATTGAAGTTTTGGGGTAAAATTTAGGAAGTAGCTTCTCTGGGTGTTAGGGAAGATTATGTACTCATCCCTATATGGCCATGATGTCTCTAGCTAACCAAGGTTGGATGTTCTAGAGTGGGTTTTCCCCTTCCACCTCATGGTTTTTTTTATCTTCCATATCTTCAGATTCTAAATCAAACTCTTCCTATTCTGAATATTTGTCTGGTTTAGAGATGACGTCGACTATTGTTTCGGGTATGAAATCAAGAGGTTCTTGAATTTCAGTTATTGAGAAATCTATTAAGTATTCTACTACGTGCACAAAAACCTTGTAAGGAGTACTAACCACTAGTTTGTTTTGTTTTTTTATTCGAGGGAGTATGGGAGCTAAGGAGAACGCACCGATCTGTTGGGCGTAGGCTCTTGTAATTATTCTGAGTTGATTTACCAGAGCGTAAGGTATTACAGGGTGAAAAGGTGCTTCCTTGAGTTGGGGTGAGTTACTCGTTTCAGGAGTAATCAACATGTGTGGGCTATAATTGGATTGATTAGCCATGCATGTGGGTTGTTTTGAATCTATAGATTGTTTGAAATACTATATAAAATATATATTCAACCATTCATTCTCATGCCCTCCTTCTAGCACTGATTTTGTTGATGGGTCTTAAATCCATTGATTCAAGAGTAGGAACCAAACCTGCCACGGAGGCCTAATTAAACTTTGTTGTGTTTAATAATGGAATGGTTTTCCAGATCTTGTTATCCTGCCAAATTATCGATGGGCTTTACGTTTTCTTATGAAGGCTCTTCCTGCAGTTTTGACTATTCTCTTTTGTATTTTCCCTTGAGTGGCACTGATATGCTATGTAAGCTGGTATAAACCAACTTTCTAACAAACAAAATTAAGTTTTGACCTACTGGGAAGATGCTAAGCTTGGGATAACCCACTACTCAAGAATGCAGATGACAATTTTATACCACAGGACTAGTACTAATACATTAACCATGTGACCATCCAATTATTGCTTGAGATACTAACTACCAGAAAGAAAATGTATATGCAATGAGATAATGGTAAGAAAAATAATTCATCTACCAGAACCATTCATCACATAATAACACAATGATTCATCTTCATCATTAAAGCAAAGAACATCAAAAAATTGCACCAGATAACTTGACAACAAAATTAATTTCTCTTACTCATTACAACATCATTCATGAGTACGATAGGAAATATTTCTTCTCCACACCCACTCACACATGAAGCTGATGAAAATAATTTGTCTCTAGTCTAGAAGGACTTCAAAATAATTCTTAAAAACCAAAAAGAAGGAGTTCTTGCAACAACCATCGACCCTTGACTAGTTGGTCGATGTCTTTATTTATAATCTAAAATTCAACTGAAAATAATGGCTTAGTGCAGTTTAGGAAAAAAAAAATAAGCCACATGGTGTCCTCTTCTAACAGTTTCTTTAACAGTCAACTTAAGTTATCATTTGAAGGGGTGAATTTTCTCATACTTTGACCAACTGATAAACAACTCTTCACAAGTTTGGGCCCATGGAAATCGATGTTGTTCCATCGGAGTCGTGTAAAATCCTTTGATCTCTATTGCATGTGCCCAATACTTCACTATACTTGTGTTCAACTATTGTAGCACAGTTTGTGCCCTAATTGAATGTTCCATGAATCATTGCACTTGTCCTGGTTTTGCATTGGACACCGTAGCTAGCTCTTCATCCCATAATGCATCTTGTTTGGCATGCGATTCAACTATTTCTCATAGGTTGATGAAGTTTTTGGTGGTGTCAAACTATGGGAGTTTGATATCATTCATTTCTTTATTGATTTTTCTCAAATGTTTCTTTTGGGTTCCTCGGCGAGGTTATAGAGAAAACTTTGTTTGGTAGTTGGAGGGATATTTCCTGCAATTGAAATTGAAGTAGATTAGAAATTAATTATTAGGCAAAGCTTAGTAAGACATAAGCGGAAAGAATAGAATACTCTATACATATAGAGCTCATTAGTAATGACTATTTAATACTTATGTGATCCCAGTGGCCTTTCGAATGACCTATAATGTCTCTGTCTGTGCCTCTGTTGCTCTTCAGTTTGGATGATTTACATCTATGTGCCATAACATTGTAGATCGGGTACGATATATACAAGTGTCAAAACCATTCCAATAGTCGATTTCCCCTTGGGGTCAAGAAAGGATTCCAGAGCTAAACGTGTGCCAAAAGTGAGCATAAGGTCCAAAATGGTCAGATACTGTAATAAAGGAAGTTGTTAAATGCCTCAGGTCAAGGCAAGTTGTTCCTCCAGAAGCCGTATCACCAAGTGTGTCCACCATTGTTCAGTAATAATGGAGGATGGGGAGATTAAAGAGATTGGAATGATCATACCATATATTGGTTTCATTTCATATGTCCTAGATCATATCCATCATGAAGATGTGACGCGCTAATTCTTGAAGATATCCCGTCGCAAGCCATGAATGTTCCTTGGCACGTTCTGTCTCGCTGCTCCGCTCTTCTATAAATTATAGATGTTTTGTGTGGGTTCTATGCATCAGCCAAGTTTGTACATCAGTAGAAATTGGTCTTGAGAGTTCAATTCTATCAACTCTGTGTCATAGTCTTTTATCCTGTCACAGATGTCTAAGTAAATATGTTGTCTCACAATGGGATCCCCTCAAAATGCGAGACATGGTTCGCAAGGAATTCAGAGCGCCATGTCTGAACCCCAACATGTCTGGGACTCTTTCTTATTGGCATCGAGTATTCCTGAGGCTTCAAAAGTAGGTTCCTACCTTTTCTCAGAAACAATGTCAACACATTAAGCGGAGGTCAAAGTGGAGAGAATTACATCTGAAGGACACATTTTGGAGGTCATGTCCTCTCAAAAGAAGACACCACGAAGGAGGGGAAGGCACAAAAAAAAAAAGTAAGTAGGAGGAGGAGGCCACATCCTGACTGAACTGAGTGCACACCTAGCCGTTGAGGAGTTCATAATGCATGGTACCTGGTTAGATCTTGTCGAGACTACCAGTCAAGGAAGCATGAGCCAAATGAGAAGGACAAAGACCTCAGGTTCTAACGTTGGAAATCCCAATCAATAACTGGAGTAGGCACAACTCGCCATAGCCAAACTTTATCAGGAAAATAGAGAAATGTGGAGACAACTGGAAGTGATGAACCAGGAAGTATCAACACTGCAAGGTCGTGAAGGAAGCATAAACTAGCTCAGGAGATAACTTTGGGAAGCACAAGATATGATTGTGAAGCTATGCAAAGTGAAAAGGATAATGGAGGAGGAGAACGTAAAAATAATGCAAGGCGCACTGAAAAGTCTAGGAAAACGTATGTGTGTAGGAGACACATGATGGGCAAAATCTAGTTTTTTATTCTCAGAAGTGATGTATGTTTTGATAATTTTCCCTACTTGATGTGAGAATTTTCACGTTCTCAATGTAACCAGGTCGGTTGGATAAGATTTTGGTAGTGTTTATTGTATGTAACCTAAGCATGACGGGAACCATAATATATGAGATCTCGAAAGAAAAAATATGAAAGGATTCTAATCATAGCAGTTAAAAGTATCGTGTTTCCTTTTTGACTGTAAATCTACCATGTTCTTATCTAATCTCCTCATAAATTAGCTTTGATTTTACAATTATCATTGCTTTTAATTGTTTTATGATTTCGTTGATATTTTACTTTAGAAACTTCTGACGCCGATTGATGCTGACATGGCATCACTGACTCGGGGCGCATTAAATAAAACCTAGAACTCCGCTTGTGGGCAAGGATTGAACTCAGGAATTCATTTAATTCATACGCACTAAATTGAGATAGATCTCGTGATTACCGATGTCTAGTGAGTATTGGGGGTCGGTGTTGAGAAAATAAATTAATGCATTTTTTTTCATGGGTTATCATCCTTTGAAACTCCCGACCCCGCAAAAGTTTTCGAAGTTGATGATCGGCGATTATTATTTCATTTATAGTTCAACGCTTATTATTATAACCTTTCATCGATGCCGAGTGTATCGGTCATCGACGATATCCTTGGTGAAGCTCTTTCACAGTAAAGAGTGACTTTCATCTGCCAACGCCGATGGAGATCGACACCCGACTATGTTGGTTTTCACGAATAGTTCTTATCACATCTAATTCTTCCTGATGTCGAATTTCTTAAGCGTGTCGGGGTAAATCTTAGACTATCGGTACTTTGATTAAATGTGAGTATTTTTTAATTTATGATGATTTTCACATGTTCAAGAAGAATTTTAAAAAGACTTAAAATGAAAACAAAACTAGGTATCAATTTTCATGTTGAAGTAAAATCAGACAATGCCAAAAGATTAAGTGGTACCCAAAAAGGTAAGATTTGACACGGGATTTTTAGGGTGTGTTGAGTGTTCAACAATTGGTACCTGTTTTTCAACTCTTTCATTGTCTCTTGCTCATCAGGAAGGTTCTAGTTACTGATCGTCGAAGTCGATGTGTCAGGTTTTGACGTTATCCTTTATCTTGTAGGCATCATCTTGTTGGTGTCGGGAGGGTAGCCAATTATATCTTCCCTTTCATTTTCACATGTTTTTCCAAGCTGAATGATGTGATAGTGTGTTGAGTCATTGTTGTTCGATGCCTGATCTGCGTGCATTTTGTTTATCGTCAAGTTGTGTGGTTAACTATTGTCATTGTTTCCTTCCTTCCAAAAGAAAAAAAAAATTGCACTTGCTTGCATCACTTGTAGTCTTAATGACAAGGTCTTTACAGAACACAAAAAACCCTTACCAACAACACAATTTTTCTCTTTAAATTTTTTTAAGATTTTAGATAAGATTTTACAAACTATTTAAATCATGTATACTTAATGTGCAGAGTAACTATTTTGGAAGTTTTGGAACTTTCTGAGAAAAAATATTAAATTTTTTTAACTCTAGTTGGGTATGTTATTATTTCTTATTTCTTATTTAATATTTAGATAAAGTATATATGCTAATATGTGTTATTTGTTATTTTTATTATTGTTTTGTATTGTTATAGATGTCTAAATTATATTTGGTGGAAAATATGTTTATATTATATTTGGCGGAAAGGAGTATGTTGGAGGATGAGACTTAACTCTTTTGGTATGTATGTCGATTTTGATTTACTCAAAACTTGTTTAATTTATCTAAAATGGTACATGTGTACATTTTATTTTAAATTTGTACATAAATTTTACAGTAATTTTTTTATTTTTTATTTATGTTTTATTTTGCATGTTTGAAATGTAAATTTTTAGTTTTTGAATTATGTTTTCTTTTGTAGGTTTGAATTGCAGGTATGAAGTGATATATCTTAAAGAGATGGCTTAGAGTCCAGAATTTTGGAGTTAAATGTCTTAGATTTTTAACCATCTTAAAATGGATGTGGAACATATGTATTTGACGATGTAACTATTCAAACTTTTATTATATATATATATATATAGATATAGATATAGATATAGATATAGATATATGATATTTTTGGAATTTAAAATATCAATTTATTTTCCCATATATGATTTCTAAAAAGGTTAAGTTATGTTTTACCATGTTGTGCTGAAATTACAAATGTTTTATTTCATTTTATTTATAAACATTATTGTATAAACATCATTCTACTATTTGAAGTAGAGTTAATTCTGTGTGGATTTGATTGTGTAGTGATGTGAAAGATTATTGTGTAGTGATGGGAGATCTAGGTAGTTATCAAATTATAGTTTCTAACTTATAGTTTAAATTTTGATTGATTTGGAAATATGGTTGAAAATAGTCAAAACAAGTCATCGAATTTTATGTTTCTTATGAATTTTCAAAATGAAATATAAAATAAAATGTGAAATAAAATTAAATTTTATAGTTTCTTATGAAATGTCACAATGAAATATTCAAGAAAATGTGAAATAAAAACTAAATTTTATAGTTTCTTATGACATTTCACAATAAAATATTCAAGAAAATGTGAAATGAAAATTACAGTTTCTCACTTATAATTTAAATTTTGTTTGATTAGGAAATATGGTTGAAGAAAGTCAAAACATGTAATCAAAATTTATAGTTTCTTATGAAATTTTACAATGAAATGACAGTCCAACAATGGAAATAGTCAAAATAAGTCATCAAATTTAATACAAGTTTAAGCGATTTGCATGAAAATTTATATTGATATAAATTGTTTTTGTAAGGGTAGAAAATTGTTGATGGAAATTATCAATCCTCTTCACATTGGAAGTATTCACAAATTCCAGTAATATGACCCCTACCATTAATTCAATTAAAATTATGAAAATCTAGATGAAACGAACCAAGCTTTAGTAAATGACCTCCTATTTTTTATTTTGTTATGAGGCCACAAAATCAAATTCATTTTCAACTTAAGTTTTTTTCAATCAAATTCAATGAAAGCTATGTTTGATGTGTAGAATATAAGTAACTTGTTACTTGTTCATCATACACATTTTTATTTCAATTTTCTTTAAGATATTTAAATCTAAATGCAAAAATTTAACAATTTAATATAATATCAACACTTTTGGAATCAAAATTCACAATTTCATAATTAAAATTGATACTTTTTAAGATGACTTTAAAATTTTTAATTAGGATGATAATCATACATGTATTAACTTGAATGTTTTAATTAGGATGTTAATCATACACTTTAAGATGTCTTCAAATTTTTTCAAGCCATCAATAGTCCCTTATAATGACATGGAAACAGGTCCTAGTTTTGATATGAAGTTATCCTCTTCATATGAAAAAACATTAAACAATCAAATTGCAAATAATAAATGCATTTACCCTATATGTAGTAAATTGGTTACATGCATTAAAGGATTTGTTTATATGATTTGGATAATTTGTAGGATTAAAGTATAATCATCCAAAGTATAGTTCAATTTAGGTTCCCTAGATATAATATATAGGTTCTTGTAACAACCCCAAAGGTACAACTACATGGGACACATCATGAAGATTTTTTTTTTTATGTTTTAAAGTAGGATGACAGCAATGAAAACACTTTAAACAATGGATATTGGACACAAACACAATGCTCGCAGATCATGCAATAGACAACAATGACTCAAGACATTAGCACATTAGGCAACTAGAAGAAACATGTGATAATCCAAGACAGATATAAATGACTACCTACCCGACACCAAGAAGACACCACCTAAAAGCTAAAGGACAACATACACCAACCTGACACAACACTTTGATGACCAGTAACTGGAAAACTCTACGATGCACAAAAACAATTGTGTTAAGGCGTTATAAACCAAGTGCCAACATCAATTATGATGAACAACACCAACATCGGGAAGAGTAGACTCCGGCTGGGTTATCATTCACAACTCTCCCTCGGGGCACGAAATGATTCTCTCATCAAGAATCATGATGTCACAAGGTGATGGGCATGACAGTCACCAAGGAACAACCTAACACATCGAGACTAATAACCCAAGAAAATTTCAACACACTAGGAGACTGCATTAACTGTCAAACTCATGATGACTAACCCAAGCACCCAATCACCGCGTCAACCAAATGTGAGGGAATCTGATGAATATGAAATTTAAACAGCCTAATAATTTCCTTGTGCAACAAAGTTGATCTATACACAATAAAATAATTAAAATCAACAATTAGTTTCTTATACAAATTCCAAATCCGATATCGGATGGGTGATTTCCTAAGGAGGACTTCACTATCGTTTCAACTGGAACAAAAAGGAAAGATGTCCCTTCAACAATATAAAACCCCTTTTTGAATATGCTAACTTTTTCAACTGAAACAAGAAGATAATATTGTTGCCTATGGAACACATTAGATTTGCTATTTATCTAGTCTATAGATATCAGTGTAACTATGGGAAGTAATATTGTAATTATTGATAAAAAAAAAATTAGTAAAAGATGGTCGCTGATAATGACAAAAGATATCATTGCCTAAAAATGCAAATACACAGTCACCAATTTCTATCATACAACATTTAAATCAATGAATATAGATGCTCTCATTCATGTATGAATTCATTGTGTATAAGATTACTTCTACATTAATTCATTGTCTCAAAATATCTATTGTATTAATTCATTGTCTAACTAACCATTGATATATATTCCAGAGCTTTCCAAGTAATAAAACACAATCCAATTATAAGCTGAAAACACACCCTATAAATGTGTTGAGAATGTTGTCTATTAAATTGTTGAGTAGGAATATTTGTCAAATCAAATTTGAAGGAGGATTTAACTCCATAAGGCATCAATAACCACTCATCAAAAGGTTCTCTATAAAATTAAAATTGCTAGCATACAAATTACATAAAGGAAACGTTGACTATCCAACAAGGAAATACACATAAAGGAATTAAAAAAACAAAACACTAACCAAACAATATATGATTATGATTATATCATTATGTTCGTTCAACGTCATACACAACAGTAATGTGATGAGTCATTGTCTATTAGATAGTCATATAATACAATAAATTCACCCTACCCTTACGCAGTAAAAAATGCAGCAACCAATTCGTTGTCTCGGTAATAAAGTCATCTAATAAAAGGGTATGATATCGCTGACCTATGAAAGTCAGGGTTGTCTTTTAAATATAATTTGAAAATGAATATAATGCTATAGAAACATCCAGTTATACAATACATAACTAACAATTGATATTGCTATACAAATCAACTCTATACAATACACAATGACCAATGATATCACTATACGACTACACAGCGAACAAATACACAGCGTTCAAATGACATCACTATACAAATGATACTATACATATACACATCTAATAATTGATATCGCTAACAACTCAATGCTAAAAATTACACAACTAACAAATGGCTTCACTATACAATATAGTAAATGTTGTTGTCGTATTATTACACAAAATGCATATAAGAAAATTTTGTCCAATCGTTGTCATATAAAAGATCTCACTGTGTTCCAACATAGATATAATTCATTACTGAGAAAAAATAAAACCATACTAACATGTGTAAAATGACAAGATGAATTTGAAACTTTGAACCTTGGAACTCTACCCAACAATTGTTGTGTATAATTTTCGTTTTAATGGTGGATTTTAAACGCTAAGAAGGATGGATCGCTGCCCAATAATTTTGCTGCCTAGACATGTTGTGGTTAGAGTAGATAGACGAAGCATAAAAATTCAAATTCGGACAAATGTAGGGTCACTGTGAAAGGGACGAGAATTATCATCATGTTGGGAATTATTACCCAAAAATGTTGGGAAACATCCAAGGGAAACATTGGGATATCAAACTTTAAAAAACTCAGAAATAAACATAATTTAAAACGCTGAGATTTTTTTTTTTCAATTGAGGAGCTGTGAACTGTGATTAAAGTCCCTAAATCTAATCAGTGAATGAAAAATCTCTGCCACCCAAGATATAATCACTTCTATGGTGTAAGGGATAGTGCTGGTAAAATTTATTAAATAAGTACTGTCTTGAAACATATCACAAAACTTTGTCCCAAAATTTGACTGTCAAACATTAAAAATTGTCTAAGCACAATCAATAGGAAAAAGGGTAATTGTTGATTTTACAGAGGGTAATTCATAGACAAGTAAAATGGTAAAATGCAGAGTTGATATATAAACGCAAGAGTATTAATCTATTCGTGGAGAAGAAAGACAAACAATACGTAGAGGTATTCAATCGCAAAAAGGCACAAGACAGTCATTCAACTAGGAACAATCAATAGGGGTAGACAACTTGGAAAATTATTCTTTTCTCATCATCCATGCACCAAAAATCAGGGCATTAGAATATATAGGTCTATAAACACCGAAGTGACGACTGTCGATTCATCTCCCGGAAGACTGTTTAGGCATGGCCTGATGATTTAGTGATACTGACAGAAGATAAATCACAATCTCCTCATAATAATCAATAAAAGAAAATAGAACAGACGGAGCAATCAGAGATCATGTTACCAAGGGAATCGATTCAATGAAGCGAGCATAAAACTATGATGACATTAAGTTCTCAACTAAAAACATTGAGCAAAACACATTTCATTAGACAATAGAAGTACAAACACTGAGTAAAACACATTTTTTTACACCATAGGAGTACAGTAATGAAAGCGTAAGACCAATATTAATCTACCATTCAAAATAAACACATGTGTACCATAGCCCAAGGAGACAGCTCCGAGTCATTGTCCCATGCACACTCCATCTAGATCCTGCTTGTCGATCAATGTGACTTCACCAGTACCTCCCAGCCAATTCTAGGGGTACTCTTCCTCCACCTAAGCCCCCCGAGCTACAAAGAGGATATGCACACTATACCAGAGAACAACTAGCTCCTAGCTCACCTCGCAAGGTCAAGCTACCACTCATTACCGGAGATGGGTATCCAAACTCCCACAAGATAAGTGAGTCAAGACACAAATTCCACAGTGTAACTTTACACATAAAATCTTAGATCCATACTCCTCCTCCTCCATCCTTTTTGTAGAGGTTTTAAGTGATTTCTTTCCCAAATTCCCGTTTAATTTATTTTTGGTTATTTAAGTCAGAAAACCTCCCCTGTATACATGCCACCCATCCCCCTATTTGCACCATAAATTAGTTTCATTAATTATTTAATTACTCCTATTTACCTCACCCACCTAAAAGCATTCATAAAATTACTCCTTGGTGTCCCTATATTCCCTTACACATTTTAAATGACTTACACCTTTACTAAATTTCTAGTTGAGTCCATAATTAGAAAGTTCTTAAAGGAAAGATTCCTTACTAAGTTAGTCATTAAACTTTTTCCTTACGTTTCCAATTTTCTTTATGTTTCCCCTTTTTCCCTTAGTTTCCTATTTCTTTTAGGTTTCCCTCTTTTCCCTTTTTATCTAAAACTCAAATTGGCAAGTGTGTAAAAATCACCTTTTACCCCTTTTTCTTTCTAATTAATAAAATTTAATCAACATATGTACAAAAACAATCGTTCCCTTTTTAAAAAAATTTAAATACCCCAAGGTAATTTGATTTTAATAAATTAATTGAATTTCTTACCCCCTTCTCGTCACATGTTTAATTATGATTATGATTATTTTTCTTTTTCCATAAGTATCACTTATACCTAGATTTTAATTTCCTAGGCTAGGCAACATTTTTATTAGGGAAATTGTTTTTAAATCTTACTTATGAAGAAATTCATTTTAAGGCCGACTAGGTTTATTCACTTACCCGTTGAAATCGTGACATGCCCTTCATGACACACTAGGTGCTCCAAGGGTGGCACTCACCTTTTTTTGTTTTCCTTGTATGAAGTTCCCTTCAGGACACACTACGTGCTCCAAGGGTGCCACTCATCTCTTTCAATTCTCCTTATGCGACATGCCCTTCAGGACGCACTACATGCTCCAATGGTGCCACTAGCCTCTTTGCATTTTCCTTATGAGACGTGGCCTTTAGGAAGCACTACATGCTCCAAGGGTGCCACTCACTTCTTGACTGACTTGGTAGACATCAATAACCCCTCGAGTCAATACTAGGCCAGGTGATCTTCTGGAATACTAAAGGACATTAAGGAATAAGGCCCCTGCATTATTGTGAACCCCTTAGAATCATTGTGAGCGACTATTGCATTCTACCCTCATGACATCGTGGGTCTTCTCAAACTAGGTAATTGTTAACCTATAGTTCAAGCGACAGTGGGAGTGCTAGTAGGCTGTGGCAGGGTTGTTGTCTCCACCTCTCCCTCAAAGTCTCTGGTTGTCGTGGGTGACCCTTGTACTCCACATGTGAGTTTGGTCACCAAGCTATCATGATCCTGCATCATCAACAAATCATATCAGCAATAATAATCAATCATCATAATATCTAATCAGATGTACATGTGTCATATCAACAACAATCTAACCCTAATAGTACACTCCTTGACTCAATCCAGAGTCCAAGGGGTTTCATCAATGCCTATGCATCCTTGAGGTCCAAAGTCCTACACACTCAGGAGAACCAAGTCAATAGCACCTTTCTATGTCAATACAACAAAACAACATGTCGTCATATCCATAATGCCTCATAACCATAATCAAACACGCAATAGTATAATAATCCATATCACTTGCAAGCAAGTGTTCTAAAAGAATAAGTTTGCTTAGTGCATGCAAAAGAAGGATGTTACAGTTCTTTGCTGAAATTGTAAATAAGGTTTGGTAAACTTTATTCATCAAAAATACAAATTTTCTTAATTGAATGGACAATGAAAGTAAACTAAACTGGAAATGATTCTAGAATCTTAGATATTCATAAATACATGTACTTTCAATGCAAAATAAAAAATTCTAGAATGTACGTGTCACTTGTTTAAAGAAATCATAATGGTATTTCATCTTGAATTATTCATTCATGATCTACTTTGGACATTTTCCATTTTATAATTTTTTTTTTTATTGAACTTCTATTAACTTTATACACGCTACACATATCAAATGACTATATTGACAACTTGTGACATCTAACTGGTACTCTTCAAAGTGAACATGAATATCGGTTTGATGGGTTTCTTGAAAAAAGCATCCTTTCAATACAATGGATCCTCTTTCATATATAAAACTATTATCATCAAAATCTTCTAATAACCTCATCTTTTGTTCTATGCATCAGCTCAAATAATATTTCACGTTTTTAGTTTTTTCTATAGGTGCAACCATGGAAAAGACATCTCCTGCAAATAATTGGATATATTCGACAACAAATAGTTCGTGTTATATTATCACACAAGTACATCTACAAGTTATTTGAAAAAATTTAAACATAAAAATTACCTTCTCTAAGAAGATCAGAAACTCTATCGCCATCAACTGACACTATAATTTCATTTGATTCCATCTCCTCTGACCTTTCAAGTGGAATTTTTCTTTTTATATTAAGTTTGGTATGTCTCCAAGCTTTAACATATTCTGCATTTTTGTTTTCACAAATCTCTATGGATTATGTGTCCTCTATGCAAACTGAACAAAAACAAGACTCATTTCTTCTATCAAATGAAAATACATTTTTATAACATTTTGTTTTAACTGAATTTATTTTTCATGTCCCATGTATTGTACTGGCTTCATATGGGATTGATCTATTTACATCTTGGATTCCAACATACAAAAAAAACCCACACAAGACAAGAACTAGTTAACTTGAAATCTCTCAAGAAAATGATTTAAGATTGAATATAAATTTGAACACGTGAATAAAAATATCATGTGTACAAGCACATAATTTCAAATATAATTTTAGATATAAAAGCATAGAATGTGGAAGGAGGTGAACTTGGCCATAAAGTTTTACCAAAATCAAGAAAATTGTCGTAATACAACTCAAATTTTGCATGATAACGACAACAACAAGTGCCACAAACATTGATGGCTTTAACAAACCATGGTTTCTATTGACCAAATGTATTGATGGAAATTTTAACTTCTTTGTGCTCTTATTTGAACTTATTGAACAATTCTATTTTTGTAATTGGAAATATATGTTTTGGATGTTCTTCATATTGTTTTTGTGCTATTTTTCGTCACAACACATCACTTGTATGTGGGTAAACAAGATATTATGTCGACCAACAATTACGGGCTAATTCCTTAACATTTTCTGTAGGTCTATCTTTGTAGGATTGTTTAGAAATCACTGCCCAACAAGCCAGTTCATCATTTTCATCTATTTGAAATCAAAATTTTCTATGTGTGTACAATGTTTTTCTCGACCTTTCCACCTGTTTTTCTTTGTGACCGCATTATATTTAGGTGGCTTTTCAACACATGGTTTCTTTGTCGATGGTTTTCTATTTCCAATTAAGGAATTAGGGTTTTTGACTAATCTAGGTCATTGGGTTAGGGTTTTGGATGTTGTTGGATCATATATGTATTTTGTATTTCAAACATTGTAACATGATGAATAATATAGAATATGTTGGTTTTCCCGGTTTGGGTTTCGAGGGGGAAAATCTCTGTGTAATGTTTGTATTTTCCATTGTATCTTTTCTATTCCTTTACTGAATATTTGTTTGCAGTAGATATTGTGCAAGGTTAGAATTTACATTTGGTATGGAAGCTTTATTATCTTCAGGGGGATGCCTTTGTGGTCAAGGGTTTGGCTTGGGACTGTGATAAACCTTGTTATATTGGGAGATTTGCGGTATTGTTTTCTCAGGTGAAAAGAAACGACAAACAATTTGAATATGGAGATTGAGAAATTTAATGGGAAACATTTTGAGCTATGGAAGATCCATTGGTGGAAATAGATCAGTGGATCATGGTAGATCCAGGTATTTCACCTACAAGAACTTCTGCAGATGAATGGAAAAAGTTGGATCGGAAGGAAAAGAGAACAATCCAATTGTGTCTCTATGATTCAGTATTATTGAATGTGTCATAGAAAGCTACAACCAATGATTTATGGGAAAAGTTGGGGAAGTTGTATCAGTCTAAGTCCCTGGTAAATAAACTATTCCTAAGAAAGAAGCCGTATAACCTGAGGATGAGAGATGGAGACTTGGTGGAAGAGCATTTAAACACCCTAAATACTATGGTAAGTCAGTTAGTATCTATTGAGATTAAAATTTCATATGAAGATAAATGTATCCGTTTGTTGTGTTCTTTATAAGACTCATGGGATAGTCTAGTTATGGACATAAGTAGTAATACAAATTCCTTGAAGTTTGAATAAGTGGTCTCATCCTTGATGTCAGAGGAGATGAGGCAGAAGAATATGGAAGGACATAGCACAAGCACATTATTTGCAAGAGGACATTACCAGGAAAGAAATATATCTAATTTCTAAAGTGGGAGATCTATTTTTAAGGGTAAATCTAAATCTCCTGGAAAGTTTGTAAGGGTATGTTGGATATGTGGGAAAGAAGGGCACTACAAGAGGCAGTGTAGATCCAAAGTTGAGAAAAAGAAGGGATCTGAAAAATCTTCTTGTATAGAAGAAAATACCTCCAAGGAAGAAGGAGGGGATGTGTACTTGGCCTCTTCAAGAACACATGCAGATCATGAGGCATGGTTGGTTGACTCTCGTGCATCCTTTCATATGGATCCCCACAGGGAGTGGTTTTGCGAATATTAAAGGTATGATGGAGGTAATGTTTTCTTAGGTAATGATTCAACAACCAAAATCATAGGAAGAAGAAGAATCAAGTTGAGACTCATAAACGGAAGGATTAGAACACTTCGTAGTGTTCTTCACATCCAAGGTTTGTCCAAAAATTAGAATTTTTGTAAGCAAAATGGACGATACAAGGATAAAAACAATATTTGAAAAGGAAACTTCCAGGATGGTTTGAGGAGAAATGGTGTTGTTGAGGGGATTTCGGTTTGGAACTCTATATAAGCTACAAGGAAGGACTATTAGTGATGGGTGCAATAGTTCCATTGTTCCTGATATTGGAGTTGAAGAAGAAAGAACTCCTACAGTCTCTATGGAAAAGGTTATGATGTGGCGTCAAAGAATGGGGCATATTGGGGAGAAGGGTCTTTGACTACTACATAGTAAAGGTATGGTTGAAGTTATGTCTATATTCTCTTTGGATTTTGATTTCTGTGAAAATTGTCTATATGGGAAGCAAAATCAGGTAAGATTCCCCTCTGGTGCAATGAGGGCAGAAGGAATTTTACAGCTAGTTCACAGTGATGTTTTTGGACCTGTGTCAGTCCCGTCATTGGGAAAATCTATGTACTATGTCTCATTTATAGATGACTTCTCGAGGAAGACTTGGATATATTTCCTTAGGAAGAAATATAAAGTCTTTGGCAGGTTTAAAGAGTTTAAGGCTCTTGTTGAGAATCAAATAGAGAAAATATTTAAGGTGTCGAGGATAGATAATGGTGGAGAGTTCTAAATAAATTAATTTGAAGAATTCTATAAGAAGTGTGGTATAGAAAAGCAGAAGAATACTCCATATACACCTCAATAGAATGGAGTTATGGAAAGGATGAACAACACGTTGGTGGAAAAAGCAAGGTGCATGCTTAGTGGTGCCAGGTTAGGGCAAGAATTCTGGGCAGAGGCAATGGGTATTTCATGTTACCTGGTCAACAGATCACCCTGATCAACGTTGGATAAAAATAATTCACAAAAGGTATGGATTGGTAAGGAACCTTCACTCACACATCTCAAGGTTTTTTTCTGTGATGCATATCTTCATGTTTCAAAGGAAAACATGAGTAAGATGGATAAGAAGGCTGAAAAGTATATCTTTATTGGATATAGAGATGTTCTCAAAGGTTATAAGATTTGGATCCCAAAATATAAAAAGGTAGTGTATATCTGAGATGTGGTATTTAGAGAAATGAAGGATGTTGTTAAATAGGAAGCCCTACCAAGTAAGGAAGAACTAGAGAAGATAGAGTTTGATTTAAAGGATGAGGAATCAGAATTTACATAAGTACATGAATCAGAAGAAGAAGATCCTCATACTCCAGTATTGAGAAGATCAGATCAATAAAGAAGGCTACCAAAAAGGTATAGTTCATATTATTTCCATTCAAATTTTGCTTTGTCTATTATTGATGATGATCCTAGAACTATCAGGGAGGCAGTGGATTCAGAGGATGGAAATCTTTGGAAAAGGGCCATGGATGAAGAAATTGCATATTTGGATAAAAATGAGGCTTGGGATCTAGTGGAGTTGCCAACTGGGATAAATCCCATTAGTAGAAAATGGGTATTTAAAAAGAAGTTGAATGCACAAGGAAAAGTGGAGAAATACAAAGCTCGGTCAGTAGCAAAGGGAATTGATTTTAGTGAGATATTTTCTCCTCCATAATATTTCCATTATATGTTGCTACTGCATTTGATTTTGAAATAGAACAAATGGATGTGAATACATCATTCCTACATGGGGATCTGGAATAAGAAATCTATATGAAGCAACTAAAAGGTTATACTGTGAAGGGAAAGAAGGAGCTAGTATGCAAGATGAAAAAAGTCCCTTTATGGTTTAAAATAATCGCAAAGAATGTGGTATCAAAAATTTGATACTTATATGCTGGGACTTGGCTTCACAAGAAACAAACAAGATCACAGTGTGTATTTTAAATTAATTGGTGATCATTTAATTTATTTAGTCTTATATGTGGATGACATGTTGCTGATAGGAAACAACAAGGAGATTATCCAGGATGTGAAAACTCAGTTTTCCTCTAAATTTGACATGAAGGATCTCGATGCTTCAAATTTCATTTTGGGCATGGAAATTAAAAGAGATCAGAAAAGGAGGAAACTCTCGTTAAATCAGAGAAAATATGTTGAGACAATATTGCAGAGGTTTAATATGAAGGAATGTAAACCGTTCAAGGTTCCTATTTCTGTTGGTGTAAAGTTATCTGTGGATCAATGTCCCAAGCCACATGAAGAAAAGGAGGACATGTCTCATGTTCTATATGCGAGTGCAGTTGGAAGTTTGATGTATTCAATGGTATATACTAGACCAGACATTGCACATGGAGTGGGAGTTTTGAGCAGGTATATGTCAAAATCAGGGAGGGAGCATTGGACAAAAGTAAAAAGGGTTTTCAGGTATTTGCGTGACACTACTAGCTATGGATTGTGCTACAAAGAAAGATCAGTATTGGACAGAGTGGTGGATATACATGGATTTATGGATGCATAATGGGTTGGAGACTTGGATCGTAGGAAATCTACAAGAAGGTATGTGTTTAACCTATTTGTAAGAGCAATAAGTTGGATGAGAAAAAGACAGGTTGTAGTGAAACTTTCAACTACAGAAGTTGAATACATGGCAACCACTCATGCAAGTAAGGAATCAGTATGGTTACGAAGATTGGGTTTAGGTATTGGGTTGGTATAATAAGATGTAAGGATAGAGTGTGACATTTAGAGTGAAATTCTTTTGGTGGAGAACCCTGCTTATCATTTAAAGACAAAGCACATTGATGTTTAATACCACTTTGTGAGAGACATGATTGAAGAAAAGAAAGTATCACTGATGAAGGTGGACACTTTGAAGAATGTTGCAGACTCATTAGAAAAATATGTGAGCACTCAGAAGTTCTCTTGGTGTAGAGGATCCATGGGCATTACTTCCCTAGATTGTTGACTATGTAACCCTGTAACCCCTTGTATGTAAAGAAAACAAGAAGTGAGAGAATTTTGGGTATGTGTTATATTCTTTGCATGAGTAGTAATGTATGAGTGTATGCACATGGGGGTTAGAGGGGGGGGGTTTTGGTACCCTCTAGGGGGGTGGATCGCCCTACACAGGGTTTCGGGAACAACACCCCCGAAAAAGAAAAATCTGCATCGGGACTGCATTACATTTAAGTGGTTTTTCGGCACATGGTTTCTTTGTCGATGGTTTTCTATTTCTGGTAAAGGAATTAAGGTTCTGGACTAATACAAGTCATTGGGTTAGGGTTTTGTATGCCATTGGATCATATATGTATTT
Organism: Picea engelmannii; assembly: GCA_009831015.1. Lineage (NCBI taxonomy): Eukaryota > Viridiplantae > Streptophyta > Pinopsida > Pinales > Pinaceae > Picea > Picea engelmannii. The sequence continues at coordinate 804,636 of ML777676.1, forward strand.
TTTATTGTAAACATTGTAACATGATAAATAATATAGAATATGTTGGTTTTCTCGGTTTGGGATTCCAGGGGAAAAATCTCTGTGTAATGTTTGCATTTGCCATTCTATCTTTTTTGTTTCTTTACTGAATATCTATTTGCAGTAGATATTGTACAAGGTTAGAATTTATAGTTTTTGCCATGTTTCATGTCAAACGATCTTTTATATTTCTAGATGAAACAATTGTTGTTTGTATCACTCTATGTGCAACACTGACATTCTTTTTTCGATATTTTTCAAAAGATTTTAATACACTAGTTATATTTTCAAAGACATTTTGTTTCACCTTTTTATCTTTTGTCAACTTTTGAATACACAATAAAGATGTAGCTTCATTTAACTTTCTTGACTTTATTAGATGGAGTAAAAGTTGAGCTTGTATTGTTACTGATTCTTCTTTGAAAAAATTATTATACATATTCTTAGTTCGATATATTATATAATGCTTAGCTTCTTTCTTCCCAAATTTGTCAATATTAACATATTCCAATATTTCATCATCAATGTTGATAGATTCTCCTGCATATTTCAATTTAAAGTTTATATTAAAAAACAAAACCTGAACATAAATTCACTAAACTATATACAAGTTTTCATCTTGTATTATCTAAATTTATGTACATACCTATAGGTGATTCTTGTTCTTCTTAAATTTCGGTTTCAACGTCTTCTACTTCAATTTCGGTTGCAATGTCTTCATCGACATTATGAGACAAATCTATTTATGTTTTTTTAAAAACATAAAATCATAATTACAATCAATTATATTAAACAATATTTTAAATTTGTATTTTATACTTTTAATATAGACAATATGTGCATGCATAACTGGTTGGACTTCTTCTCGTTGAAAATCTCTATTTACATTATCATGGTTTCTTTCTTCAATATTTGCACGTTCTCGTTTATTTCTCCAATAATGTTTTTTACTTTGACTGTTATGGTGAGTTTCATCTCTAGTGCGATCAAATTTTCTCTTGTGCAAACTTTAGTTTCCCATAAGTATAGTTATCTATAAAAGTTATGTTCAACAAAAGTTTCACCTTGAAAAAATGCTCAACATTTATCTTTCAACATATAAATTGTTATTCCAATAAAAACTTGAACAAACATCAATTACCTTATTCAACAAAAATGAAAAATAAGATTCGAAACTTTGTTTAGGTGCTCTAGAAAACCATAAAACAAGTGATTAATTATATTAATTGTGTTTGGCCAAAAGTGTATTTATACGATTTGACACGAAATGAAACGATACAACGTGTCTTTTCATTTTTTCCAGCCACTGGAATTCACTTAACTATCTTTCAGATGGAAAACTTGCAAACCATTTAATTTTGACGAATCTCGTTAGAATTTAGTTTTTCGGCCGAAATAAATGTTTTTCGGTCAAAAGATTCTTTCAGTTGAAAACTAGAAATTGGAATTGTATGCAGAAACCAAAGAATTCCATCAAGCTTACCTAACTTTGGAGGTTGTGGACACTTGCAAATACTCAGAATTTGGTTTCGAAAATGACACGAGCATTTTCATAATTGAATGTACTTTCAATTCCTATAATTTGATTTCATTTTCATTATTTTTATCTAATTTTTTTATTTTTTTTTTAAAAGTCACTCCATAATATTTTTAGTTCACATTATGATTCAGTGAAATGAAATATCCATATCTCTAAAGTTACATAGTGAAAAATTTAGAAATATTTATATTTATAATCCTTAAACTTTTATTTTCAAAAGTGTATTTTTAGATTTTACTTTTAAGTCAAAATTCAGATAGATACAAGGTGGGAAAAAACATGTGCTTAAAATCTGCAATGTTTTCATCTTGGTCATCTTCAAGAAATTCTAGAAATTATAATATTCTTCCGTTAGATTCAAAATTATAATCATAATCCCCCAGATGTGGTGTTAGTGTGGCACACTAGGCGTACAACAGAGGCAGGTATCGGCCACCGGGGCATGGAGCCATGTGACGGGCTCGTTCCACCACCCGCCACCCTCCTCCTACATTAAATAGCTCTTACTACGACGTGAAAGCTCATTTATGCAGCTTCCCTCTCCTTATGCGCGTCATCCCATGGCCTAGTTACTAATGTGCGTCCCTTGTCTCTTCTCGTGTTCCAAAGGGCTCCTCCCTTCGCTGCCATGGCCTGATCTTGTTCGAGCTTTTATGCTCTCTGCTGCCCCTACTCGCCTCCAGGCATTCAACCTCTGCTTGGTGCACCTAGTTTATTTGGACAGTTACAAGCGACACCTTATGCCACACCCAAGGGGGAGGCCGCAAAGGGGCTCTCCATGGAAACCTCACCGACCTTCTATTTCGCCTCCCGACTCACCCTCCATCTACTCCTCCCCTCCCCTCCAGCCCGAACCTATCATTTCTCCCTCTCTTGCTCCGCTTGTTTCGTAGTTTCATGGTCTAGCAGTCATCCCCTGAATGCCAAGATCCTCCACGCATCCCCTTCTTGCCCCTCCTTTGGTTGAGCCGGCCCCTATAATAGTCCTGGATTCTTCAAGGAAAATAGGAGGCGAGCCTCCTCTTCCTGGTAAGCCTCAGAACTTTGAGAACAAGTCCTCTGATTCCTTCGATGGCATGCAGCTTAGAGAAAGCCTGGCCATCCTTTACAGTTTGGTCTTTGAACTCCACCAGGGGGTGGAGGACCTTCAATTTCACCTGCAAGCTACTGACGGAAAGGTAGTGGTCCTTCTTCAGCTTCTCTCCTATCTTCATGAGGCTTTCCCCTTGGACACGGTATGAGCAACTTTAGTGGAGGAACCATTTGCACCTACCAGTGGAGGAGACGTCAAGCTGCAACGATCAACAGAGAATGGGCTGCAGCAGGCTAGGCATGAGGCCAGGATCGTGGAGGTGGACTCGACAAGGCGACCACTGTAGGATACAACGACAGGTGTCGATAGAACCACAAGCAATGTGGAAGTCGAAGTGCAATGGGTGGACCAAGTGATGTATGTTGAGGAGGAACCCTGGACCGAGGACTTCCATGCCACCTAGCCAGGTTACTCACCAAATGTCTAAGCCTATAGTGGTTTTTGAGGTCTTGCTAGCTTCTTTTAGTTTTAATTGGTGACCAGTTTGTATGAGACTATCTCTTTTAGTTTATTACACTACTTATGCTTGACTCCTTTGGTGGCTAGACTGGTTTCCCCTCTGTTGGGGCAGTCCAGTAATTACAGTATGGCTATGTCTGTATTTTGAAACTCCACTTTGGTTCTGGAAGGATTTTAATATATAATACTTCTTACCTAAAAAAAAATAAAAAAAATTATAGTCATAATAAATTAGAGTCTTTTTAGATTGTTGCAATATATTCTGCTTGTTAAAAACAAA
>ML777676.1:808149-847417 GCA_009831015.1 Picea engelmannii
ATACTATTCAACAATTGTCAAATAGACATATCAAATATTAATAAAAAGAAATTGTAAAATAGTCATTGGAAAGCTAACAAGATTCTTCACAAGTTTGATTTTTACTGTAAATTGAAATTCTAAATAAAAAAAATACTTTTGTATGCCGGAAGTTGAAGAACTTGTGAAAATATAGTTTTTTTTCTCATAAAACAAGAAAAATATACACTCATCTTCATGATTATACCCTAATATATTTAACATAAAAGTGTAAGTTGTTCAAGCCTAACATGGATAGCCTCCATATTGTTTTTTCTAGTATGAGAAATACACACAATCGGCTCACAAGAGGTCAAGCGAAATATTTGAAGATTTGGCTTAACTATGGGAACATAAAAGAAGAAAATCAAATTAATAATATCAATAATATTAAATCTTAAATCCATATGAAATTGAAAGATAAGCCCAAAAATGCAAATGAAATTTTTAACAGGAGGAAGTTGAAATACTACAAAGAGATATAAATACTACAAAGGTTTTATCAAATTTAATTTGATTGGTCAAAACTATTTATGACATGATAAGCTTTAAAAAAAAGAATATTTCCAAAACAAAATCTAGAGTTCATGACCTCCATAGTCAAATTGATAGTGACTAGCCTAAAAAACCACGATATGGGAGAATTTGTAAACTTTTTCACACAAGGAAGTCAAAGATGAACATTTTTCCTCTTTAACATGCCCCACTCTTAACAATATAAGGTATAACTTTTTCCAATTTCAAAATTTAATTATTCTTTAATGTCTTTAAGATTACAAACACCATAATGATCTTGGTATTTTCATTCCAATATGGTGAAATACAAAAATAAATTTATAAAGTGTATTTTTCTATGCCTCTATGCTTAGGAAAACCATAATAATTTTGGTACTTTCATTCAATATGTTGAAATATTCACTTTAGTTGTCTTAAAATATGATAAGCCTCCTCATATTCATTTTGTGATGTATTCTCTTAAAGACTAACTATGTATATGTACATAAATAAAAATAAGAATACTATAAATAAAAATTGTTTATAAAAAACACTGAACATCTTTTATTTAAAAAAAAAAAGAGAATTTCTAAAAATAGGAATAATATAAATAAAAATTGTTAATAAAAAACATTAAAAAAAATTATTTAAAAAAATCTGAATTTCTAACATATTTACACCACTATTATTCATAAATTTAATATAATTTCAAATCATAAAATAAAAAATATTTAAAATTCCAATTTCTTTTTTAAATATAATCATATACTTTTTATGAAAATAATAAATTAAAATATTAAACAAATAGTCGTGTAATTAGTTTTTCTCGAATTTGAGAGTTAAGCTATGTAATTAGTTTTTTTTTTAAATAAATGGTTATGTCCTTATTTATTTTTTTATTAGACTTAACTATCTATTACCAATTTATGAATTTAATTAATTGATTCCATTTTTTATGTTCTTGCTCAAAGAGCCAAACTTGACAAGAGCCCCTACTCGGTTGTTTAACTTGAAGAATATAGTAGAGACGGATCAAACAATTCGAATTAAAGAAAGCAAGCTAATCCTTTTAAACAAATAAAATGACAAAGTAAGTAATGCTATTAATTTGTTAAACGATTTATAATTTATTTTTTTTAATGAATATGTATGATTTTAATGGTTAAAAACATTTCTTTCCTCTTAAGAGGTTATAAGTTCAAATTCAAAGAGGGGTAGTATATGTATATCTTTGTAAATTATTATGATTCTAATTTTTTTTTAATAAATTTTATGATCAAATTTAAAAACAAAATAGGAAATATTGATTAATGGGAATTTTTAAGTTATTTGTTTAAATTTAGAATATTTGCCTTAAATTGAGTTTCATTAATCAAAAATAAAATATCAAATGTTGATTAATGGGGATTTGTTAAGAATAAAATACGAAATGTTGATTAATAGAGATTCTTAAATTGAGTTTTTAATAGTTAAGAATAAAATATCAAATGTTGATTCATGCAGATTTGTTAAGAATAAAATATGAAATGTTGATTAATGGGAATTTTTCGGTTATTTGATATAACAGAGTAAAAAAAAAGTTTCAAGGATGTTGAAAAATGGTTTTTATTCAAGCAACAATAAATTAATTAGAAATTTATATAATCGACCATTACAAAGAATAAAAAAAATATTATTTCAATTAATTAAAGAACACCAAATTTATTTATATAATGAGACAAATAAAAATCTTTATCTTAATACCATTCATATAATTCTTTGCCACCATAGGCATATACATAACTTAGCCTTATTTATTTCATTAATCCTTTGCTTTCTTGACCACAATCTAATGAGAATTATTATAACATAGGATATGGTGTAAACTTATGCATGATGAGAGAATCTATATATATTTTAATACATCATTAATTATATTTTGTGTGTTGTTTTTCTTATTAAAATTATGATAATTAGAGAATGGTGTAAGAATAAGATTTAAATTATAGATTAAGGAATGAATGTGATATTTGTTTTGTATTAAAGGTTAATTATTTTATTAATTTTATTTTTAAGTATATTATCTATTTTATTAACTATTGTTTCAATTTTTTTTAATATTTGATAACCTACTCACTCAAAGTTGATTGTAATTAAAGGTTAATTATTTTATTATTTTTATTCTTAAGTTTTTTATCTATTTTATTAACTATTCTATCAAATTTTTAGTAATATTTGATATATTGCTTACTCAATGTAATGTTGATTGTAATGAAGATTTGCTTATTAAAAATAATTTACACTATAATTTTTCAAGTTGATTCTTTTATTTCCAACTCTTCAAACTCCATGTTTTCTTCCTCTCTTTTAACTCATTTTGGATGATGTAACTAGAAGCATACTAATGCTTGTATTTACTAACATTTCTTTAATTCTATTAGGTATAATCATGTTTTAACTATGATTATCTCTTAAGGAGTGATGTTTTTTCCTCTTAAACAAGTTATTATTAATGGTTCATGTACTTATCTGATCTCATTACATACATTTATGGATATAATTGGTATCCATGATTCACATCACTAAAAGAGTATTGGGGTTACGATATTTGAAAGAGGAAACATATAATTTGACAATATTAAATAGTAGTATGTAATTTGATGTCCCACAATATTTTTTTTTATTTTAAGAAGTATTTGACTGGTAGATTCCAAATCTATAAGTTGTGAGCATGTAAAATCTGAACTCCTCATAATTTCTAGTATGTACTTATCTTACTCAAGCTCCACTATATAACCTAGAACAACTACATGAGAGGGGTTAGTTCTAAGAATAAATGAAATACTAAACCAAATTTGATGTTTCCCTACTCCAACTGAAATACAAAGGTTAGATGTAAATTTTGGGATGGCCTACTAGAGATGGCTCACAATTTGTAATGAATCTCGTGGAATTGAGTTATCTATGCTTCTATTTCCCCACCAAAAGGGATAATAGTATTTCTTATTTTCAAGTTCCAAGCAAGGTCTATATAACAACTAAACAAATTAGCACTCATAGTTTGCTAGATGGTCATTAAATTTTCTCTTGACACTTAAGGTAAACTTGAAATTCCATACACCTATTTTGTAGCATCCTAGAACTACCTTTAGAACTAAAAAAATGATTTCTCCTTATTTTTGTCTCCTACTTTATAAACGGTTAAATTGAGGCATGTTTCGAAGAGGTAAAATTGTTCTTCTAAAAACTCAATCTGTTTAAGCTATCTTTTACTCCTTTTTTTTCCACAATCACTCCTACTAGTTTGACACAAATAGGTTTGATCATAATGGTTATGTAGTTCCTCTTTTGTGGCACTTGTTGTGTGGGCCTGTGTGAAATCATATTTATTGTAGTGTCATGGAAATGCTTTTAGAGATAAAAAGAAATTCTTTGACACTGTGATGTAGGAGCATCACCAACTCAGCAAGCGAGCTAGCACATCAAGCGGAGATCACCTAGGAAAACAAACCCAAAATTTTGAAAGTACTTTGGGATTGTAGCGCAAGTCTTTAATGATTTCTTTATGAAGGAGCGCCTTTTGTAATGTATCAGACCTCGAGCCATACGCTCTTGTATGAAGTAGGTAGGAGGCATTTAATAGATTTAATGCAGGTAGATAGGATTTTATTTCTAGATTAGACAGTTTTAAAGTCCGAGAGGGAAAACGGATATAGACACCCTCGTTGTATCATTGTAACATTAGAATCAAGCATTCAGAAGAGAAGGGAAAGTAGAGGAAATTGTGAAGAACACCCATGTACAGGAATTTTGAATTAATAAAAGAGAGTTCTGATTCAAAATTCATGGCTGGTGTTGTTTCTCTTTGTATCTTGATTATGTGCTCATGAATGTGTGTTTTCTAGTTATGCATTTGCTTTGTATATGTTGTGCATGTGATTTCAGGTTTTAACTGAAGTCTGAGAGAGAATAAGTTTCAATTGTTTCTCTATCTGAGCTAGGAGATTCCTACAAAGAGTGCAGTCGAATTCATCCGCAAGGAGTGCATTGATGAAGAATCAGTAGTTAAACACGTATTCTCATCCACCCATAAGTTGCAGGGGGTCGTTGAAGCCATGAGAAGAGTGCACAGGCAGAATCAGAGATCTCAGTTGTTAATCTGAGAAAAGGAAGCTAAAGACTATTGCTGCAGGAGTTGCACAGAGTCTTAAGGATTCAACACTTGAGAAGTTGTTGAATGACGAGCGCAAGGGGTGAGCGCAAGACCCTTCGATAGAATAAGAATTGAGAAAGCTCAGGAGGTGGAGCACCTTCGTGATAATATTTACCATTTAGCATAGGAGAATTCATGCTGAAGGAAGTTAGAGCAGGAGTCACAAGAACAAGCGTCAGAAGTTAAGTTCTAAGAGAGAGAACAATTAGGTTTCTCAAGAAATCTTTGAGGAAGGAGGAGTCAACGGCCAGGGTTCACCAAGGAACCTTGGAAAATCCCATAATCCATTAGATCTCGAGGAGATACACATGGTTTAAACCTTAGTGTGCAGGGAAGGAGTCAGAGCTCATTGGTACTCGACTCATCGGAGGATCAGAGTCTCCAGGGACATAGAAAGGAGTATAGTCATAGATCCCAGACTGGACACGTGTCAGAAATCCCGGAGAGTTGGGGTTTGGCATTCGGGATTTTCCTAGGCAAAGGAAATGCTACAATTGAAATTACTATCACGCAATACCCGATAGCGTGACGAGGAGGGGCAATGTGGAGGAGAGTGCCCGCACGTGCATTGAGGTTCGGTATTTCAGAATTCACGGTGTCGTGAAAATCGTTGTCGGAGGAATTGCGAAACTCTAAAGTGTGATAACCAGGCAGTCACAGTGTTGAGTGGACGACAGGTTTCGAAAGTTCAACCATAGTAAGGGAGTTCATGATAGGTGGCATCGGCAAATCGTGAACTCGGAGGTTCACGAGTTGGAGCCGCCAAGTTTAGCATCAAAGTTTGTGAGGTCATGAGAGGCAATATCTTGGCTACCCTCGGTTAGTGTGTGGGGCCAGAGCACAATAAGGGAGTACAGGTGGCATCAGAAGTCGACGATCAAAGATCCCAAAGGCATGAGTTCCGTGCATTTCGATTTTGCGAAGCCCGAATTTCCGATAGGGAATGGGCCATGGTCTCGTGGACTGGCAGGTCACGTGGGAAAGGAGTAGCCGGAGGGGCTAAGGCTGTAGTGAGAGTGCCTTCGCAGATCGGGAATCAGGGATTCACGAGTTGAATAAACTATGTTCTTGTATGTACTGATTTCCCGACGGAATAATCCCCGACAATAGGAAAGGAGCACGAGCGAATATTCATTGGGTTTCAGGGATTTTGAGACCCGAGCGCAGGACTCACAATCTTGCGAGGTACGATTCTCCGATAGGCAAAAGGAGATCATCAGAAGAGCATTCTGTGGGTGCAAAAAAGTCACAATAAGGGATTTGAAGAGCATTTAGCTCTTCGGGCCAGTGAGAAAGAAGGTCCTGGTGGGAGCAGATGTGCCCTGGGTGGCTGTTTGCATCAAGTGGTATCAGAGCGAGTTTAACTCTTTGTTTTCTGCAACAGGGAGAAAGAAGAATTCACCATGCCACCCCGAAGGGAAAGGAAATCACCCGATCCAGAGGATAGGGGAAACCAGAGAGGCAAGCCAAGGCAAGCACATAATACATAGATGGAAAAGAAGATACGTGATCTCAGAGCGAGATTGGAAGATATGGAAGCAGTGTAGAGATGCACAGCAAGTGCTGGAGATCTGAGCGACTCTAAAGGAGAAATTGAAGCTGAACAACAAGGAGAAGTTGTTGCCGAATATGCAGCCAATGAGCGATTGATTAAAGCTATCACTCGGATGAGTTCAAAAACCAAAATGGACATTCCAACTTATGAAGGAAGTTTGGATGCAGAAGAGCTGTTGGATTGGATTAGAGCTCTTGATACCTACTTCGATTATGAAGATATCGAAGAGGATAAAAAGGTAAGGCATGCTATCACAAAATTGAAGCGACATGCAGCATTATGGTGGGACGAGCTTCAGGCAGATAGACGTTCCAAAGGAAAACGAAATATTAAAAGTTGGGATCGAATGATCGCGAAGATGAAGGAAAAATTCATCCCAAGGGACAATCAAATCACACTATTCAGGAGAATGTATGTGACAACCTCCTCGTTACGACAACCACTCTAATAACAGGTGTAAATTTTTTTTTTTGTTTAAGGTGTGTGCGCGCGTGTAGAAGTAACAACACACTTGACTCTACGTCGCCACTCGAACCAACAAGATGCAACTATGACAAAAGTAAAAGTGACCACCCGCCCGTCCTACCTTGCAAGGTTAGGACCTCCAAGACACATAATCAACGCTCAAGCCTAGGTTCCCATTGATTTAACCATTTAAGGTCTCAGGGCTGGCGACTATTCTGAGGAACATGGAGGTGTCTACATCCCACCAGACACAAGCAAACCAAATGACAAATTATTACAACCCAACACAACAATAGATGAAAGAGCAACCACATCTTCTACAGAAGGCGCAAGACAAGGACTCAAATGACGACCATTAAAATTAATGACAAGGCAATGACTATGACTCATCCGTGACTGATTACTAGCCAAATTCTCCATTGATTTTATTAATCCATGAGTACATGAGTTATAAGGCAGATCTAAATGAATTATTGCCCTTAGTTTAAGGGCCTTACCCCTTGTGTTGAAAATATAAAAGAATTTAATGTCAATATAATGAATTAACCTCCATATTTCATTATGCTACCACATCAATGTAAACAATTTACAACGTCCTTACGTTCCTGAGTTATTAAGGCTACACAACATTTTTCCAAGGCGAGGGTTTTACATTTACATTGTTCAATAGTAAAATGTTAGTAAACTTTCCACTAAAGGACAAAACCCTTACCCTATTGTAAATATACAAGACTAACATCATATGAGTAACTAAAAGTAACAAGGTAACATTATAATCAAAATGACAACATATAAAATACAATGTTTAAACATGACAATGGTTAAGGGTGATAGCATTTACAGATGACCTCATAATGATAAATTTCATCCTATTTCAAGATGACATGGTAACATCATAGTTAAAATGACGCACATATAATAATATCAAATGTTTAAACAGGACTACGTTTAAGGGTAATTAAGAATGACATCACAATTATAAACAACATCATATCTATGAATAGCCTCATGTTTAAAATATCCATACGACATCAATATTAAAATGTCACTACGTAACTAACAATATTAAATTGATCATATTTAAAAATAACAAAATTCTAGAAAGGACCAAAATCAACAATAGTTAAAAATTTGCCAATAATTAAAAATAACCACATTTAAGATGGCAGTATTTAAATCACCTCCTAATTTTACATTATTGGTGACACTAACATTCCTTCAATTAAAAGAAAAAATATTACCCTTCCCGAATCAGCAGAAGTATCATTGAATTCGCCTTTAACAAAAACTAAACCACAACATCGTTATCTGGATCAATCCCGTCGAGAGGGCAGCCATAATTGCTAAATCGGAGGTAGTGCAACAGGTGTCAGGGCGACTGATAGGGAAAAAGTCAGTAAACATTTGGGGAAGGTGAATGCGTGGGTGACAGATTTAAATGTTCTTTTTAAGACTCAACGCTAAACCAACGCTCCATTAAGAATCAAACAGAGAAAATAAAAACCAAACGCCTGCACTCAAGGGGTTCACTCAGTCTGGCAAAACACATGCGCAGGGGTTAAATTCGACGCTGATAGCGTGAAAGAAGGGCCGAAATCGTTCTAAGGGAAATCCGATTGAAATTGGACATTAGCACTCAACACCTTTGTATACAGTAGTGAGCCATCAACGCAGTCGCGGGTTGGGACATTTTTACATCCGTCGGACGGTCAAGGACGCTAGTCTTCCTCCTCACATGCACAGAGGATTCTCAAAAAATACTGAGGCCGAGTAATCTTTACCGCAAAGGTTTGTGTCAATAAAATGCAGATAGGGGTAGCAACGCAAATGTGTAAAGGAATGAAAACCGATTGCATTGCTTCAGGCATATTGCCCAGGTAACGATTTTTAAGGCTAAGATGCGGGACTTTCTTGAAGGCGGGTTCGAAGGTTTTAAAAACAAAAAGGAAAAATCTCCCGACGCAGAACATATTCTACACAAATCAAATCCTTCACTGATCGCAGGGTAAATTAAACAAGAAAGAAAAAAAAATGAGTTCCAACGAAATCAAATGGTGAGGACGCTATTCAATGAATTCAAACAAGAAAACGAGTCCCCATAGGTACAGTCAAATTTCAACACAAGACAATTTAAACAAGAAGAAAAATAAAAATGAATGCCATCAGTCCAAGGATGCCAATCAGAATCCTGAATTCTCAATGCCAAACCCAGACGTTAAAATGCCTAATCGAATTTATGAATGCATAATCAAAAATCCAGGAATTACAACGGAGGAACAATGCTTCACCAAAAACGAATGACCGAAAGAAAAATTTGTTTTTAAAGAAAATGAAATGACAGTAACTCAAAATATGGAAAGTCCACAAAACGTAATGCCCTCAGTTCAATGAGTTCATCCACCGAGAACACAAACTCCCATAGGAAATATCGGAGTATGATATCCAGCGAGTGTCGAGGTTCAACAATAAATCGCAGAAATAGAGTGCAAAGGTCATCGAAAGGCGCAGAGACACAAATCAACCTGTTGCCGAGTTAAAGACCATTAGCCAGAGATTAATCGGATAGGGACAGGCTCGTTGGTAAGAAATAACATAAGGTGCAGGTCTGATGGTATAACCCTTCCTACAATCGACATAATTGCAGAGATTGAGACCATTAAAAATGATGAATCAGAAATTTCGGCAGGCATGGGATAAAATTTAACATTCAAACGCTGAGATATACCCCTATCGCAATATACATATCTATTTTTTTTTTAAAACAAACCACACCGAGTCAAACACCAATGCCGAGAAGGGTTACAAAGTAATTGACAATAACAGAAAACACAGAAAATAACAAGGGGAATGGAGTCATCCTAATTAGTTTCATCAATCAATCATCTCAAAAATCATATGCAACTCAGACATTTTTCTTTTTGTTCTAAACAATGTACTGCATACCTGGGACTGGCGGCAAATAACTTGAAGACGATGTCTCGCGCTACTGCTCCGTGCCGCTCCCGCTTGTCGACCATAGAGACCTCACCGGTACCTCCCAGCCAAACGCTAGGGGTACTCTGCTTCCCCCTTAGCCCACCAAGCCACAAAGGGGCCACACAAGATCCAGAGATAAGACTAGCTTCTCAGCTCACCTCCAAGGCCAAGCTACCACTCCAATACCACTGAGAATTTCCCAACTCCTCACAAGCAACTAGTCAAGCAACAATCCGGTAGCGTAACGTTACGCTAACCGTTCCCCCTTCTTCCCCATTTTCCCCTTCTTTTATAGAAATTTGAGACCCACCTACTTTCCTAAATCATTATTAGTTTAAGTTTTATTGACAATCCTCCAAAAATTCTCTGCCGTCCAAGTGTCACTCATCCCCCACGTTTCTCCAAATTTTTTTTTTTTTTAAATATTAAAAGACTCATTTCCCTTCCCCCTCCTATAGTCTCTCCTAAAATTACTCCTAGGGTTCCTAGATCCCCTCTCATGCTTTTAATAACTTTCCTAAAATAAAGTTGCTGATTTTTTAGTAACTCTTTAATTGTTGAATCTTGTTTGCTTTTTACCCTATGTCCCTTACTTTCCTTTATTACAAGTTTCCCTATTTCTATTATTTATTCCTTCCCCCCCCCTTTTTTTTTCTTTTAAACCCAAAAAGATAAATGCTCTTATAAATCTTTTCATTATATTTTGAAATTCTAACTTTTATACCCCCCCACACTTTAAATAATTTTATTTCTTCTTTATAATTTAAAAACCATGGGTTTCAATTAATTTATCTCCCTCATTACTTTACCCTTCCTTAATTTTAAGAAGACTAAATCATTACATAAAAGGGTTTTAGTTTACAGCCTTATTTTTATTTTTCTTAGGGTTAATCGAAATTTATGTTAGAAAAGTTTTTAGGCTTAGGTTTAGATTTTGAACTGGTGACAATTGTTTAGGGGAGTTGTTTTAAGAATTTCTTCAGGTGTTTAAGGTTTTTTAGGGTCATCTAGGTGTGTCTCATCATCAACATCCATGCGATGTGCCCTTCAGGATGCACTACATGCTCCAAGGGTGCCACTCGCCTCATTTGCTTCTGTTGCGCGATGTGCCCTTCAAGATGCAGCACGTGCTCCAAGGGTGCCACTAGCCAACTTGTGTTTCTTTTGCGCGACATGCCCTTCAGGATGCACCAGGTGCTCCAAGGGTGCCACTCATCGACTTGACTGATTGGTAGACATCTATAACCCCTGGAGTCAACACTCCACCAGGTGAACTTGTGGGAGACTAAGGGCTCTAAGGAATAAGGCCCCTGCCTTATTGCACGCCCCCTTAGAATCATCGTGAGTGACTGTCGCAATCTTCCCTCACAACATCATTGATCCTCTCGAACTAGGTAATCGTTAACCTACAGTTCGAGCCACGGTGAGAGTGCTAGTAGGCTGTGGCAGGGATACTTTCCACACCCCTCCCTCAACCTCTCTGGAAATCGTGTGTGGACCCTTTACTCCATATGTGAGTTTGGTCGGCAAGCTATCGTCAGCCTGCATCATCAACCATCATGTAAGAACATGTCAACAACATATCATAAAATCAATATCAGATCATCAAAACAAAGCAATATCACCGTAAATGAATCAACCCAAATAGCACACTCCCTGACTCAATCCGGAGTCCAAGGGGGTTCCACCGATGCCTCTGCATCCTCAAGGTCCAAAACCCTGCACACTCAATGAAACTGAGTCAGCAACACCTGTCTACATCAAAGTAGTAAAAACATCCTGTCATCTATCTTAACGCATCATAATGAAGGAGAAATGTTTTATCATCATAAAAATCTAGATCACTTGTGAGAAAGTGTCCGCAAAGAATAAGTTTTGTAAGTGCGCTAGAGTGGGATGTTACAATGTAGAACCTGAGATAGAAGTTGATGACAGTAAAGGAGTATACTGAAGAATTTTACAAGCTAAATATCAGAGCAGGTCATCGGGAGAGCGATGATGAAAAAGTTTCCAGATATATGAATGGCTTAAGATACGATATCGAGGACGAGATGAGTATGACAACCATCAGAACGGTGGAGGATGCGTATCAGATGGCACTGAAAGCTGAGGAAAAGCTAAGCCGAAATCCAGCAAAGCGAGGCTGAGGTAAGAGCCGTCCGAAAGGTAAGTCAGTTGCCCAAGACAGGTTCCAGAAATCTAAGGATGACTCGAAGAAGCCTCAGACAAGAACATAAAGAGGTGGAATTTCACAGCGAGGATAACACGTTGAACAACAAAGGCAGTAGGCAGAATAGAGTGGAGGATACGTTGATGTTAATACTTTTCCTCGTACCAGAGGTAGAGGAAGAGGCAAAGGATGAATCATCACAAGCTACACAAGTGGGAAGAGTGGGCATAAGGCAGTTGACTGTCCATAAAGGAATAAGGATGGAGGAGAATCTCACATCGCCGAGGCATAGAGGCGAGTTGCTGAAGTAGAAGACGTAGAAGACGGAAGGTCATTGATGATGCGTAAGGTTCTCTTAACACCTGAGAAGGAGGTGGAGGACACAACTCAAAGAAGCAGATTGTTCAGAACTGCATGCAAGACCAAAGATAGGAAGTGCAAGGTTATTGTGGACAGTGGAAGCACCAACAATCTCGTTTAAACCGAGATGGTGGAGAAATTAGAGCTGGCGATGACTGATCACCCGAGTCCATATAAAGTCTCATGGCTACAGAAGGGACATCAGGTGAGTGTCACTAAACAATGCTTAGTGGACATCAATATAGGAGGATATAATGATAAAATTCTCTGTGATGTTATTCCTATGGATGTATGTCATTTATTGCTAGGCAGACCATGGCAATATGACAGAAACGTAGTTCATGATGGGAAGATGAATACGTATACTTTGGAGAAGAATGGGAGAACACACATGTTACTTCCAATAAAAGATAAAGAGGTGAAACCTGAAGAGAACAACAGGGTACTTCTCATGAGTGGGAAGGAACTTCTGGAAGAGGTAAAGAAGAAGGAGGATCCACAATTCTTTGTGGTCAAAAAACTAAAAGTTGTTTTGACCAGCACAAGAGTGGATGACTTGCCGGAGGAAATTCAGGAACCGCTGAAAGAATTCACTAATATAGTGGTGGACAAATTACCTCATTCACTACTGCCGATGAGAAGCGTGAGTCATCATATAGACCTCATAGCAGGAGCTAGTTTTCCAAACAAAGCAACGTACAGGTTGACGCCGCAAGAGAACGAAGAAGTCAGAAGGTAGGTGCAGGAACTGCTGGATAAAGGACAGATCAGAGAGAGTTTAAGTCTGTGTACCGTTCCAATGGTACTGAGTCCAAAGAAAGATGGAGGTTGGAGAATGTGCACTGATTCCAGAGCCATTAACAAGATAACCATCAGGTATAGGTTTCCATTTCCATGGATGGATGACTTGATGGACCGTTTGAGTGGAGCTAAATTTTTTTCAAAGGTAGATTTGAAAAGAAGATACCATCAGATTCACATGAGGGAAGGCGACGAGTGGAAGACAGCCTTCAAAACCAATGAAGGGTTGTATGAATGGCTAGTCATGACATTTGGTTTGACGAATGCACCGAGTACATTCATGAAGCTAATGAATGAAGTGCTGAAAGAGTTCATCGGTAAGTTTTTCATTGTTTATTTAGATGACATATTGATTTTCAGCAAAACGAAAGAAGAACATCTGAAGCATTTAGCTACAATAATGAAGAAGCTACAACAAGAGAAGTTGTTGATCAATGTGAGGAAATCTTCATTTATGAAGACATAACTCATTTACGTGGGGTTTGTCATATCGGAAAATGAATTGAAGATGGATCCAAGTAAAGTGGAGGTAATTAAAAATTGGCCATCACCAAGAAATGTTTTCGAGGTGAGAATTTTCCACAGATTGGCTAGTTTCTATAGAAAATTCATCAGGAATTTCAGTGGAATTAGCGCAACAATGATGGACATAGTCAAGAAAAGACATAAATCTTTTCATTGGAATAAAGAGGTAGAGAAGAGCTTCAATCTGTTGAAGTGAAAGATCACCAAACAGCCGGTCTTGGTGTTGCCATATTTTGCAAAAGTGTTCCAGGTAAAATGCGATGCAAGTGGCTTTGCCATAGGCGCGGTCTTGAGCCAGGAGGACAGACGAATAGCATATTTCAGCAATAAGCTGGATGAGGCAAAGGTGAAGTACTCAACCTATGATAAATAATTTTATGCTATCATACAGGCATTGAAGAAGTGGATGCATTACTTGATTCCAAAAGAATTTGTTCTATATAGTGATAATCATGCATTACAGTTTGTGACTCAGCAAGAGAACCTGAATCAGAAACATGCAAAATGGGTAGAGTATATGAAGAACTTTACATTTGTAATTAAACACATTTCAGGGACTGCTAACAAAGTGGTTGATACTTTGAGCAGGAAGTGTTTGTTGCTGCAGGAATTATGAGTCAAAACCTTGGGTTTTGAAAATCTTAAGGACATGTATGTAGGTGATGTAGATTTTGCAGAGGCATATGAGGCAGCCGAGAATCCATTTCTCAGAGATAGAAGCCCATGGATGGATTACATGATCCAGAATGGATTGTTGTTCAGAGGTAATCAGTTATGCGTTCTGAATTGCTCCATGAGGGAGAATCTGCTAAAAGAGAAACACAGTGGTGGATTAGCATGACACTTTGGCCACGATAAGATGTTTGCAAAGCTGAGTGAAGCCTACTTCTAGCCGAAGATACGAACAAATGTCAAGAAGTTTGTTGACAGGTGTAGAATTTGCCAACATTCGAAGGGTAGAAAAGAGAATGTGGGATTCTACCAATCGTTACCCACACCCGGGAGGCCATGGGATGAAATCAGCATGGATTTCGTATTGGGATTACCGAGGACGCAAAGAGGAAATGATTCAATCTTTGTAGTGGTCAACAGTTTTTCCAAAATGGCACATTTTATTCCATGCCAAAAAACCAGCGATGCGACTCATATCACGAATTTGTTCTTCAAGGAGATCATTAGACTTCATGGGTTACCCAGAAGCATAGTATCGGATAGGAATACAAAGTTTATTGGGCATTTCTGGAGGACACTATGGAAGAAGATGGGGACTAACTTAATGTTTAGTTCAACCTATCATCCTCAGATGGATGGGCAAACAGAGGTGGTAAATAGAATTATGGGAGATTTACTCAGAAGCCTAGTGACAGAGCACCACAGTAGCTGGGATAACGTGTTGCCACAGGCAGAGTTTGCTTACAAAGACTCAGTGAATAGAAGCACAGGGAAATGTCCATTTGAAATTGTATATGGCAGATAGCCAAGAGGAGTATCTGAGGTGAGGGATTCAGAACAGATAATAACTAAGAGTGCAAGAACTAAAGAATTCACAGAGGTGATGGAAGAACTTTACATCAGGGTGAAGCAGCGATTGTTGGAATCAAACCAGGAATATCAGCGCAGAGCGGATCAACATCGGAGACAACTTCAATTCGAAGTTGGTGATCTAGTTCTAGCACATCTGAGGAAGGAAAGGTTCCCAAGTGGAACATACAAAAAGATGAAGATGAAGAAAATTGGTCCATGCAGACTCCTGAAGAAGTTGGGAGAAAACACTTATGAAATTGAATTGCCAGATGAGATCGAAATAGCTCCGACATTCAATGTCTCAGACTTATATCCATATAAGGATGAAGAAGCAGGATTTGGGAGTGACGAACAACTAGAGATTCAGTGGCATAAGCAGATGCCGATTGCAGAAAGGCCATAGATGGAGTGTATATTAGACAAAAGAGTCAGCAAAAGAACCAGACGGAAGCAATACTTCGAGTATTTGGTGAAATGGAAGAACCGCGCAGTAGAAGATGCCAGTTGGGAGACAGAAGTAGTTATTCAAAAGCATGGAAAGACCATGCAGGAGCTCATGGATAGGAGCCCATGAAAGTTTCCAAGCCGAGGAGTATGATGCAGGAGCATCACCAACTCAGCAAGCGAGCCAACACATCAAGCGGAGATCAGCTGAAAAAACAAACCCAAAATTTTGAAAGTACTTTGGGATTGTAGTGCAAGTCTTTAATGATTCCTTTATGAAGGATAACCTTTTGTAATGTATCATACCTCGAGCCATACGCTCTTGTCTGAAGTAGATAGGAGGCATTTAATAGATTTAATGCAAGTAGATAGGATTTTATTTCCAGATTAGACTGTTTTAGAGTCTGAGAGGGAAAATGGATATAGACACCCTCGTTGTATCATTGTAACATTAGAATCAAGCATTTAGAAGAGAAGGGAAAGCAGAGGAAAATGTGAAGAACAACCATGTACAGGCATTTTGAATTAATAAAAGAGAGTTCTGATTCAAAATTCATGGCTGGTGTTGTTTCTCTGTGTATCTTGTTTATGTGCTCATGAATGTGTGTTTTCTGGTTATGCATTTGCTTTGTATATGTTGTGCATGTGATTTCAGGTTTTAACTAAAGTCTGGGAGAGAATAAGTTTCAATTGTTTCTCTATCTGAGCCAGGAGATTCCTGCAAAGAGTGCAGTCGAATTCATCCACAAGGAGTGCGTTGATGAAGGATCAGTAGTGAAACACTTATTCTCATCGACCCAGAAGTTGCAGGGGGTCGTTGAAGCCATGAGAAGAGTGCACAGGCGGAATCAGAGATCTCAGTTGTTAATCCGAGAAAAGGAAGCTAAAGACTGTTGTTGCAGGAGTTGCGCAGAGTCTGAAGGATTCAACACTTGAGAAGTTGTTGAATGACGAGCGCAAGGGGTGAGGGCAAGACCCTCTGAGAGAATCAGAATTGAGAAAGCTCAGGAGGTGGAGCACCTTCGTGATAATATTTACCGGTTAGCACAGGAGAATTCATGCGAAAGGAAGTTCGAGCAGGAGTCCCAAGCACAGGCGTCGGAGGATAAGTTCTGAGAGAGAGAACAATTAGTTTTGTCAAGAAATCTTCGAGGAAGGAGGATTCGACGGCCAGGGTTCACCGAGGAACCTTGCAAAATCCCATAATCCATTAGATATCAAGGAGATACACATTGTTTAAACCTTAGCATGCAGGGAAGGAGTCAAAGCTCATCGGGACTCGACTCATCGAAGGATCGGAGTCTCCAGGGACATAGAATTATCGCAGGGATAAATCGCAACCTGTGATTTCCTGAAAGGAGTATAGCCATAGATCCCGGACTGGACACGTGTTAGAAATTTCAGAGAGTCAGGGTTCGGCATTCAGGATTTTCCCAGGCAGAGGAAACACTACAATTGAATTCACGATCACGCGATACCCGATAGCGCGACGAGGAGGGGCGACGTGGAGGAGAGCTCCCACACGTGCATTGGGGTTCGGTATTTCAGAATTCACAGTGTCGTGAAAATCGCTGTCGGAGGAATTGTGAAACTCCAAAGCGCGATAACCAGGTAGTCACAGTGTTGAGTAGAGGAAAGGTGTCGGAACGTCAACCATTTCAAGGGAGTTCATGACAGGTGGCTTCGACAGATCGTGAACTCATACGTTCGCGAGTTGGAGCCGCCAAGTTTAGCGTCAAAGTTTGTGAGGTCGCGAGTGGTGATATCTTGGCTACCCTCGGTTAGCCTGTGCGGCCAGAGCACAGTAATGGAGGATAGGTGTCATCGGAAGTCGGGGATCGAAGATCCCAAAGGCATGAGTTCCGCGCATTTCGATTTTGTGAAGCCCAAATTTCCGATAGGGAATCGGCTGTGGTCTCGTGGACTGGCAGGTCACGCGGGAAAGGAGTAGTCGGAGGGGCTAAGGCTGTAGTGAGAGTGCCTTCGTAGATCGGTAGTCAGGGATTCACGAGTTGAATAAACTGTGATCTTGTATGTATCGATTTCCCAACGGAACAATCCCCGACAATAGGAAAGGAGCACAGGGGAATATTCATCGGGTTTCGGGGATTTGGAGACCTGAGCGCAGGACTCGCAATCTTGCGAGGTCCGATTCTCTGATAGGCAAAAGGAGATCGTCGGGAGAGCATTTTGTGGGTGCCGAAAAGTCTCGACAAGGGATTTGAAGAGCATTTAGCTCTTCGGGCCAGTGAAAAAGAAGGTCCTGGTGGGAGCAGACATGCCCTGGGTGGCCGTTTGCATCACATTATTTTTTTTCTCCTTGTTTAGAGAAAAATTTATGCTTCCCACAATTCAATTTGTTTTTAATATCATTTAATTATTTTCTTATTTTTTCCCATAATCCATCATAAGAGTTTAATACAAATTGGTTTGATCATAATGGTTATATTTAGTTCCTCTTTTGTAGCATGTGTTGTGTGGGTGTGTGTGAAATGATGTTTTTGAGGCACATTGCCAACAAGATAAATTTAATTTTAGACAACTCAATTTTTTGCTTGGGACAGCTCCACTTTTTTTAAATATATTTTAATTATTTCCTTATTTGCTTCCCATAATCCATCCTACTAATTTGACACAAATTTATTTGATCATAATGATTATGTAGTTCCTATTTTCTAGAGCTTGTTGTATGAGATGCATGAAGACAAAATAGAACACACCTATTTTGTAGCATGGTGGAATTGTATTTTACTTATTTTCTTATTTTTTCCCATAATACATTCCACCAGTTTGACACAAATTGGTTGATCATAATACATACTTTAATGCATGCATACATTGATAACAAATTGATATAAATTATTTTTTCCCATAATCCATCCTAAGATTTTGATACAAATTGGTTTGCTCATAATGGTTATATGCAGTTCCTCTTTTGTGACATGTGTTCTATGGGCGTGTGTGAAATGATGTTTATTGTAGATTCCTTTAAAACTAAAAAAACATTGAGGCACCTTGCCCACAAGCTAATCTTGTTTTTAGAGAACACAATTTTGTGCTTGGGACAGCTCAACTTTTTTTTCATATATTTTAATTATTTCCTTATTTTTTCCCATAATCCATCCTACTAATTTGACAAAAATTGAGTTGGTCATAATGATTATGTAGTTACTCTTTTGTGGATCTTGTTGTATGAGATGGGTGAAGTTAGAATAGAACACACCTATTTTGTAGCATGGTGAAATTGTATTTTACTTATTTTCTTATTTTTTCCCATAATCCATCCCACTAGTCTGACACATATTGGTTAATCATAATAGTTATGTAGTTATTAAAAATACATACTTTAACACATGCATACATTGATAACAAATTGATGCAAAATAGTTTTTCCGATAATCCATCCAAAGAATTTCATACAAATTGGTTTGGTCATAATAATTATATGTAGTTCCTCTTTTGTGACATGTGTTGTGTGGGCATGTGTGAAACGATGTTTATTCTACATGCCTTTAAAACTAAGAAACATAGAGGCATGTTGCTCACCAGCTAAATTTGTTTTTAGACAACTCAATTTTGTACTTCAGACAACACAACTTTATTTTGATATTTTTTAATTATTTACTTATTTTTTCCCACTATCCATGTTACTAACTTAACACAAATTGGTTTGGTCATAATGATTATATAGTTCCTCTTTTGTGGAGCTTGTTCTATGAGATGGGTGAAATGATAGTAGAACACACCTATTTTCTACCATGATGGAATTGTATTTTACTTATTTTCTTATTTTTTCCCATAATCCATTCCACGCATGAGTTTGACACAAATTGGTTAATCATAATAGTTATGTAGTTATTAAAGAATGAAAGTGATATTTGTTTATTTGTTTTGTATTAAAGGCTAATTATTTTATTAATTTTATTCTTAAGTTTTTTTTTCTAACCTGTATTAATTTTTTTGTAATATTTGATATATCACTCACTAAATGTTGAGTGCAATGGAAAATAAAATAAAAATTCTGTAATACATATAAAATAAACCAAAATAGATACAAAACTTTAACATAAATTAAAATTTCATGAATGCATCTACTAACACAACACTGTAATTTTCCCTTGAGGGATATATCAGTAGATTATTTCCCCCCTCAACCTATACAATCTGAAAAAAGTGTATCTTCTCTCTACCACACTCCCTCAAGTTGTACCCCTTTCTCAACAACTTTGTACCCATCTCTTCAAACCATTTTTTCATATTCAATTTAATGTTTTCTTCCTCTCTCTTAAGTCATTCTCTTGATGTAACTAGAATCATATTGATGCTTGTATTTACTCTTGTTTCTTTAATTTTGTTAGCTATGATAATGTTTTAACTAGTATTATCTCTTAAGGAGTGATGTTTTTTCCTCTTTAACATTTTTTTGTCATTTTAAGAAGTATTTGATAGGTAGATACTTAATCTACATGTCATTTACCAACATTTACCAAATTTGATGTTTCCCTACTCCCACTTTTCTTAAGCCTAAATGAAACACTAAACCAAATTTGATGTTGCCCTACTATGCTCTTCTTACACTACACTGATTTACTCAAAGGTTAGATGTAAAATTTGGGATAATGCTTCTATTTCCCAGCTAAAATGGATAATAGACATAAAATGACCGCCATAAAAACAAATGACCGTCATTTATTTTTTAAAAGCAAAAAAAATAAATGACCATCATTAAATTTCCAATTGAAAGTTATAATAAATTTGAAATTTGAGGCATGGACACACCTATTTTGTAGAGTCCTGGAACTACCTTTAGAACTAAAAAAAAAATTTTAGTAGCATTTTTTTCTCCTCTTCTATAAACGGGTAAATTGAGGGACTTTTCCCAAGAGGCAAATTTGTTCCTCGAAAAAACTCAAATGTGTTTAAGTTATCTTTTCCAATTTTTTTCCATAATCACTCCTAAGAATTTGACACAAATTGGTTTCATCATAATGGTTATGTGGTTCCTCTTTTGTGGTATGTATTATGTGGGCCTATGTGAAATCATATTTATTGTAATGTCCTGGAAATGCTTTAAATTCTTTGACATTGTTTTTTCTCTCCTTTTTTAGATATGGGTAAATTAAAGCACATTCTTCATGAAAAAAATTTGTGCTTCCTACAATTCAATTTGTTTTTAATATTATTAATTAGTTCTTTGTTTTTTCCCATAATCCATTTTAGGATTTTGATACAAATTGGTTTGATTATAATGGTTATATGTAGTTCATCTTTTGTGGCATGTGTTGTGTGGGTGTGTGTGAAATGATGTTTATTAGAGATGCCTTTAAAACTAAAAAAACAATAAGGCAAGTTGCCCATCAACTAAATTTGTTTTTAGACAACTCAATTTTGTACTTGGGACAACTCAATTTTTTTTTAATATCTTTTAATTATTTCCTTATTTTTTCCCATAATCCATCCTACCATCTTACTAATTTAACACAAATTGATTTGATCATAATAATTATATAAATCCACTTTTACGAGTAAAATCACAATAAAACACACCTATTTTATAGCATGATAAAATTATATTTTACTTATTTCTTTTTTTTTTCTCATATTCCATCCACTAGTTTGACACAAATTGGTTAATCATAATAGTTATGTGGTTATAACATACTTAACACATACATTTACATGATAACATATTTTCGAGACAAAAGACAAGTACGTACCGATCAAAATCGAAAGGAGTCGCCGACAAGAAACTTTGACACGACACACGTCGCCTCACTTTCGAGGCAAATTATGGGGTTTTCTAGGATAAACTGACTCACCCCTCTTAATGGTTAATAACTACTTTTCTTTTTTTCCCAGAAATATGGCCAAACAGGGCTCTGGGCGACTACATAAGTTTTACCACGTAAACCAGAAGAGTTGGGTAGCCGGGAGAAAGAGACGAAAGAGAGCGAAAACGGGGATGTGGTAAGCATTGTTCAAAGCCCCGCAATAAAAACGGTAATTAAAGTATTCCATCAATTGAGTTGTCATGGGCTTGTCCACAATTCATCCCGACACAATTAAAGAAAAATGGAAATACATATCTATAGATATATGTACATGAACATCTAAATGATACGCTACATCTCTACAGAAAGTTGAAAAGATCATCTCCTAGACTCGATCTGCGGTCACGCCCGTCACTGACAGCGGCATTGTCTTTGCGGTTTTTTGTTTTATGAAATCATTATTAATAGGAAATCATTAGTATTTTGAATTTTATGAAATCAAATATGAGGTTATTTTTTCTGAAAGGTTTTTTTTTAAGAAATTTTTAGGGAGGTTGAGTATTTTTTGAATATTTGGGGTTTAACAATAAGAGCATTTTATAGGCTCATTTAAGGATACAATATGTCATTCACAAGGAATTGAACTACTGTTAAGAGGGTAACAATTATTCCTCTTAGCCACCAAAACTACATCTAATAGGCATGATCTTTTGACTTGTTGCGGAAGATTAACTGTTCTTTTACTAAGCTTACTCAAACTCTAATTTTGCTTAATCCATTTGATTTTAATTATACTCTATGATGTAAATATGTTTAAGTGATATTTTTATAAATCTCAAACTTAAAATGTGATTCAAATAATTATTTTTTTTAAAATAGTTATTTTTTAATAGTTATTTATAAATCTCAAACTTAAAATGCTTAAATAGTTATTTTTTATGATTTTTTGAAACTTGCCGTATCGTAGAAATTGGTATTAAACAAGAAGAAAATAGAGTTGTATACAAACTATGGTTATTGGTTTTCCATGAAAACCAAACTAGCAATAGAAAAACATGAAATTAGTCCATTGAGTCTAGGCTGGGTATTGAGTCTAGGCTGGGTTGAACATAATGTTTAAGTCCCAAAAAAACTAGTAGTAATAGAAAAACATGTCATTAGTCCATTAAATCTAAGCCGGGTTTACCATAATATTTAATCTTCAAAAGAAAATATACTATTTATCATAACGAACAATAACTAAGACATAGTTAACAAAATGATAAACTCGATAACTTGCATGAATAAAACAAGACATTTTTATTGGTTGTGCTTCATTGGAGATTTCCATCGGTCCCTCATAACTGTAACTTCGTACATGACTCTTCACCTTGAAGTCTATTCCACTTGTAAGATTGGAAAGTATGTGGTTTGAAATATTTGTATCATGAATTAAACAAAAATTCCCAACCCCTTTAGTGAAATTTCTCCTTCTTGATGAATTCATCAGACCATTTAACTCTTTGTCATTAAATTATGTCAGTTTGTTTTATGTAGGCTCGATGTAACTCATCAAGTTTATTGATTCGATTTAATCGATGTTGTTGAGCCTATGTAAGATCCATGTTAGCTTGTAATATTACACGTAAATTTTTTACTTCAAATTCAATTGGAAAGAGAGCCTCCTTAAACTAGCTTATATGGAGTAAATCCAATTGTATTGGGCCATGTTGTTAGATAAATTGATAATGCTTCAAGTGGTTTGTTAACCCAATCTTTCCGATGAAGATGTATGGACTTAGTTAAATGGTCTAAAAAAATTTATTGATTACTTCAACTTGGCTAGTGGCTTGAAAGTGTTATGGTGTTGAAGTTTTATTATGAATTTGATATTTATTGTGGATGGACTAAATGATATTGAAAGTAAATTAAGTTCCTTAATCAATGACACTCTCTCTTAGTACACTAAACCAGAAAAATATTTCTTCATATAAAAATTCTTCTACTTCTTGCTTAATAACTCTAGGAAGACACTTAACTTCCATCCATTTTGTTACATAACCACTACAAACTAAGTATGCCTTATATCTTGATGGTAGATTGAAAGGTTCTCCGAAATAAAGAGCCCATTTCTCAAAAGGCTCGATTAATACTTGTGTTTCCAATGACATTTCATTTTATTGTACTAGTTTTATCATAGTTTGATAGACGTCACAACTTCTAATGTATTTTATAGCATCTCTTAAAATAGTTGGTGAGATGTACCTCAATCATAGAACTTTCTATGAAATCCTTCTATCCTCAAAATTTGTTTTGCATGGGTCATCATGACATGCTTTCAAAATATCAAAGATTTTGTTTTCTAGATGACAATGTCAGTTAATATGATCAAGTCTTATTTAGAAGATTTGTGCTTCAACCCAGTAATACATAGAACTTTTTGAGATAATTTTTCTCTTGGTGAAAAATGTTGCGAAATTTTTTTAGTACCTAAATAATTCGCAATGTCACTCAAGGTCTTGGATTTTTTGCCAGCATGCATAGGAGGGCACTACAAGAACACATCATTTTTGCACACAGAGATCAACAGTTGCATGATGGAAGGAATAATGTGCATGTGCAAAACTAGTTTTTTTATTGCACGTGCAGAACATAAAAGATAGGACATGCAGGCCAAATCAAATAATATATTCAAGAACCTTCTCGAATAATAAACCAAGAGAACACCAAAAATCAAGTTATAGAGGATGGATGATATGGTAAAGTTTGTTAGGATAGCCACCCTCCAAGTAGGTTAGACAACAAAAGAAGACAAAAGTGATCGCTAGAGAGAGTGGAGCAGAGAAGAAAGAGATAGAGCACCAGAGAAAAATAAGGAATATAAGAAGAAGAAGCAATCATTTCTCAGTGTGAGACAATTCTGGAAAAAAAGGTATGTCTCATTTTTTGTAATAGTTTAGCTAGAGTTTTGGATGAGTTCTATCGAAGTATTGTAACAATTTTGTGTAAGTCTCCAAGAAGTCCTTTTTAGAGTTTGTAAGGGGGTTAGTTTTGTAATGTAGAGAATGAACATGGAGTTCTTGGCACAATGTAATGCATTGGCTATAGGATGAATTAGAGCACAAAGAACATTTTAGTGGGTAATATGAGTCTTTTAATGTGTGCTTCCTAAAGTGTTAAAGAATATAATACAAAGGGAACAACCTCTCTGTCGATTGTTATGTGTTTGTGAGTTAAATGGATTCATATGTTAATGTTTTATGTTCTTACTTTATTAATTGGATATGATTGAATAAACAAATGAGAACCCTAGTGGTTTCCTTGCATGTCTTGTCCCTTCATATCCTACACAATACCAAATGGTCTTTGTGATTCTCATTGCATGTTGGGTAAGACCTTATTCAGTCCTCGAATAAATGTTGATATGTTGATGCCTTGGTAATTTGTTGATAAACTCTCATAAACAGAGGGTCATCAATCCTGCAATGCAAGGAAGGATGCATGTAAGTGAGGCAACAAATGGTTTTGTTTCCCACTCATGAAGGTTTTCTAGTGCAGGGTGAAGGAAGAGAATGAGGTGGAATCCATCTCAGGAGGAAATACAAGATGAGAGACTAAGCCCATGATAACCAACTTTGAGCACTAGAATGAAAGACATATCTACACTAATTTGCATGAGATTTTCTTTGTTGAATTTCCATGTTCACTATATGAATGACTAGAGAGGAAAACAACCATTAACACTAATCTAAGAGTCCAAGAACCACTAGACTAGGAACATACAACAATTAATCGACTAAAAAATATGGATAATAAGTGGGCTCAAGTAATCGACTTTTGTCTCACTAGAGTAAAGGAGGGATACATTATTGAGTTCTCCATTGGATACAATTATTCTTTGAGTGAGGTTGAAATAAAAGTTGATGAATGTCCTAAGAGGAGATTGTTGAAAGAAACTCTTATGTGAATAAAGATGTTTTTCGTAGAGAAATGATTGATGTGCATGGGGCCTTAAATGATGGCCTAGTAGATCTCCTCACACTGAAGGGGGGTGGAAAGAAGGGGGAATATAGAGATACAAAATAAATCCATTCGAAGAGATCCAGAAGATGTTTAGATGAGGTGAGGAGAGAATGGACCCAAATTAGAAAATTAGAGAAATAATCGAAGGATACACAAGAAGAGTTTATATTAGGAGGAAAGAAGAACAAAAGAGAAGAAAGAAGATAGCAAGGGGTGAAATAAAATGGTTTGGAACTATATTGAAGAGGAATGAGACCACACTAGAAGGAAGTGTGGGAGAGATGATTTTTCCAGGGAGGAGAACAGAGGGAGATAGGCCTTCGAAGAGACACAACATTAGGAGTAGGTTATCAAGAGAAGATACTAGGAGTAGTACTAGAAGGGTCAAAGAATAAAAATTTATATCCCCTTGGTTGTTGAGAGATGTCACAACCTAAGTGGAAGACAAGGCACAAAGTAGAGACACTGATCAAAGAGAAGATGGTGAAGAACGCCTCAGGGAAGGGTAAGTGGCTTTGGCTATTTTAAATGGTCTTGTGCAGGTGTAGGTAGGAATTTATTTGGGATCTCTCATTAGATATGATGAGAGAATATGGAGGAACCCCTTCTTGGAAATACCTCCCTTGAGCATTTTCAGCCAAGACAAAATAACTTCGAACAAATTTGAGATAGGAGTAGAAGAAAAAAGAGTAGAACAAAAAATAAGAGAAGTCACAAATGGCGAAGGCGATGAAGTAAACAATACATCATAGGGAATAGTATTAGTACCAATATCACCAACAACTAGTATTCAATCCAGAGGACATATGATCTAAAAACCTTATGTTACCAATATAACCATTAGTGTTTCTTTGATAACAAATCTTTTTCAGTTTCCAAGATCTGTAAAATGATAACGCATCTTGCATTGTTATGTGATTAGCCTCACTTCACTATATTCTTAAGCTTTTGAAATTACTTTATTAATCCAATATTCATAAGTAATTTTTTATATTGTTATGACACAAACACAACTGACACATTCAGGAAACAAAAAACAACGACTGAGACACTAGTATATTAGGTAACTCAATGAAACATGTGATACTCCAAGACAGATATAAATGACTACCTGCCCGACACAAGGAAGACAATGCCTACAAGCTAAAGGAAAACATCAACCAACCTGACACAATGGCTTTGACGACCATTAACTCGAAACCTCTACGGCGTGTAAAACCAAACACGTTAAGGAATTACAAACCAAGTGCCAACATCAATTACAACGAATAATGCCCACATTGGGAAGCATAGACTCTGGCTAGGTTATTCTTCGCCTCTATCAGCCATGGCGCGCGATGATCCCTTCAAGAATCATGTCATCCCCAGGCGATAGCCTTGAAAGTAACCACGATGCAACATAACATGCCGAGACCAACATCCCTAGAAAATCCAATGCGCTACGAGGTTGAATTAACTGACAATAATACTATACCCACTCACCCAAGTAATAAGTCGATCCAACGCAAGATGACATCACTCAAATTAAAATACACAAGCTATTAAACGACCTGGCCAACAAACCATAAACCATTATCTCTTAAGCATGATGTCTAAGTGGGAAAGAGTGAACTATTGAAAGAGTGAACTATTATAAATGCTACTATTATCATAAAAGTTACCATAAATGTGAATTATTACATGCACTTTAACAAAAATCAATACACTTGTCAACAAATATACATTGTCCATTAAAACAAGTCAACTACTTATTATTATAAAGTGATCTACTTTGCTTATTAAATATTCAACATTTCTCTCTATCATATTGTTGTCTAAATTATCGTTGTCTATGAACTCAAAATTGATGAGTTCATATAATAGTGCACTGTAATTACAAGGTATAAAATATAAGTTTTGTTGTCTATAGTAATTAAACGCTATCCATGATGATACTATCCATTTCTCTAACATTACATATAGAAACCATGTCCATCTGTATATTTCTATTTGTGTGAACATATAAAAACGTTATCTAACTGTATATTGTTATTGTTGTCAACAATAATTAAACGTTGTCTAACTGTATATTCATTGTCATATAACATAAGGCTATTTATTACACAAACATGATGCTATTTATTATGCAAATATAATCGTTGTTATATAACATAATGTTGCAACACAAACATAATGTTATTTATAATCTTTGTCATAAAGAATCGTTGTAATATAGAATCGTTGTCACATAGAATAGATTTAATAATGTTATGTAATAATATATCGCTGTCAATGATCAAGTCGTCTTGTGGTAAGTTATTGATACATCTATTGCTAAAACTTAGTGATAAACAAATTGATAATATGTTGATAATGCTGGGTAAATACAAAGCAATCCTCCCAGAAAATTGTGGTGTAGATTCTGTGTATGGTGTCAAGAAAATTGTGACGTGGAGGCTGGGTAATATGCCAAGTAAAACGCACACTTATCATAAAAAACGCAGACATAATAATGTGCATATATAGATATCATCTCGCAACCATATTATTAAATAAAAACGCGGACATTATCATCCAAAAAGCAGTCATAAATAATGTGCAGGGATATATATCAACTCGCAGCCTTATTATTAAAGAAACACAGATTTATCATCCAAAAACACAGTCATACAATTACACACCCAATGATTAAATAATTCATTAGTAAATCATAATGAAATTCGATGTTATATCACATGTATATCATAATGAAATTCGTTGGTAAAAACACAGGTATATCACAAAGAAATTCACTGGTAAAAACGCAGGTATATGACACAGAAATTTGTGCTTTATCATTCAAATTCGTTGAGTTTTAACATAAAAATTTCGCTGAGTTTTATCATAAAAATTCGCAGTCAATAAAAGGGTAAATTTACATTCAAATAATGTAATAATTCGGAGTATGATGAATGTAATAGTTCACAGTCTAATGAATGGTAAATTTGCAGTCAATAAATGGATAAATTCACAGTCAATAAATGGGAAAATTCGCACTCAAATAATGTAATAATTCGCAGTCGTATGAATCCATGAAATGTTGAGTTAATTATGATATCTCTCAGTATTAAAACATTATAAAGTTGTCTACTAAATGGAAGATTTCATTTTCCATTCAATGCATGAAATCGTTGTTCTTTAACACACGATATCTCTGCCTATTTATCACATGATAATGCTATATAAAAATGAATGAAATCATTGTCCAATAATTTAAGGGAAAATTGCGGAGTTCAAATTATGATATTCAATAATGTTGTCATAACAAAAACACAGATATATAATCTAGATAAAAGACCCAGATATATAAATCACAAAGTAACTAAATGAAGTTGTTGTGTAATACAATAAATATAAAATCATTGTGTAATAACCATAAGGATACAAAACTAAGGAACAACAAAAAATCCAAACCAGATGCAGTGTAAAAAATGCTATGCAAATAATGGTTGCATATTATGTAAAATGCCAAGAAAAACATGGTTGAATGTTGTGTAAAGGATCGAAAAGTCACCTAGAAATTAATGGTTTGAAGGATGAGTAAAGACTCCAAGAAAACTCTAAGATAATCAATCACAGAAAAATGCATAAGTAATCAATGACCAAAAAACGCAAATGTAGTCAATCACAAGAAGCGCGAGACTAAACATTCGACAATGACTCAATCAAGTAGAGATAAGTAAGGTTTTGATAACTGCATGAAATTTATCCTTCACTTATTATCCATGCACAAGAAAGTAGGGCATTTGAATCTATGGAACTTTAAACACCAAAGTGACGACCGTCGATTTGGCTCCTATCCGACTACTCACGAATGGACTAATAACTAAAGGGATAAGGGACACAAGATAAAACTTAAATTTTCTTTTCATTAATCAATAAAAACAACACAGAGAAGTCAATGCAATTAGAGGTGGGGATCGCCACGAAAAATCAATTCAGAATACAACAAGCAAGGATATTACAAATACCATAGGAAAGTAGGTGCAAGAAAGCTCATGGAAATGAAATATTCAACCGAGCAACGAAAAATAACATGTGTAAATTAAATTTCATTTGCAAATAACAATTTTAACAAGCATACCTTAGCCCAACGCGAAATCTCTGAATCATTGTCTTGTGCGTGCTCTGTCCATCTCCCGCTTGAAAACCAATGTGACCTCAGAGGTACCTCCCATCCAACTCTAGGGGTAATATTCTTCCCCCTGAGCCCCCCAAGCTGTAAAGGGGCCACACACACAATAATAGAGAACTGCTAGCCCCCATCTCACCTCGCAAAGTCAAGCTACCACTTGTTACCCGAGCTAGGTATTCCAACTCCCACAAGGGAAAGTTCATTCAAGGAAAATTTCGGCACTATAACATTACTCAAAAATATGAGATCCATAATCCTCCTCCTCCATCATTTTTATAAAGTTTTTAAGTAATTAGTTTCCCAAATTATCATTAAATTCCTTTTTCATAAATGCTATAGGTCGATCCGATCCTCAGCTATTTTTAGATTTTTCTTTATCTAAATTATTTCCTATTCCAATTCTTTCAGTATGTTGGGCCTGATTGTAATTCTATCTTTTGAACTATTCCAGTTGATTGGAATCTTGCATTGTGTACCATACAGGGCCTCAAAGGGGCTCATCTTGAGTGACTCTTGATAGCCATTGTTGTAGGAAAAATCTACCAATGGTAAGTAGTCTTCCCACTTCTTAGGCTGAATCATTACATGCATCCTTAACATGTCCTCTAATACTTGGTTTACCCTATCTGTATGTCCATGAGTTTGAGGGTGATAGGTTCTGCTAAACAACAATATAGTCTGAAAACCAACCATTAAATATTTCCAAAAGCTAGAAGTAAATTTCATATCTTTGTGAGATATGATCTCCTCAGGCATGTCATGTAACCAAAATATCTCTTTCATAAAAATACTAGCAATATCTATTGCCTTGCAAGTTGATGTGATGGGAACGAAGTGAGTAGCCTTGATCAATTTTTCCTCCACTACCATGATGGCATCGTTATTCTTGGTCGATTTTGGTAATCCGGTGATGAAATCCATGGAGATGGTTTCCCATTTCCATTTTGGAATTGGTAGGGTCTGCAAAAAGCCTGGTGGATGTCAATGTTCTGCCTTAACCTGATAACATTCTAGACATTTATCCAAGTTATAGGCTTTGTCTTTCTTCAGTCTTGACAAAAACAATAATTTCCTAGTGGCTTTGATCATCTTTTGATAACCCAGATGATGAGTATATGGTATTTTGTGTCATTCATCCATCACGATCCTCTTCAAATCATCATGATTTAGGATATACAACATACCCTTCTAAGTTAGTAGGCCATCATTCAACATTTGATAGCCGTCATACCTCATCCTTGTGGGATTTTTATCTAAGTATGATTTTACAGTGTTGAAAAATGCATATGTTTCTTGTGAATATTTGAATTTTTCCTTTACGTTCATTTCATAGGTTCTCACCTCTTCCAAGTGAATCATTTTCATACTTTTTCTAAGGGTATCAACCACCATGTTTTATTTTCCTTTGATATGTTTGATTTCAAAATAAAACTCATGAAGGAGATCCATCCATCTAGCTTGTCTAACATTAAGTTCTTGTTGATAAAATAGGTACCTCAACCCACAATGGTATGTAATAAGCACAAATATTATACCCAAGAGGTAATGCCTTCTCATTTTTAAGGCACGCACTATGGCATCCAATTCTAGATCATGGGTCACATAATTGATTTCATGCTCATTCAATTTTTTGGATTCATAGAAAATTACATGTTCTTCTTGCATAAGGACTCCTTCAAGTCCTTCTTTGTTTGGATTTGCAATCTTTAGTGTAGGTGCATTGGTTAGAAGATATTTTAGCTCTTGGAATCTCTCTTCACATTCTGATGTCCAAATGAATTTAAATCCTTTTTTCTGAAAGGAAGTGATAGGGAAACCAATCTTAGAAAATCCTTTTATGAACCTCCTATGGTATCCTACTAGACCCATAAAAGATCTCATACTAGATACATCCTTTGCGGTAGGCCAATTCATAAAGGCGTTGATCTTGTCAGGACCAATTTCCACCCCTTCTTAATAAATAACATGGCCTAAGTAATGGACTTTGTTTTGGAAAATAGCACACTTACTAAACTTAGCATAGAGATGATTTTCTCTTCTTACTTGAATCACTAACTTGATATGTTCTTCATGCTCTTCCCTATTCTTATAATAGATTAGGATATCATCAATGAAAACCAATACAAATCTATATAAGAATTTACTAAGTACATTATTCATTAAGCACATAAAAGTGGATGGTGCATTGGTAGCACCCCTTAATTGGTCAAACAAGTCATCGATCCTTGGCAAGGAATACTTATTACTTATGGTTACCTTATTGAGTTTCATATAGTCTATACACAACCTGAGTCTTCCATCCTTCTTTTTCAAAAATAAGGTTGTTTCTCCCCATGGAGACACACTAGGCCGAATGTGGCCTTTTTCCATCATTTCTTTTAGTTGTAGTTTGAGCTCAAATAGCTCTAGTGTACTCATTCTATAAGGTGTTCTAGACACTGGCACCACTCCTGGTGCAAGTTTTATTGAAAAATCAATATATCTTCTTGGAGGTAGACCTCATCCTCTTTTGGGAACAAATAGTTATACTCTCTCTATATAGGATGTTAGTCTAGGCTTGGTTTATCGTCCTCAACATAGTTCAACACTTGTATTTCATACAAAGGTAATCCTCTTCTACAATATTTCTTCACTTTAAGTGTTGATACTTGTCTCATTGAGACATGATTTTGAATCCGTTGTAGGGTTACCTTTGTCCCTTCTTCATTTTCACATTCCAAAGTTTTATTGTAACAATCCAATTTAGTTTTATGGGCATCCAACCAGTCCATGCAAATTTGCAGGTCATAAGATCCTAAAGGAGGTATGTTTAGGTTCTCTTGGGTGGGAAATCCACTCAGAACAAATTGTCATGCTTCTATGACCTTTGTTACTTTTTTGTTGGTTCCAATGGATAGTTTTACCAGCCATGGTTTAACATGTTTAACTTGTTGCAATTTACATTTCTCAACGGTTTGAGGGGAACCATAACTCAATTTAGAACCAGAGTCAATTAAGATGGAAACTAGATGGTTGGAAATCATACCTTCCATCTCCACCACTGAAACTTGGTGGTTGACTTGTTTATTATCCAAAGATGCATAAATTCATGGCATGCTCCTAGCCACACCATTAACTATGGTATCCTCTTGGATGTTGTAAACACTTCTATTGTTATGTTTCCTATATGTGCAGTCTCTCAACAAATGTTCTTCTCCACAACCTTAACATTTCAAGGGTTCACTCTTTCTATTATCCATCCTACTTGGGGCTGCTCCAAAGGGTATATTTCCACTCTGAGAGGGAAAATTTTGTTGTTATACACTTTTAGTAGGAAGGCTAGTCTTAGAACCTTTCCCATAGCTCTTGAATATTGAGGGTTTAAAAACATTTTTCTTGAATCCCAAACTACTTTTCTTATTCAGTCCTCGTGAAGCTATGTTTTGTTCTTGAACTACTCATAGAAATAACTTGACTTCCAGATAGTGTTTTCTATGGTCTTTGGCTCATCAAATTTGATTCTTTCTTGGAAAGATTGAGGCAGTCCACTAATAAATCATTGCATCTTGACCTTTCCATCCTTGATGTAGGG
Source organism: Picea engelmannii (assembly GCA_009831015.1). Taxonomy (NCBI): domain Eukaryota; kingdom Viridiplantae; phylum Streptophyta; class Pinopsida; order Pinales; family Pinaceae; genus Picea; species Picea engelmannii. The sequence continues at coordinate 841,172 of ML777676.1, forward strand.
CACATACCTTATCAACGCAAGGAATTTATTGATATATTCCTCTATTGTCAGTTTTCCCAACTTGAGTTCATATATCTCGTTCATCTTCCCATCAAAGTATTTTTCTAACAGATACTTCCTTTTGAAGTATTTCTGAAATTGTTTCTATGGCAATTCCTTCTCATGGGTTCCTTTCACATTACTAAGGTATTCCCACCATATTGAGGCTTTTCCATTTAGGTTAAAAATGACTATTTGAACCTTCAAATTTTCAGAGTAGTCATGGACTTTGAAGTATTTCTTCAATCCAAGAAACTAAACTTTTGCTTCTTCCCCCTTCTTAATTTCTCCATTGAAAGTGGGTGGTTTGGCTTTCTTGAACTCTTCCAAGTCATGACTCTTGGAATGTTTCCTCTTCTTTCTTTTCCTTTGGGAATGAAAACTATTTTTTCTACTAGAGGATTCCTTGGAGTTGTCAGTTTCCTCACCGGAGGATTCCTCCGAGTGTCTCTTGCCTCCATGTTGGGAATTTCTTGATGTGCTCCTCCTAGTGTGGCCACTTTCAGGGCCATTCTTTTGGATCTGAGCTGGACTATAGTTTTTCTTTGTATGGTGTCTGCCCACATGACTAGTTGTTGGTCCATGTTCCAGCTACCTTTGTATATATGATAAGATTTGCAACATGATTGCATTAATTTTGTTTTTTTTTTCCTTCTCTTTTATCAACCTTTCATTGTCATCCTTACAACTCTGTAATTCTAACATGAGGTTTATTATAGTTTCATCCAGATCTGGAGGGGTTTCTCCTACCCTCCTCTCATCACATTCTTCCTCTTTATTATGGGAGCTTTCCCCCAATTCATGGAGTGTAACCATCCTTTATGTTGTATTTTTCTTGTGGTATGCTGATTTATTGAGTGTTGATAAAACATTATTTGTTAGTTAATGGTCTATTAGTTAATGAACAACACATAGTTCATATTTTCCAAACACGCACAACAATAGAAAATTTCATTCCTTTCTTCAGAAAAGGTTTAACTAAGTCTTTTAGGAAAGGGGTAAGATAAGGTGTCACCCCTAAAAGTTCTTTAAATAAGATTTTTTTAAATAACATTTTTAAGCGACTCGTTCATGAGACCAAGCCAAGTGTTGTAACCATGCTCTGATACCAATTTGTAACACACTCGATCCCTAAGTACCCTTTAAAGGGATGGGGAATCAAAATTTTTCTTACTCAAATAATAATGAATCATCTATCTGAGATGAACCATCCTCTTCCACTCAGTTGTAGCTTTCTAAGGATTGTTACTAGACTCTAATTCGACCTCTAGTTTACTATTAATGGCTTCCTGAGGTCCTTCAAGAATTCATTAGTTGAGGACCATGTGGAACCCACTTAGATCTATCATGTTCGTAACATTATAGGTTCCTAACTCCTGCAAAGATGGTCCATCCATCATCCAAACCAACAGTGAGACTTAACCCTCATCTAAGACAAAACTAGAGGATAATTCAACATTTTATGCTTCGGCACTAAACGTCCCTTTTCTTTTCTGCACACATGTCTTGCAGAGTCCTGAGTTCCCAAAGGATCCTGAAATATATCCACGTGGATCCATCCTTAGGGCCTTTCGAATCATCCTCAACACAACATCTCAAGCCTCTGGAGTCCAGAAGTCCCATAGTCCTGAAGGGTCCACTCTCACGTGGGGTAATGTACTAAATGCAATGGGCAATAAAGGTGGGTCCTGAATACTCCTAACGCAACATGGAGCAAACATGTAATTTACAAAGATGACACATGATAAGGAAGAGAGGACATGTGGCACCTATAGTGGTTGACATGTGTCATGTCTTAATTGGAAGGTAAGGTTGGTGAAACATATGGATATTGGTGACATGTGGCATGTAAAACGTGGTACCATGTCACCCCAATTTGATCACTTTCCAAGTCCTTCGATCTTATGGTCATGGTGTGTCCACAGAGTGGGACTTTGCAAAAGTAACCTCAATGCAGATCCAATGATGAAGGGGGGCTCCCAAATACTCTTAGATCGGTGTTGCACGTTACTTCACAATGGTTAAATGGATAAAGGTTTAATGGTGGGAAAATTCTAATTGTATCAGATAAGGAAACCTCAAGGCTCTGGTTAACCTTATGGTTAACCATAACTATCAGTTTCCTTTGGTCGATTTATAAATGATTAGGTCGAAACCATCTAAATCTCTGAACTCCCATAGTTCTGAATTCAGAAGGCTTAACTTCTTTCGGGCCCCACGTAGGATTCCCATACCTTGGTCATATGGATCCTTTGGAAACTATTGTGGGGTATGTGCTAATTCCTCTAGCCGTAAATGGGTTAAGAACATGGGGATGATCCCTTGGTCATATGGTAAAGAGCATGAAGGAGGTGCCCTCCTTCCATAGGGTCTAAACATGAAATTCCTGAGAATGTAGATACTAGAGGTTGGTAGGATTTAAACATCCCAGTAAGTCTTTCCCTGACACTATTGCAGACTTAAATCTTACATCTCTCTAACATATCCGCTAATTCAAGTGGGTTTAGAGAGAGATAATACACATTTATAACTTAATCATTCAACACATAACTCAGTCATAGACATATAAATATATTCAATCACCATTTCCATTTAATTACATAGAGTAGGACAATACTTATCATAAAACCAGAGTTCATGACATGAGTGTTGAAAGGGGTGACTGTTTCCACCCAACCATAGGCACAAGCACTCTTCATGGATTTACCACTGGGCACCCCCAAGCTAAACCATGATGCTCTGAGAAAGACTATTTCTTCTTACTCAACGACTATGAGGGAGGAAATTTACTCTCCTCCTCCCATAAGGTATTGGAAACTAGTTTTATCTATACCAAGAAATGAGGTCTGCACGAGTACTTCCAAAGTCACTCGTCAACCTTGTTTATCATCTTGTAATGAAAACCATGCCAGTTGCTTCTTGCATGAAAAATGATCTTATTTCTAAGTTCTTTTTGGAACGAGATAGTTTTAGTCCCTCTTTTTTCTCTTCCCAGTATTTTTCTTTTGACTCTAGTCTATTTGCAGATCTTCATTCTTTATGTTTCCTCTACCCAGGAATTACCTCTTTCTTTCCTTCCTTGACAAGTTTATGTGGGTCTAAATCTCCATCTCATGGTCAAGTCTGGATGTCTTACAAATGGGTACTATGCCCCATCTCCTCATTAAAACTTGAGGAGGACTCTTCTAGCTACCACTCTGACTAGTAAATCGTTTATGGCTCAGAGAATTCTTTTGGGTTTGAGCCATTAATTCCAATAAGGTACTAGTTTGGTGGGGGGTCATCTCAACCATTTTTGGTTCTCCTCACCACCTATCTCCTAGCATCCATTGTCTATCTTGGAAACCCCCACCCCTTTCATCCATTATGCAACACTTTTCCATTTTCTATTAATAACATAAAATAGATACATTGACCTTTTATACAAAAGTTCATCAAATCAAACATTCACACATATCTAGTCTTCCATAGTCTCTGGGTCAGTTATAGTTATATTTACAAACTGAGGCAAACAGGGGTATTACAATGGTGGTGGTTGATCATGTTTCCAAATATGCTTATTTTGTGCTATTCAACATCCCTTATCCTCATGCATAGTGTATAAAGTTTTCATGGATAACATCTTCAAACCTAATGGCATGCCTCATTATATTTTCTCTCACATGGATCCCATGTGCACCAACAATTTTTGGAAAGAATTGTTCAAGCTATAGGGCACCCAATTGCATCTCAAAACTGTCTATCATTCTGAGACTGATGACTAATCTAAAATTGTCAACAAGGGTTTGGAAAAATATTTGCGGTGTTTTTCATATGACCAACAACATCTGTGGACTCAATGGTTACCACTAGATGAATGGTGGTACAACACATCTTACCATACAACAACTCGCCTGATTCCTTTTGAATAAATATATGGAAAAAAATATTGTCGAATCATATATTTTTTATGTAATAAAGGTTGACAATAGTTTATAGGGCCTATTTAAAAAATGTGAACAAGTTAGTGTAAAAAGACCTAATAGAAACTTTTTCTTCTAGAAAGAGCTTCCACTAGAGGGTTCTTTAGAAGATAGAATTAGTATAAACAAGAGCAGGATGCATGTAAAGTCTTTGTCTTGAGAATTGTTGTAATAGATCTCTCCTCTTCCAGAGCTTTCCCCCTCAAAGAGACAAGTGAACATTTCTTTCTCTGAATAAAGGTATCATTTCAAGTGTTTTTCTTCTCAATATTTTGTTGTTCCATAGATATATGTTGAATATTTATGTTTTTGCATATTATATTACATCTGGTACTGTACACATCTTCATTTCATAATGAACTTAGAATATTAAAACTTTAGAATGAAATATTATGATGTGAATAATTAGATACATTTTGATAGTTTTGAATGTTTGATTAGGTGATATTAAATAGCTTTGATTGTGTATTACTTAAAAGTTTAGGAAAAATTGTGTTATGGAAAAACTGTGTTATGGAAAAAGTTCACTCGTGCATTTTGAAATGTTATGGATAGAACTGATATGCTACAACTTTTATTCATTAATTTACTTTAAAAATGTTTTGAAGACTTCAATATATATACTTGTGGCATTGTCAATAATTGCTAACACTTATCTTTGGGAAATTCTATTTCAACTTTTAAAGGAATAGAATAGCCACGATGGATTCTATTTTTCTTTTAAATTATACACAAGTATTACATTATTACATGTTTCAATTATTTCAAAATCACTTTAACTTTTATCTTTGAATTATATACATCAACTACATTAAAATATTCCACTTGTTAATATAGTTGTTATTATACCTTAGATATTATTAGTGTAGTTGGAGATATTATTAATAGTTTTTGTCTATTATATCTAATATGAATCTACTAGAGAAGAAGCAATGTTTATAAGGAGGGAATATTTTTCACTCTCTTTAAATCTTTGATCATTTTCTAGGTTTTATCCATTTTGATTTTACATTCAATGGGTAGTAAGGAAGATTGTATTATAATTTTAAAATTAAATGCAAGACTCATTACCTCATTCTTTTTGCTAAACTTGCATGTGTTTCCATGAAATCTAAATCCATGGTTATATATTTAACATAAAAGTGTAAATTGTTCAAGCCTAACATGGATTCCAACATATCACATGAGGTCTCTAACATTTTTAATTTCTTAGGTCACTTAGCAATAACTATTCTTCCTCATTATTCATAAGCAATGTTGAATCTCTGTGTCAGTTGATTCTCACTGACAGTTGGGACATATATGCACGCCTTGATGCAAGGAAAAACATGATGACTATCAATCATGGACTATAAATGCTTCGATGCAAGGCCAAACTTGATGACTATCAATCATGTCCTATAAACACTTTGATGCAAGGAAAAATTTGATACATGTCAAAGTTCCTTGTAGAAACCAAGTAGTGAAAAAATATTCATAGATTGAGTGGGATCAATATCGTTCAAGGTAGTAGTACTTAGTCTATCAAGTATTTTCAACCACTTTCCCTGTCCCTAAAGATCCAAAATTGGCTCTGGATCAACTGCAAGAAACTAGGAGAAAAATGAGAAGAGTATATACATGTACCTATTTTTTTGCTATCTTTCCTTCCCTACATTGGGTATATTCTTCTTGGTTGGCACTATTTTCACCTGCATGTTTGGTTCCTTACCTTTTTGTAACATCCCGCTCTGGCGCACTTACAAAACTTATTCTTTGAGGACACTTGCTTGCAAGTGATCTGGATTTATATGATGATAAAACTTTTTCCTCCATTATGATGCGTTAAATTATATGACAGGATGTTTTTACTACCTTGTTGTAGACAGGTGCTGCTGACTCAGTTTCATTGCGTGTGTAGGGTTTCAGACCATTGAGGATGCAGAGGCATCAGAGGAACTCCCTTGGACTCTGGATTGAGTCAGGGAGTGGGGTATTTGAGTTCTTTCATTTACGGTGATATTGTTTTGATTTGATGATATGCTATTGATTTTAGGATGTGTTGCTCGCATGATCTGACATGATGGTTGATGATGCAGGCTGACGATAGCTTGCCGACCGGACTCACATATGGAGTAAAGGGGCCACACACGAGTTCCAGAGAGTTTGAGGGAGAGGTGTGGACAGCAGCCCTGCCACAGCCTACTAGCACTCCCACCGTGGCTCGAACTGTAGGTTAACGATTACCTAGTTCGAGAGGATCCAC
>ML777676.1:888516-921685 GCA_009831015.1 Picea engelmannii
TGATAGATTCTCCTGCATATTTCAATTTAAATTTTATATTAAAAAACATAACCCGAACACAAATTCACTAAGTTATATATACTTGAGTGTTCATCTTATATTAATCTAAATTTATGTACACATACCTATAGGTGATTCGTCTTATGATTCAATTTTGGTTTCAACGTCTTCTTCCACATGATGTGACAAATCTATTTATGTTTTTTGAAAAACTTCAAATTGTAATTACAATCAATTATATTATTTACAATATTTTTAATTTGAATTCTATACTTTGAATTTTGTACTTTCTGAATATAGTCCCAATGTGTGTCGTGTGCTTGATCATAATATCTACATGCATACCTGGTTGAACTTCTTCTTGTCGAAAATCTCTATTGACATTATCATCGTTTATTTCTTCAATATTTGCACATTCTTGTTTCTTTCTCCGATAAAGCTCTTTCCTTTGCTCGATTTGGCGAGTATCATCTCGAGTGCGATCATATTTTCTCTTGAAAACAAGAGTCATTTCATCCATCAAATGCAAACCCATTTTGAAAACTTTTTGTTTTAACTGAATGTATTTTTCTTGTTCTAGATATTATACTGGCATCATACACGATTGATTTATTTACATCTTCTATTCCAACATGCCAAAAATAACTGCACAAGACAAGAACTTGTTAATTTGAAATCTCTCAAGAAAATGATTGAAGATTGAATATAAATTTTAACACATTCAAATTTATATATCCTATGTACATACATGTAACATTTATATCTAGACACACCTGTGCATATCCCTTGACGGATTATATTCATGGCTTAGCGCCAAGTTGCACCATTCCACAACTTCTTCAGCGTATTCAAATTGATCGGCATGAGGGTTCAACTGATACCTTCGAGGTGCTCATTTTATACATGCCCCTGCACCGTCGTGCTCTCCTTTTCCATGACCAATCTCAAAAAAATTCCAACAATGTGTAATCTTTAATTTTTTATGAAGACGATATAACCAATAGAATGATCGTGCAGATTTGAACTGACTCGCACACCCATAGGACCATATCCAATGCCGATCGAATAAGATTTCGTGTTCTTTCAATGAATCATAAAATCTATCAAAACAATGTTGTACATAATGCGTGTCATGCGTTCAATCATCACTTATATAAAAGTGATATTCTTTAATAACATGTCGATTGTCGTTGGTGTTTTCTATGTTTGGAAGACTCCGTTGAGCATGTTTATATAGAACGTGGACAATTATAGTGACTTGATCAGAATGATAATATTCACTCTGTATTTCTTTTTGTGCAATGAATGCGTAATTCTCTACAAAATCAACTACAAACAATGATTTCCCTGGTGGAAACACTTCATGTGATTGTTTGAATTGTAGATCTTTCCATCAAGCTCTATGTGAATGCTTGGTGTATTAAGAGATTTCTTCCTGAAACTTCTTCAAAAACTCTATCAAATAGATTTTATCTACCTTCAAATCAAGCCTTTTGGAAATAACATTTGAAGAATGTGGAGTCGTGCTACTCAAATATTCATACCCTTTCCAATTGACTTTTATATTGTAGCGAACCTCCTCGTTAAGACAACAACTCTGATAACAAGTGCAATTTTTTTTTTTGTTTAAGGTGTGTGCGCTCATGTAAAGAAACAGACACACTGGAACCTACGACGCGACCCGACGACTAACAAGACGCACTCACGAAGATCACAATAAGAAGACATAAGGCACACAACTATCAACTGCAATCATGAACGACCATAGACATAAGGTGCACAACACAAACATTTAATGACATACTGGGTTATGCATGGTATGAACACAGAAGGAAGAATACACAGTAGTAGATTTTACTATTTCTGCACAGGAAAGTCGAGCGTTTAATCTTATTTCTCTGCTCCGGGGAGAGAGAATGTCAGATAGGCTCTTGGTCGACTGCTCAAGCAACAAATAGATTTATCTGTCAGGTGTGTCGCAAGAGTGGAAACCCTGCCTTTAAAGGGCCCGAGACTCTTGATACGACACTGGATTCTTTACACAGAAACAATAATCACACTCACAGACTTATATACAGAGCAACTAGCGATATCAGATCAAAGAGTCTGATATCATGCAACTGTGAGTTTGGACATTTCCAATTATGGTACTAACCCTGAAATTAATCAACAATATCAATACATCCTGTATGTTACATTTACCATAAAATAAATCAAAATTATATTTATATTACCATAACCTTGCCCAGGAATTAATAATAAAAGAAATCATTACAGTAGCTTTCAATTACATATCGCTTAACTATTCATGACATCAATTACAACAAACTCAATGACATTACTGTCAGATAACCATATCCTTCTAGATTAAAATAACAACATCACATTATACTTCTATAACCATTAGTATAAACATTTAAACATTCATTTCATCTTCAATACCTCGAAACAATTACGTTAACATTAACCTTACCCTAGCATTAACCTAAAGCCTTTCCTTACCTTACATGATATCCACTTTACCTTTTATGTTACAAAAACCTTGCAATTAATTTACTAGTTCCAACATTTCATTATTGTCAACCAATAAACTGCAATATCCTTCACCAAGAATTTTCCAGAACATTACCCTAATCCTAACCATAACATCATTCCTACGTAATGCTATAAAATAATGTGATATAATTAATAAATCTATAAAGTATTGTGATATAATTAATTCCTACATTATAATTTATTCATTACACTAACTCGATTTCATTACAATATCTTCTTCTTTTTTCTTTTTGGCATGAAAACATTTTTCATAAAAGGAGACTTCAGTAGTAGTATTGGAAGAACTTGATTATAAAACAATGTTATAAAGTGTAAATTAAAAATTAATTAAATGAATGCTAGTAACTTGATATTACTTGAGAGATTTGATATCCAAGAGGTTGACATTAAATAAACCATCAAGGTACAAAAGATTATGTTTAACAATAAAAAAAAAGGGGGTCAATTTTAATATTAGGTCATATTTTGATAATTTAAATGCACAAGAGGAATAACTTGAATATGAAGCCATCAAACAAAGTGGTTTTATAGAAGTATTGTTAATAATTATGAATCATAAGAGAAATTACAAGATATGGAAGGATACAAACATAGGAGGAAGGGGAAACATTCTCTAGTGGACATGTATACAGGAAAAAAATAATTTAATTCTGAAACTGCTGTGACATTTTAAGAGTAATAAAGTGACTAAGCAGGCCACTATTGCGTGCATGCTAGATTTCAGGCTGCAAGTTGATAGCCATCAATGTTATCGACCTGGGAATCCTTGACACCGCCATACCTCATGCAACTCGTAGAGGTGGGAAGGGAGTAAGAATGGAACATAGTACAGAGGCAAAATTAGCTGAAGCTGAACGTGGTTGGCAGGGGCATAAACGTAAGGCTGAACTCTGATCCCATATACTATGAGAGCGTTGGCAGAGCTCGAATTCCAACAACATGATAGCGATAAAAAGGGGACAATGCAATCAAGGGCAGCTAGCAACTAGCAACTATCAAGGGAAATGCCAGGAACCCCAAATCGAGATGGCAGTAATCCTGACCACATAAAGAGATGACCATTCACCATGAATGCCATGCTACTCGTAGAGGTAGAGGCACCGGCAACAGGTTTGACAATCTAAAAGGGAGGGTGAACCCAATGGACATAGTAATGTAGCTCCAACAGTTTGCCGAGGCTATCATGTAAAGTTTAACACAATGGCAGAGAAGGCAATTTCAGAACCTCTCACTATTTGTAGGGCGAGAAAAAAAGGGGTTCGTTGCAGGGTCGAAAGAGATAGTTCAGTACAATTGCAAAGGTGAACTACAGTTTCCACACAGAAAATCAGGGGCGAAAATAAAAGGCTTTCAACCCCGGTTACAGAGGAAGCGAAATGCATGAATCTCAAATTTCAATAATCAAATACCCAACAACTGTCTAGTTGATCTAGAATTGAATCCAAAAGCCTGATAGGGCTTGAAAAATGATCAAAAATGAAAGTGCTCAGAATGCGACGAAACCCATACCATTGCATCCATCCCGTCTTCCTAATTTCGGTGGTATATTTACTTTGTCAAAAGGGCTCCGTATGGAGAAGATATCGCATTCTATCTGAAACGTCAAATAGGCAAAAAAATTGCTGACTGTGCAGTTCGTACAGTCTGTATGGACACTGACGTGGCATGTCCATACAGTGACACATGGAAGGTCCATACAGCAACACATGGCAGGACCGTACAGTGACATGCAGTAGGTCCAGAGAGTGAAACATGGCAGGCAGATTTGGTCGATTTGGGCGCCAGTTAGGCCAATCCAGAAGTGACACGTGTCACCACTAGAAGGGTGACATGTGGCACAGGTAATGTGGTAGGCTGATGCAGCAGATCGACGTGGTAGTACGACAGACTGAAAGGTGGTAGTACGGTAGGATTATGTGGCAGTACGACAGGGATGATGTGGCATGCACGTGGGCCAATCAGTGTTTGACGTGTGTCATGATTTAGTTGGTTTTTAAGGTTCCACGTGGCCCAGTCAAGGGCTGCCACATGGCACCCCATGATTGGTTGTCGGTATATATATGTTTAAAATTATTTGGCGTGGCCGGGGGTCGAACCCGTGACCTCTCGGGAGTGAATGGACTGGCAGAACGGGCTAGCCACCTAGGTGGCCAGTGGAACTTGTAATACAAACGACAAATATTTTATTTATGTTTAAACTAAAGCTTATTTAGTGGGGGTAAAGGGTCGGGGCTTAACCCCAACCCTTTGTACTGTATATGACCATTCTACCATGACCGGGAGCGTGGCACATATGGGCGCGGTTACAAACTATAAGTTGTGGTTCCAAATGACCCAGAAACCATTCCACCAAAATGCACGGGAGTTTATACTTTGAGTCATGGTTTCAACCAAACGCCACATGACCTGGGGGCTAGTACGAGACAGGGGGCTAGCGCGTAGCCTATGGGCTCGCGCTCAGCCCAAAATAGCCCATGCGACCAAGAATCAAGGTGTGCACGTCCAAGGGGGGGCTTAATGCCCAATACTATTGTATAAAGTGGGTTTTTATGTTATTTTTGGGTTTTTTTGTTGTAATAATGTCTAATTTTAGCTGATTCTCTCCATTTTTGGGGGATATTCGGCATTTTTGGAGGCCAAAATATTGGAGGAAGTTGGATCTGAGAAACCAACTTCAAGGCTATATAAACCAAGCCTGTTTGAGGCCATAGAAGTTAGTTAGAGCAGAGTTATGCTAGAGAAAAGCCAAGCCAAAGTCAGTTTGATGCAAAGAAGCTTTTGAGGAGGAGATGTTGTCAGACCATTTCTGGGAGCTCTGGACGTCTGTTTTGCGTGCCATTTTCTTTGCAGAGTTCTAGAGATCTCAGAGAACAAGACCAAATTAGTCTTGTAGACATTTTTCATTATAGTGATGTAATTTTGAGCATTTGAACAGAAATAAAGAAGCCTCACCCACAGAGAAAAGGCCCAGAGACATAGGCAAAAGTTGTGTCGAACTACATAATCAATATGCGTGTTTATGGTTTGTTGTCTATATTTTCATTTCAGATCTGCATATGTGTATTTGGTTGTTATAATTCTTCTTCTTTCCTCATTCTTTCACTAAGTTTCTCAAATGGTTAATTAACGCATGCAAAATTAAAACTCAACCATAGTCATTTAAAAGATCCTACAGATCATGTGGTATCATAGCTAGTTGACGTTTGGATTTGAGTTTTGCATGTTAACCAGGGAAAAGCTACAGTGTGGTGAAGGTGAGCTTGTTGCAGAGAATCCATTAATTGGATTGAGAAAGAGAGCTTCTCATCGTGAGAATATGGCATCGGAAGAAGGGATTTCTCAAGAAGAGAAAGAGTTCCGGAAAACATTCCATGCTATGTTGGAGATGGTGACAGTTTTGTATGAAGATTATTTAGAACAGAAGCGACCAGTTTTGGGTAATTCTTCAAAAGGCAAAAGTGAAGAGGAAGAGGACCATCCTCACATTCCTCCTTCACCTCCATCAACACCTCCTTCTTCTCCTTCTTCTTCAAGTTCAAGTTCTAAATCTAATAAGATGAAAAATGTTCATAAGAATAAACATGAAATCCCATTGTTAAAACTTGATGTAAAATTTGAGTTGCCCATATATGATGGTGAAGTAAATGCAGAAAAACTTGATAACTAGATCAGGCAGATGGAGGTATACTGCAGTGTGCAACAGATCAAGGATGAGGCCACACAAATTAAATTGGCATCTTTGAGACTTGCAGGTACATCTCTTATCTGGTTGCAAAGCAAGCTACAAAAAGGGACACAAGATGTGGGTAATGTATTTCCACATGGAAGAATTTCATTTCTACACTTAGGAAACAATTTTATCCTTTGGGTTATAAAGAAAAAGAAATCATTGAATGGCAATCTTTAAAACTAAGAAAGGGACAATCAGTGCAAGAATACACCGATGGATTTAGAAAAATGGCATTAATGTTAGACATTCCTTTGCAAACACAAGAAACCCTTATGAAGTATATAGGAGGTTTGCCTGCACATATTAGAAACACTATTTTCATGTTTGGACCCTCTAACCTTGATGAGGTTTCTGTTCACATATATTGAAGCAGGGAAAGCAGGTGTGTCATGGGAATCATCGTTCTCAAAGAAAGATGATAAGAGGAAAAGGCATGGCAATGGAAAGAAGGCAAATGTTGTGACAAAGAAGGAAGGAAAGCCCTCTTGCAAGCATTGTAAGAAAGAGGGACATGATGAGGACAAATGTTGGCAGTTGCATCCCGAGAAGAGGCCAAAGTGGTTCAAAGAAAAGAAGGGAACGCAAACAGTGGCAACAACGACAACAAAGCCTACAGACTTGGGATTGGATTCAGGTGATGAGTCAAAGATTTCATTGGTTGGTATGACAGGTAAATTTTGTGAAGAGATTGATTGTAGAAGCAAGTTGTTTCATATAAGGGTAATCATGCGACACACTAAGATAGATACATTAATCGACAGTGGATCTCAATCTAATCTAATCTCAGAATAATTGGTTAAGAAAATGGGATTAAAAACACAAACTCATCATAAGCCTTACACACTTAAATGGATAAGCAATCATCATGAGATGCACATAACAAAGCAGTGCACAATCAAATTTGCAATTTCATCTAAGTATGTGGATGAAGTAACTTGTGATGTTGTGTCATTAGAAGAATGTGGAATGGTCTTAGGTAGTCCGTACTTGTATGATCGTCAGGCAATCATTTACAGAACAAAGAATCAATATCAATTCACTAAAGAAGGTCATGATTTTGTGGTTCATGCTCATCATGTTAAAGAAAGTAAAACAAGGGAACAATTAACGAAGGCAATACAAGTATGCAACAAACCAATAATTGTTTCAAAAGAAGTAATAGATCTTAAGCAAGAACAAGATATGGTTGTTGAATGGAAAATCAATCATAAGTTTCTTCAAGATAAGCTCATGTCGTGCAGATATTTCAAGTATATCAGTTCATTTGCAATCGTCTTTTTGATGTTGTCATTAGCAATGTTTTCTACATGGATGATAGTGGCTTTAGTAAAGTGTAATAGGGTTCAAATGGCTAACAATATATGGTCAGTTGTCATGATTGTGTTACAGTTGATCTTGATGAGACAGGTGCACAGGATAGAGTTCAGAGACAGAGAGCAAGCCGAGTGGCCTATCTTGAGCTTGTTGACTGGTCAGTAACCTTTTGGGGACCAAAAGGTCTTTTTGTGGGGAGGTGTTATCCAGAATTGGATGCAGAATCCTGATAGGGCTTGAAAAATGCTCAAAAATGAAAGTGCTTGGAATGCGACGAAATCTATGCCATTGTGTCTGTCTCGTCTTCCTGATTCCATTGGTATATTTACTTTGTCAAAAGGGCTCTGTATGGAGAAGATATCGCGTTTTTTCCAAAACGTCAAACAGGGAAAACAATTGTTGAATGTGTAGTCTGTACAGTCTGTATGGACGCTGACGTGGCATGTCTATACAGCGAAACGTGGTAGGTCTGTACAATGACATGTGATAGGATCGTACAATGACACATGGCAGGCAAATTTGGTCGATTTGTGTGCCAGTTGGCCCAATCCAAAAGTGACACGTGTCACCACTAGAAGGGTGACACGTGGCAGGCTGATGCAGCAGGTCGATGTGGCAGTACAACATACTGATAGGTGGCAGTATGATAGGATTATGTGGTAGTATGACAGGGATGATGTGGCATGCACATGGTCCAATCAGCGTTTGACGCATGCCATGATTCGGTTGGTTTTTAAGGTGCCATGTGGCCCAGTCAAGGGCTGCCACGTGGCACCCAATGATTGGTTGTTGGTATATATATGTTTAAAATTGTTTGGCATGGCCGGGGGTCAAACCTGTGATCTCCTGGGAGCGAATGGACTGGAAGAACGGGCTAGCCACATGGGCAGCTGGTGGAACTTGTAATACAAATGACAAATATTTTATTTATGTTTAAACTAAAGCTTATTTGGCAGGGGTAAAGGACCGGGGCTTATCCCCAGCCCTTTGTATTGTATATGACCATTCTACCATGACCGAGAGTGCAACACATATGGGCGCGGTTATAAACTATAATCTGTGGTTCCATATGACCCGGGAACCATTCCACTAAAATGCGCGGAAGTTTATACTTTGAGCCACGGTTTCAACCAAACGCCATATGACCCGGGGGCTAGCGTGTAGCCTATGGGCTCGCGCTCAGCCCAAAATAGCCCATCCGACCAAGAATCAAGGTGTGCATGCCCAAGGGGGGGCTTAATGCCCAATACTATAGTATAAAGTGGGTTTTTATGCTATTTTTGGGTTTTGTTGTTGTAATAATGTCTAATTCTAGTTGATTCTCTCCATTTTGGGGGGATATTGAGTATTTTTGGAGGCCAAATTCTTGGAGGAAGTTGGAGCTGAGAAACCAACTTCAAGTCTATATAAACCAGGCCTGTTTGAGGCCATAGTAGTCAGTCAGAGAAGAGTTATGCTGGAGAAAAGCCAAGCCAAAGTCAGTTTGATGCAGAGAAGCTTTTGAGGAGGAGACGTTGTCGGACCATTTCTGGGAGCTCCGGATGTCTGTTTTGTGTGTTGTTTTATTTGCAGGGTTCTAGAGATCTAGGAAAACAAGACTAGACCAGTCTTGTATCCATTTGGCATTGCAGCAATGTAATTTTGAGCATTTGAACAGAAATAAATAAGCCTCACCCATAGAGAAAAGGCCCGGACACGTAGGCAAAAGTTGTGCCGAACTCCATTATCAATCTGCATGTTTATGGTTTGCTATCTATATTTTCATTTCAGATCTTCATATGTGTATTTTGATGTTATAATTCTTCTTCTTTCCTCATTCTTTCACTAAGTTTCTCAAATGGTTAATTAACGCATGCAAAATTAAAACTCAACCATAGTCATTTAAAATATCCTACGGATCACCAGCTTGGGTTTTAAAGTAACAAATTGAGAAAAGGAAAAAGAAAAAGGGGCCGATACCTAAAATTCAGTAACCACTTTACCCAGCAACCTTCCAGCTACAGTTTCACTGTAATTAGTCATGAAACATAAATGCCGGAATTGTAAGAAATATTGTACATGTATATAAAACCATTTTCTCCCAAGTTAGACTGATCCTTCTAAAAGCTCCAAGCCTACATTGCCAACCTAGGAGTGAAGGAATAAAATGTGCCCATGATGATGCTAGAAACTAAAACCGTAATTATCAACATTGTGTAATCATGCAGCTATAAGTTAATGGTGGAAATACTAATCTGGAAAATGCAGCACGAATAGTAAGGCAGAAGCAAAGACCCCACCCAAGGCACCATAGGAACCAACCTGAACGTGGATCCTGGGAAATGTAGGCAGTCGATCCAAGGGCATAAGATCAGGACAAGATTTATCCATTAATATTGTGCAGGGATTCGTATACTCATTTTAGGCAACAAAATTAAACTGAAGGTGCAGGGGTTTATTAATCATTCCTCAAATATAATTTAATGTTGGGTGTACAGGAATTCTGATAGTCAAATTATTAAAAATTTACACAGTCCTGCCCAATAAATAAAACTTATATAGTCCAGAAGTATAAACATTAATTATTTTACACAGTCCAGAAATGTAACAATAACTATTTTACATAGTCCAGAAATATAAACAATAACTATTTTACACAGTCCAGAAATATAAACCATAATTATTTTACATAGTCCAGAACATTGAATAAAGAAGGGGTTTACACAGTCTAGATTAACAAAAGTAAGCCCATCAATCCTTTACACCATTATACCGATCCTAGCATAAGCAGTACTGCCTTCTAATCTACTAAAGTACAATCATACCAATGCCTCAACGTCGTCCCCGAGTGTTGTCCGCACACTTCATCCAGCTCCTGCTTGCCGACCGTCAATACTACACCGGTACCTCCCAGCCAATAGCAAGGGGTACTCTGCTTCCCCCTTAGCCCCCCGAGCCGTAAAGGGGCCACACACAGTCCATATAGTATAACTAGCTTCCGAGCTCACCTCCAAGGCTGAGCTACCACTCTAATCCTAGCTTAGAAAATCCCAACTCCTCACAAGCAATCAGTCCAGTCCAAATTCGGCAACATAATGATACCTAACAGCCCATCCCCTTTTCCCCTCATCCCCCTTTCTTTTATAGAGTTTTGAGACCCCATCTTGCCCTAATCACATTTAATTTAAGTTTTAATAAAAACCCTAAAAAATTCTCTGTTGTACAAGTGTCATTCATCCCCCATGTTTCTCCAACATTATTTTCTTTAAATTTATTAAAAGGCTCATTTCCCTATTTTTATTGTTCCCTTTCTTTTTTTTCTTTTTTCTTTTTTACAAACCAAAAAGGTAAATGCACTAATTAATCCTTTCATTTTATTTTTTTTAATTCATAACTTTTTAAACTCCCGCATGTTAAATAATTTTATTACTTATTAATTGTCTATGTTTCCTTATTACTTAGTTTCCCTGTTTTTTATTAATCCCTTCCTTTTTTTTCTTTTTTTTTTAAACCAAAAGGTAAATGCGCTAATTAATCTTTTCAATTATTATTTATTTAATATCTTTTGTTCTTTCACAAGTTAGGAATTAATTTCCTCTTTGGAAATTTTTAAATCCCTTAGTTAATTAAATCCTTACTCTCTTTATTTACCCCAAGAATTTTATGAAGACCTAACTATCACTTAGGTGGGTTCTGGTTTAAATTGTTATTTTTATTCCAGGGTCTGTTCTTAGGGTTAGACTAAAATTTTATCCTAAAAGTTTTAGACTCAGTACTTAGATTCTGAACTGGGCGACACTGGGTTAGGGGAGTTGTTTAAGGATTTCTTAAGGCGTTATTGTCTTAGGGATTTTTAGGTTTGTTTCCTTCATCCACATAAATGCGACGTGCCCTTTAGGACACACCACATGCTCCAAGGGTGCCACTCACCTCGTTCATTTCCTTTGTGCGACGTGCCCTTCAGGATGCACCACATGCTCCAAGGGTGCCACTCGCTTCTTGTGTTTCTTTTGTGCAATGTGCCCTTCAGGATGCACCATGTGCTCCAAGGGTGCCACTTTCCAACTGGACTGATTGGTAGACATCTATAACCCCTGGAGTCAACAATCCATGAGGTGAACTTGTCGGAGACTAAGGGCTCTAAGGAATAAGGCCCCCACCTTATTGCACGCCCCTTAGAATAATCGTGAGAGACTTTCGTAGTCTTCCCTCATGGCATCGTGGATCCTCTCGAACTAGGTAATCGTTAACCTACAGTTCGAGCCACGGTGGGAGTGCTAGTAGGTGGTGGCAGGGTTGTTTTCCACCCCTCTCCCTCAACCTCTCTGGAAATCATGTGTGGCCCCTTTACTCCATATGTGAGTCTGGTCGGCAAGCTATCATCATCCTGCATCATCAACAATCATGTCAGAACATGTCAACATCAAATCATCAAATCAATGAAATATCACAGTAAATAAATCAATGCAAATGGCACACTCCCTGACTGAATCCAGAGTCCAAGGGTTTCCACTGATGCCTCTGCATCCTCAAGGTCCAAAAACTTGCATACTCAATACAACTGAGTCAATAGAACTTGTCTACATCAAATAGTAAAACATCATGTCATCTATCATAACGCATCATAATCAAGTATAAATGTTTTAACATCAGGAACGTCCAGATCACTTGCGAGCAAGTGTCCTCAAATAATAAGTTTTCTTAGTGCGCCAGAGCGGGATGTTACATACACCCTCTCTTGGTCTAAACTTCGTCCCGAAGTTTCTCAATATAAATGATGAAATAAAAGTATCATAGTATCATAAGTCTATCTATCAAACAAAAATGGAAACTGTTGGCGCATATCATATGCGTCCTCCCAGGTCGCCGAGTGCAGACTATAACTGTCCCACTGGACCTTGACCTGATCTACCGTTCGACACCGTAGCTGTTGAACGTGATGATCTAAGATGCGGACCAGCTCAGCCATGAGTGCTCCCTTGTCTGATACCTACAAGGAACTCATGTCAATCACGTGTGTAAGATCACTAATATAATGTCTCAAAATAAATACATGAAAAACATCGTGCATACGCCTCAAAGAATCAGGCAAGGCTAGTCGATAGGCCACGAGCCCCTTTCTCTCCACAATCATGAAGGGTCCCACGAACCTAGGAGAGATTTTAGCTCCCTTTCCAAACTTGATCGAACTCTTATGCGGTTTAACCTGCAAGAAGACTCAATTGTCGACCTCGTAACTATGGTAGACTCAGTGCGCATCGACATAACTCTTTTGTCGGTCCTACGCTTATTTTATCCTTTGTCTTATGGTTTGCATTTGCTCTTCCATTTCTTGGATTACTTTTGGTCCTACTAGGACCCTATCCTCAAGCCGATCCCAACTCAAGGGCATCCGACATGGTCGCTCATAAAGGAACTCAAAAGGCACCATCTTAATGGTTCTCTGGTAACTGTTGTTATAAGTGAACTCTACTAGAGGCAAGAATTCCTCCCAACATTTTTGTTGGTCCATCACATACACCCACAACATGTATTCCAAGGTTTGGTTCATATGTTCTGTCTGTCCATCCATCTCTGGGTGATACGCAGTACTAAAGTTAAGTTGAGTTCCCAAGGCCTCTTGGAAACTCGTCCAAAATCGTCCAGTAAACACCGATCCTCGATCAGATATAATATTCTTAGGCACGCCATGCAGCCTCACAATCTCACTGATGAAAACTCTCACTATGTCAGGTGCCTGATACGTTGTATGCATAGGAATAAAGTGAGCACTCTTCATCAGAGTGTCTACTACTACAAAAATTGAGTCATGTCTCCTTGCCGTCAATGGTAATCCGACAATAAAATCCATCGAAATAACTTCCCATTTTGATTCCGGAATGGCATGTAGTTGAAGTAAACTTGCCGAGTGTCTATGCTCAACCTTCACCTGCTGACACTCTATACATCTAGCCACAAAGTTGACTATGTCAACCTTCATTCCCTTCCAGAAGAATAAGGGTTTAAGGTCTGCCCTCATCTTCATGACTCCCGGGTGAGCCATGTAAACTTCTCTATGAGCCTCGCTCAGGATCAACATCCTCAAATCGTCATTTGGAGGTACGTAAATATGACCTCTAAACCTCAATAAACCATCACTATCAAATGAATATCCCTCATATCATGGTACCATCATTTTGTTTTGTCCGATAAAATCCTCGACTTCTTTGTACCAGTCATCATCATGCTGTAAAGTGAGAATCTTCTCACGTAGATTTGTCTGAAGAGGTAACACCAAAAAGATGCATGGCCTCTGACTCAAGGCATCTGCCACTCAGTTCAGTGTTCCCTTTATGTAAGTAATCTCGAAGTCGTACTCGCTAAGCAATTTCGACCAACGCCATTGTCACGCGTTCAAGTCGCTTTGCGTAAAAATGTGTTGTAGTCCACAATGATCAGTCTTTAATTCAAATTTTCGTCCAACAAGGTAGTGTCTCCAAACCTTCAAGGCATATATGATGGCTAATAACTCCAAATATTGCATCATGTAGTTCTCCTCATGCCTTCTTAGCTTCCTCGAAATGTAAGCAATCACTCGTCCGTCTTGCATCAAGACTCCACCTAAACCTTCCTTGGATGTGTCTGTGCATACCAAGAAGTCCGCGTCCATGTCAGGGACCTTTAGTATCGGCGCTGTCGTCAACAACTCCTTAATCCTCCAAAATGCTTCCGCGCATTTCTCGTTCCAAACAAACTTCTTGTTTTTCTTCTGCAATTCCGTGATCGGATTTGCTATCTTTGAAAATCCCTTGACAAACCGTCGACAGTATCCTACTAAACCCATAAAACTACGCACTTTTGTGACGTTCGTTGGCGCAGGCCATTCCATAATAGCCTCAACCTTGGCTGGATCCACGGAGATACCTTCATCGAAGATGACATGCCCTAGGTAGTGAATCCTCGATTTATAAAAAGAGCATTTGGACAACTTCTCGTACAATTTGTGCTCTCGTAGACACTGTAGTACCAAGTGCAAGTTCTCGTCATGCTCCTCCATTATCCGAGAGTAGATCAAGATATCATCAATGAATACTTGGATGAACTTGTCCAAGTACTCGTGGAACACCCTGTTCATCAAACTCATGAATACCCCTAGGGCATTTGTCAGTCCAAATGGTAAAACTGTAAATTCGTAATGTCCAAATCTCGTCTTAAAGGCGGTCTTAGGGATGTCATCCTCCATGATCCATAACTGGTGATACCTAGATCGAAAATCGATCTTGGAGAACACCGTCAAACCCTTCATTTGATCAAATAGATCATCAATTATTGGTAAGGGATATTGATTCTTGATTGTAGCCTTGTTCAGTTGATGGTAGTCAATGCAAAGCCTCCATGATCCATCCTTCTTTTGTATGAAAATAACTAGTACACCCCACGGTGACACACTAGGACGTATCAGTCCCAGGTCCAACAACTCCTTCAGTTGCATTTTCAACTCTTGCAACTCCGGGGTCGACATCCGATAAGGTGTTCTTGCTATCGGTTCGGTTCCCAGTTTCAGGTCTATGGTAAACTCAAGTTCCCTTTCTGGTGGCATCCCAGGCAACTCCTCTAGAAATACATCCGCAAACTCCTTCACCACCGGAAGGTGTTCTAGACCTTCCACTACACCCTTTTTGTTTAGCGTGAGGATCGCATAAATCTTGCACACCTTGTGCATACTCTTCCGTAACTGTAAGGAAGAGATGAACCTCAAGGATACTCCCTGGTTCCATCCTACAATCACACGTCTCTATCCTTCATCATCGACCAAGCTCAACCATTTTGTCTTACAGTTGAGTATCGCCTCATGCGATTCCAACCAATCCATACCAATCACGATGTCATAAGATCCTAATATCGTGACGTACAAGTTGACCCTCATGACAAACTCTCCCAGGTTAAGGGTACAGTCCGTAACCTTTCCTCCAACCTTTTGTTTGGCTCTTGAAGCCATCTCTACGAAGCTAAACTCGTCCTGTTCGACTACCTTTACCTTAATCCTTTTTAGCACTGCACCAAAAATGAAACTCTCAGTAGCACATGGGTTTATCAAAATAATAAGGGTCTGGTCAGTGATAGTATCTGTCGTCTTGAGCACAGTCAAATGGTGCTCTGCTTGGCATTTTTTCACCGCTGCATGAATCTGATGGGCCTTTCCCATATCTCCCATGGTAGTGGGTCCGGTTGATCCGGACACCCTAGTCCTCTCCACAAGACAGTCACACTGGTAGTGTGGCTACCCACACATCCAACACCCCTTCTTCGGCCCAGTAGTCCTGGTACTCGAAGTAGATGATGACTGCCCACCAGCCTAAAACCCTGGTCTATTCTGCTGAACAGGACTAAACTGTGGCTGCTGCGAGCGACACTGCTACTAGTGTTGTGGTCCTCAATAAGGTGTCCACTGCTGAGGCGATGGTTGTAGGGGTGCAAGAAAAGTGGATCCCCTCTGGAAGCCATGATATCCTGGCGTATGTCTCATTGGTGTCTGATGTTGTGGCATACCAGATGAACCCTGCCCTGCTAGTCTCGCTGGAGTCCTGGGATGACCCCCACTGATAAGCTCCTCCTCGGCTATGAGGGCCTTTTGGACAACTTCGTGCAAGGTTTTAGGCATCAAGATCCTAACCTTTGCACGTAGGCTTCCATTAAGGCCAAACACGAACCTGTTGACCTTGAGCTTCTTAATGTTAAGGTGCGGAGCATACTGGAGCAGCTCCATAAAGCGCGCCTTATACTCGGGCACCGTACGACCTACCTGTCATAATGCATTGAACTCATTGAGCTGACGCTCAATGAATTCCTTTGAAGGGTACATCTCTCGGAACCGTTCCTCGAACATTTCCCATGACACATCTTCAACGGCCATGTTCATCTCTGGCAAGAGCGTCTTCCACCATAGAAGAACACTTCTCTTCAGTTGAAAGACCACCATACGAACCTTCATGTTGGAGGTATAATCATGAAGTGCGAAGCACATCGCCATATTCTCCAACCATGCCTTGATGGCGGTACCATCCAGGGCACCAAAGTACTCGAGAAATTTTACCTTCTTGAGTTCATAGTGAATGCTACCTATAACTGTCGGTGCGTGCGGCAGAACCTCAACGAGTCTTGGTGCCCTGGCCTCGTCTTTGTCCAATCAGCTGATGAGTGCCTCAGACATGCTCTGAAAGGACCTCATCATCTCGACCATGTCTCCAACTGCTATCTGCTCCTGTCCGAGAACCTACTCACCTCCCTGGGGGTTAGACCCCTCAGGCATGGATGCTACTGGAGGCGTCACGCCTCCTCCCCTAGCACCCCGTCGTCTGCCTCTACGGTGTCCTCTAACCATGATTACCTACACGCACACAATCAACTTGATCAGTAATAGTATATTCAAATCTAATCATGTCAACAAAAGCCATAGCGAATCCCAAGTCGTGGGTCAAACCAGCTCCGATACCATATGTAGCGAACCTCCTTGTTTCGACAACAACTCTGATAACAAGTGCAAATTTTATTTTTTGTGTAAGGTGTGTGCACTCGTGTAAAGAAATAGACACACTGGAACTTATGACACCACCCAAAGACTAACAAGGCGCACTCACGAAGATCACAATAAGAAGACATAAGGCACACAACTAGAAACTGCAAGCATGAACGACCATAGACATAAGGCGCACAACACAAACATATAACAACATACTGGGTTATGCATAGTACGAACACAGAAGGAAGAATCCATAGTAGTAGATTTTACTATTTCTGCACAGGAAATCTAGGCATTTAATCTTAGTTCTCTGCTCCACGGAGAGAGAATGTCAGATAGGCTCCTGGCTAACTGCTCAGGCAACAACTAGTAATCTTTGTCAGGTGTGTCCCAAGAGTGGAAACCCTGCCTTTAAAGGGACCAAGACTCTTGATACGGCACTGGATTCTTTACACAGAAACAATAATCACACTCACAGACTTATATACAGAGCAAATAGCGATATCAGATCGAAGAGTCTGATATCATGCAACTGTGAGTTTGGACATTTCCAATTATGGTACTAACCCTGAAATTAATCAACAATCTCAATACATCCTATATGTTACATTTACCATAAAATAAATCAACATATATTTATATTACCATAACCTTGCCCAGGAATTAATAATAAAAGAAATCATTACAGTAGCTTTCAATTACATATCTCTTAACTATTCATGACAACAATTACAACAAACTCAGCGGCATTACTATCAGATAACCATATCCTTCTAGATTAAAATAACAGCATCACATTATAGTTCTATAACCATTAGTATAAACATTTAAACGTTCATTTCATCATCAATACCTCGAAACAATTACGTTAACATTAACCTTACCCTAGCATTAACCTGAAGCCTTTCCTTACCTTACATGATATCCACTTTACCTTTTATGTTACAAAAACCTTACAATTAATTTACTATTTCCAACATTTCATTATTGTCAACCAATAAACTGCAATATCCTTCACCAAGAATTTGCCAGAACATTACCCTAATCCTAACCATAACATCATTCCTACGTAATGCTATAAAATAATGTGATATAATTAATAAAGCTATAAAGTATTGTGATATAATTAATTCCTACATTATAATTTACTCATTACACTAACTCCATTTCATTACAATAACTTCTTCTTTTTTCTTTTTGGCATGAAAACATTTTGCATAAAAGGAGACTTCAGTAGTAGTATTAGAAGAACTTGATTATAAAACAATGTTATAAAGTGTAAATTAAAAATTAATTAAATGAATGCCAGTAACTTGATATTACTTATGAGATCTGATATCCAAGAGATTGACATTAAATAAACCATCAAGGTACAAAAGATTATGTTTAACTATAAAAAAAAAGGGGGTCAATTTTAATATTAGGTCATATTTTGATAATTTAAATGCACAAGAGGAATAACTTGAATATGAAGCCATCAAACGTAGTGGTTTTATCAAAGTATTGTTAATAATTATGAATCATAAGAGACATTACAAGATATGGAAGGATACAAACATAGGAGAAAGGGGAAACATTCTCTAGTGGACATGTATACAGGAAAAAAATAATTTAATTCCGAAACTGTTGTGACATTTTAAGAGTAATAAAGTGACTAAGCGGGCCATTGTTGTGTGCATGCTAGATTTTAGGCTGCAAGTTGACAGCCATCAATGGAAACAACCTGGGAAGCCCTTACACCGCCATACCTCACGCAACTCGTGGAAGTGGGAAGGGAGTGAGAATGGAATGCAGTACAGAGGCGAAATTAGCTGAAGCTAAACACGGTTGGTAGGGGCATAAACGTAAGGCTGAACTCTGATCCCATATACTGTGAGAGCGTTGGCAGAGCTCGAATTCCAACAACATGACAACAATAAAAAGGGGACAATGCAATCAAGGGCTGCTAGTAACTGGCAACTGTCAGGGGAAATGCCAGGAACCCCAAATCGAGATGGCAGTAATCCTGACCATGTAAAGAGATGACCATTCACCATGACTGCCATGCTACTCACGGAGGTAGAGGCATCGGCAACAGGTTTTCCAATCACAGAGGGAGGGTGAACCCAACAGACACAGTAACATAGATCCAACAGTTTGTCGAGGTTATCATGTAAGGTTTAACACAATGGCAGAGAAGGCAATTTCGGGACCTCTCACTATTTGCAGGGCGAGAAAAAAAGGTGTTCATTGCAGGGTCAAAAGAGATAGTTTAGTATAGTTGCAGAGGTCAACTACGGTTTCCACACAGAAAATTAGGGGCAAAAATAAAAGGCTTTCAACCCCGGTTACAGAGGCAGCGAAATGCCTGAATCTCAAATTTCAATAATCAAATACCCAACAACTATCTAGCTCGGGTTTTAAAGTAACAAATTGAGAAAAGGAAAAAGAAAAAGGGGCCAATACCTAAACTTCAGTAACCACTTTACCCAACAACCTTCCAGCTACAGTTTCACCGTAATCAGTCATGAGACGGAAATGCTAGAATTGTAAGAAATACTGTACAGGTATATAAAAACCATTTTTGCCCAAGTTAGACTGATCCTTCTAAAAGCTCCAAGCCTACGTTGCCAACCTAGGAATGAAGGAATAAAAGGCGCACGTGATGATGCTAGAAACTAAAATCGTAATTATCAACACTATGCAATCATGCAGCTATAAGTTAATGGCGGAAATACCAATCCGAAAAATGCAGCACAAATAGTAAGGAAGAAGCAAAGACCCCACCCAAGGCACCGTAGGAACCAATCCGAATGTGGATCATAGGAAATGTAGGCAGTCGATCCAATGGCGTAAGATCAGGAAGAGATTTATCCATTAATATTGCGCAGGGATTCGTATACTCGTTTCAGGTAATGAAATTAAACTGAAGGTGCAGGGGTTTATTAATCGTTCTTCAAATACAGTTTAATGCTGGGTGTGCGGGAATTCTGATAGTTAAACTATTAAAAATTTACACAGTCCTGCCCAATAAATAAAACTTACATAGTCCAGAAATATAAAAATTAATTGTTTTACACAGTCCAAAATTGTAACAATAACTATTTTACACAGTCCAGAAATATAAACAATAACTATTTTACACAGTCCAGAAATATAAACCATAATTGATTTACACAGTCCAGAACGTTGAATAAAGAAGGGGTTTACACAGTCCAGATTAACAAAAGTAAGCCCATCAATCCTTTACACCATTATACCGATCCTAGCATAAGTAGTACTGCCTTCTAATCTACTAAAGTACAATCATACCATTTGCCTCAACGCCGTCCCCGAGTGTTGTCCACGTGCTCCGTCCCGCTCCTGCTTGTTGATCGTCAAGACTATACCGATACCTCCCAGCCAATCGCTAGGGGTACTCTGCTTTCCCCTTAGCCCCGCGATCCACAAAGGGGCCACACATAGTCTAGATAGTATACCTAGCTTCCCAGCTCACCTCCAAGGCTCAGCTACCACTCTAATCCCAGCTGAGAAAATCCCAACTCCTCACAAGCAATCAGTCCAGTCCAAATTTGGCAGCATAATGATACCTAACAGCCCATCCCCTTTTCCCCTCATCCCCCTTTCTTTTATAGAGTTTTGAGACCCCCTCTTGCCCTAATCACATTTAATTTAACTTTTAATAAAAACCCTCAAAAATTCTTTGTTGTACAAGTGTCATTCATCCCCCACGTTTCTCCAACATTATTTTCTTTAAATTTATTAAAAGGCTCATTTCCCTATTTTTATTATTCCCTTTCTTTCTTTCTTTTTTTCTTTTTTTTTTACAAACCAAAAAGGTAAATGCGCTAATTAATCCTTTCATTTTATTTTTTTAAATTCATAACTTTTTAAACTCTCGCACGTTAAATAATTTTATTACTTATTAATTGTCTATGTTTCCTTATTACTTAGTTTCCCTGTTTTTTATTAATCCCTTCCTTTTTTTTCTTTTTTTTTAGAACCAAAAGGTAAATGCGCTAATTAATCTTTTCAATTATTATCTATTTAATATCTTTTGTTCTTTCACAAGTTAGTAATTAATTTCCTCTTTGAAAATTTTTAAATCCCTTAGTTAATTAAATCCTTACTCTCTTTATTTACCCCAAGAATTTTATGAAGACCTAACTATCACTTAGGTGGGTTCTGGTTTAAATTGTTATTTTTATTCCAGGGTCTGTTCTTAAGGTTAGACTAAAATTTTACCATAAAATTTTTAAGCTTAGTACTTAGATTTTGAACTGGGTGACACTGGGTTAGGGGAGTTGTTTAAGGATTTCTTAAGGAGTTACTGTCTTAAGGATATTTAGGTTTGTTTCCTTCATTCACATCAATGCGACGTGCCCTTCAGGACGCACCAGGTGCTCCAAGGGTTCCACTCGCCTCGTTCGTTTGCTTTGCCCGACATACCCTTCATGATGAAACACATGCTCCAAGGGTGCCACTCGCTTCTTGTGTTGCTTTTTTGCGACGTGCCCTTCAAGATGCACCACGTGCTCCAAGGGTGCCACTTGCCAACTGGACTGATTGGTAGACATCTATAACCCCTGGAGTCAACACTCCGACAAGTGAACTTGTGGGATACTAAGGTCTCTAAGGAATAAAGCCCCCACCTTATTGCGCGCCCCTTAGAATCATCATGAGCGATTGTCGCAGTCTGCGCTCATGACATTGTGGATCCTCTCGAACTAGGTAATCATTAACCTACAGTTCGAGCCACGGCGGGAGTGCTAGTAGACAGTGGCAGGGCTGCTATCCACCCCTCTCCCTCAACCTCTCTGGAAATCATGTGTGGTCCCTTTACTCCATATGTGAGTCTTGTCAACAAGCTATCGTCAGCCTGCATCATTGATAATCGTGTTAGAACATGTCAACATCAAATCATCAAATCAATGAAATATCACAGTAAATAAATCAACCCAAATAGCACACTACGTGACTCAATCCAGAGTCAAAGGGTTTCCACCGATGCCTCTGCATCCTCAAGGTCCAAAAACCTGCACACTCAATACAACTGAGTCGACAGCACCCGTGTACATCAAATAGTAAAACATCATGTCATCTATCATAACGCATCATAATCAAGTATAAATGTTTTAAGATCAGGAAAGTCCAGATCACTTGCGAGCTAGTGTCCTCAAATAATAAGTTTTCTCAGTGCGCCAGAGCGAGATGTTACATATATTAGAAAATGATTGATCATTCATATCAATATGATACTTTGAATGAAACAAACTTAGATTTCCACAACGATCACATTTCTTTCCACCAACACATTTTTTTTGTAAAATAAATCACCATCTTCTCTTTCACATAGAACTTCAGATATAAAAACACAAACTGTGGAAGGTGGAGGTGAATCTGGCTATAAACTTTTACCAAAATCCAAAAAAGTGTCGTAATACAACTCAAACTCCACATGATAACAACAACAACACGTGTCACGGACAATGATGGGTCTAACAAACCATGGTTTTTGTTGCACAAATGTATTGATAGAAATTTTAACTTCTTTGTGCTCTTCTTTGAATTTATTAAACAACTCTATTTGTGTCATTGGAAATATATTTTTTGGATGTTCTTCATATTGATTTCATTTTATTCTTTGATGCAACACATCCCTTGTATGTGGTGAAACACGAGATTCTTCCAAACAACAATTACGGGCCAATTCTTTAACATTTTCTGCAAGTCTATCTTTGTAGGATTGTCTAGAAATCATTGTCCAGCAAGCCAATTCATCATTTACATCTATTTGGAAATGAAATTTTCTATGTTTTTGTACTGTTTTTCTTGACGTTTTCAAAGTTTTTTCCATGTGTAGTGTCAAACGATCTTTTATATTGCTCCCTAAAACAATTGTTGTTTGTAACATTTTACGTGCAACATGGACATCTTCTTTTTGAGATTTCCCAAAAGCTTTTAATACACTAGTTATATTGTTAAGGACATTTTTTTGCACCTTTGTATCCTTTGTTGACTTTTGAATACCCAATAATGATGTAGCTTCTTTTAACTTTCTTGACTTCAATAGAGAAAGTAAAAGTTGAGCCTGTTTTGTTACGGATTCATCTTTGAAATAATTATCATACATATTCTTAGTTCAATATATTATATAATGCTTATCTTTTTTCTTTCCAAATTTGTCAGTATCAACATTTTCTAATATTTCATCATCAATGTTGATAGATTGTCTTGCATATTTCAATTTAAGGTTTATATTAAAAAACATAACCTGAACACAAATTCACTAAGTTATATATACTTGAGTGTTCATCTTATATTAATCTAAATTTATGTACACATACCTATAGGTGATTCATCTTCTGATTCAATTTCGGTTTCAACGTCTTCTTCGCCATTATGAGACAAATCTATTTATGTTTTTTGAAAAACATCAAATTATAATTACAATGAATTATATTATTTACAATATTTTTAATTTGAATTCTATACTTTGAGTTTTGTACTTTCTGAATACAGTCCCAATGTGTGTCATGTGCTTGATCATCATATATGCATGCATACCTGGTTGAATTTCTTCTTGTTGAAAATCTCTATTGACATTATCATCGTTTGTTTCTTCAATATTTGCACGTTCTTGTTTCTTTCTCTGATAAAGCTCTTTCCTTTGCTCGATTTGGTGAGTATCATCTCAAGTGCAATCATATTTTCTCTTGCGCAAACTTTTGTTTCCCATGATTTTTATAGTTATCTGTAAAAGATATGTTCAACAAAGACTTCACCTTGAAAAAATGCTCAACATTTATCTTGCAACATATAAATTGTTATTCGAATAAAAACTTGAACAAATATCATTTACCTTACTCAAAAAAAACAAAAAAGATGATTCGAAACTTTGTTTAAGTGTTTTAAAAAACCACCATGTATCTATATGGATCCTCTGATTAAGACTATGGAACAGAGGGAATAAATAAAAAAAGAAAAGAATACAGCTGCAATCAGTAATAGAAATGCTTTGAAATCCTTATCCTCAAGCTTATATCTTTTTGTTCATTTGATGGATTGTGTTAAATTTGTTCGGTCGAAATCCTATTTATACAATTTAGTGCAAAAAAAAAATTCATATGACATGTCATTTCATATTTTCCAATGGACGGAATTCGTTTGACAGTCTTTCGGCTGAAAGACCTGGAAACCGTTCAGTTTTAACAGATTCCATTAGATTTTATACTTTCGGCTGAAAAAATAATATTTCGGTCGAGAAAATGAAATTGCAACTGAAAACCAAAACTAGAGAAATGCCCCAAGCATAACTAAACTTCAAAGGTTGCGGACTCCTACAAACATTGAGAATTTGGTTTCGAAAATGACACTAGCATTTCCAAAATTGAATCTACTTTCAATTCGTATAATTTGTTTTCATTTTCTTTATTTTTATCTAATTTTATTAAATTTAAAAAAAAATCACTACATAATAATTTCAGCAGACACTATGATTCGTTGAAATGAAATATCGGTATCTCAAAAAACATACAGTGAAAAATTTTGAAAAATATATATTCATAATCTTTAAACTGTTCTTTTCAAAAGGGTATATTTAAATTTTAGTTTTAAGTAAAAATTAAGATAGATACAAGGTGTAGAAAAACATATTTTTAAACTCTACAACGTTTTTAGCTTGGTCAACTTCAAAAAATTCTAGAAATTATAATATTCATTCATTAAATTCAAAATAATAGTCATAATAAAATAGAGTCTCTGTAGATTGTTGCAGTATATTTTGTTTCCTAAAAACATAAGTTTAATAATATATACATTGTTGTAGAAATAAGTAACTCATTATCACTCATTTCATGTTTAAGAAACATACTGTTAAACAATTGTCAAATTGACATATCAAATCATGATAAAAAAAAATTGAAAAATAGTCATTGGAAAGCTAACACAATTCTTCACAAGTTTTGTTTTTATTGTAAAGTGAAATTCTAAATAAAAAAAAATACTTTTGTATGTCGGAAGTTGAATAACTTGTGAAAATACAATTTTTTTTTCTCATGAAACAAGGAAAAGTGTAACCCAACTTCATGATTTCACCCTCAACGCATATACAAAAGTTGGCCGACTTTAGTATATGCACATATACATAATCCAACCACTTAAGTTTATGTGCATATACAAAAGTTGGTTTTCAGATATGCACATATACATAAGTCAGTCATTTTCATAAATCCGGATATACAGAAGCCCTTCCGTAAATGCACATATACAAAATCCATATACGCGCATTTATGGAAGTGGTTGGCTTCCTTATATGTGCATATTGTTGTAGGAGCATCGTCGACAAGTACACCTGGCAGGACAAATCAATGCCTGAGTATGAATTCAAAATCTTGAACGTTGGCCAGTACTACAATCTTTTGAAGCTAATAGAAAACAAAAGAGGAAATATCACACACATGGAGACAAAATGAGCATGCTTGACCTGGGAGTTTAACCCTAGTCTTGATGTAACAACAATTAGATAGCAGTTAGTTTGTTTCTTTTGTATAAAAAGAGGTTTTGCATTCCATAAAGAAAGGGTTGTGAGCATGTACAAATTTTCTTAACTATAGTTGTTGTTTTTATTTTGTTGTAATCATCTTTTCATTTTGAATGAAGATAACCAAGGAAAATTGATCCAAATGTGTGAGACTATTGTTGTTCATAATTCTCTGTTATTATTGTTTTCAAGAATGAATGAATATTTCTAAAAGTGTATGTAGATTTAAAATGTTTGTATAATTCTCAATCGCTTTTCTTCGTGAGTCACTGCAAGGTGTGCATACTGTTTCAACTCGTAAAGATAAGAAGAAATAGTGTAATGTTTCCTTTGCAATTAATGCAAAGTGACTACTGCGAGGAGCGCTGAGTCGTCCACAAGAATACAGATCTAGACTGTCCAATCAATGTTAAGACAACGAGGAGAAAGAACAGAGGAGGAAATATATCAACCATTCGGTTTGAGAGAAAAATAATTGTAGCCAGTCGATCAAGGTAATGTGCACTAATGATAAGCTTTTAAACTACATAGGAGGAGTAGGGTTGTGAAATTCCGAAATCATCGGAGTCGACCATTTTCAAGGAGGACACCTAGTGAGAGATCAAAATTTTGTTCACTCATAGATTGGGAAGGTCAAAGACCAGAGTCATGAGGATTCACAAAGTCTGAGTTCACAACTTGATCGTAACCATAGATCGAAGGAAGATCATGGACCGTAGATCTGGTCCTGTCGAGAGTTTGCAACTTGGGAAATCAGAGGTAAGAGTTATGGGAACTCGCAAAATCTAAGTTTGAGATTTTATCTAAGCCGTCGGATCGAGGAGACATTTGGACCATTGACTCATTTCGAGGGAAGGAGATATTGGGAGTTCAGATATCGGAACAAGGGAAGTGAGAGGTCCTCTAAATTCACAAAACGCGAAGTCTTGATACGCAAAAAGGAGATCATGACCATTGGATTGCAGGGATTCAATACCATTTATCTGGCAAAAGGAACTTGCAAGTTTGGATTCGAAAGGATGAGAAAGCAGACTTCATGAAATGAAAAATCGTGAAGCGCTCAAAAGGTTTTTCCCTTGGTTATAGCAAAGGGACATATCAATGGAAGATAAGGGAGGAGCCAACACGCAAATACCTGATATGAAAAATCATGAAATGCCTTTTGATTTGGGCAAGTAGTCATAGTGAAGGGTCACATCAATGAAGGAGAATAGAGGGGCTAGCATACACTAGGCTCCTGTCAGGATTTCGAAGGTTGAGAAAGTTTGGGTGACTCACATGCAAAGACCTAATACACAAAATTGTGATGTGCCTTTCATTTAGGAGACTGGTCATAGCCTTGGTCATGTAAGGAGAGGGGCTTAATGAGGAGAGATAGTGCGTATTTACAGTAAGGTTTTAAAAGGAATTAATGAGAGGTCTGCAGGTTCCATATAACCTGTGCCTTAGGAGAAAGAGGGCATGTTATGTGGATTTTAGATTCTTCAGGGGCCGAAGAGTCAATCATATTCAGTTTCTTGATTGATCCTAGACCTGTAGGTCACTCAACCCTTACGAGAGAAGAGGGGTATGCATCACATATATAGAAGTTCACCACTTCCATGTGTGCATAGATGAAAGTAGTTGACTTTAGTATACTACATATATCTTGAAGGGCTTCCATGTATGTGCATTTAAAAAATTGGTTGACTTTTATATATCTGCATTTACGGAAGTCAACCAACTTTCGTATATGAGCATATAAGATAGCCGACCACTTTTGTATATGCATATATATAGAATCCTTCCATGGTATATGGACATATATGGAAGCTAACCATTTCTGTATATGCACATATACGGAGGTCAACTTTCATATAACCAGGAGAGCTAGCACCTATTTGTTAGACAACTGATATGGGGGGGGGTGAATCAGTTGTTTCTGAGCTTAGACAATTATGATTCTTTTAAAACTCTTTGCAGAAACATTAAATGATGATCACAATAATGTAGGGAAATAAACACCCGCACATTCAACATCAGTCACATATATGAGAAACACAGAGACAGATATTTTCCAAGGAAACCCATACAAGGTAAAAACCTCTTTTTCTTTATATGATAAGTAATAATTACATTCTTTACATTATCATACATATGAGCACCAACTCATAATGAGGCTACAACCTCTGTTTAGCAAGTTGCAACTTGCTGAGAGCACCAACTCTCCGTTTTCTCTAGCACCAACTAGAAGGAAGCACCGACTCCCTAGTTTCTCTAGCACCAACTAGAAGGAAGCACCAACTCCCTATGTTCAAGAACCCACTTGAACCTCTGAGGACAAAAGTCCTCCCTAGCACCTCCCAACCACCCTGAAATATAAATATTTGAATCTGAAACTTACTACAGTGATATAATGCTCAACAATGGCTTACCCGACTTATCACTGTTCTGCTACATCTCGTTGCTCTTTCTACCACACTGCCTTTCTGCACATCTCACTTGTGTTGTCTGTTCTTCTGTGATTTATCCTCTATGTGCCATGTAAATTCGCTGCAAAATTCCTCTTCAGATCAATTCATCTGCTACACAATCTTCCTTCTACACGCATGAATCACTTTCCACATCAACAAACACCACCACTCGAACAACAACAGCCACTCCCCATCTCTTCTCTGTACCATGTATTTATAGCTTCTATGAACCTTGTGCATGCAGTGTTCACAATGCCTCTACATGTTGACTCTGTATTGTTATCCTCCACCTCTCGAGTGCTCTGTCTGATCATCATCATGATTCTTCAGCTTCTCTGGTGGTTCACCCCACATGTCCAACATCACTGTATGTTATACTAAGATTCCTCAGTCTCTCTGGCAGTTTAAGACTCTTCGTTTTCTCTGAGACAGTCGAACTCTTGATCTTCATTGACCCTGTTCGACAGTTCATGATCTTGATGAATCTTCGATCCTGATCTCATCATGATCTCACATCTCGCTGTTCCTTCGTTGGAGATTTTCGTCACTCCAAGTCACGATAGGCGAAACTCCGAGAAGGAGCTTTATGGTGCTCTGATCTTTCGCCACGCGTCCTCTTGATCCAACGGTCCTTGATTAAATCATGATTTCGCATCTCATGGATCTGGAGATGAATCATCTCAACTCTCCAAGTCATGATCCGTGAAACTCTGAGATGGAGCTGAGATCAATGGTCCATGTCTGATTTCTATTTAACGGCTGCGATTGAATCGCCATATTTCATATCACGATTTCTGCATTGTTTTCTTTGCCTCTCCATGTCACGATTCGTGAAACTCTGATATGGAGTATGATCAATGGTCCAGATTTGATCTCTATTTAACGGTTGTGATTGAATTGCCATATCGTATATCATGATTTTTGCATTGTTTTCTTTGCCTCTCCATGCCACGATTCGTGAAACTCTACTGACGTCACATGTGGATTGTCACGTGTTAAATACTGCCACATGTCACTCTGATTCGTGACTTATATGTGCTTGAAGTGTTGAATCTGACTGACACCTATCATTACTTGGTTGTGCCATGTGTCCCTAGCTGACATGGTTTGCCGTCGTGAGTTGGATCGACGGTCTAGATCCCATTCTCGATTCAATCGTTGCGATTGAATCGCGATATTGCATATCGCAAAATCGGGGTTTCTGATGTCAATGATTTTTGTCATGTCCAACTCTCGATCCCCGATGCCTCTCCATTGGCTGGAATCAATGGTCCAGATCGACCTTGATTTGACGGCTCAGATTAAGTCGCAATTTCACATATCGCGATTACACCTGCTTCTCCTTGTTCTTTAAGGATCGTGCAGGTTCTCCTCGATCCAATGATGGTCGGGTCCTGCGCTAGAATCTGACGGCTAAGATCTATCCTCCTCTTCTAAGTGCACTCTTATTGTTTTTATTCATATCTGAGGGCCCTCATGCTGTCAGGAATTTTGGATCAGATCCAAAGATCAGCAACGCTTCTCCTCCAATCTTACACATCCTTCTTACTTGGAAGAATTTCAACTCTGCGCTAATTCCTCCTGAGCCTACGTTGTTCCTATTTTTCCATCGATGCTCATTCTGATTCTTCCATCTTCACTATTGTACTTGCCATCAATGACAAGCATACGCTACTTGGTAAACATTTGCCAATAATCTCACCCTTTGGCATTGATGGCAACTAAGGCACCCAAATTTGTTTCTCCCCCTTTGACATCAATGTCAAAGAAGAAACAAGCTCCCCCTGAGCTATTGCAATAATTTTAGGAGGCATTTGATATTCAAACAATACAAATCTCCCCCTAATAAGATGGACTCTTTTAGGTGTGAAACAAAATGACACCCAACTTCTGTCTAAGATATTGAAATGGTGTCTTGGCTAGGGGCTTTGTAAAGATATCTGCAATTTGTTTTGTAGTGGGAATGTACTGGACCTGAACAATCTGATTGGTGACCTGTTCTCTCAGAAAATGATATTTTATGGGAATATGTTTTGTCTTGGACTGGAAGACAGGATTTTTAGACACACTGATGGCACTCATGTTATCACAATTAATTGGGATCGATGCAGTATATTTTACCTCTAAGTCTGCAAGTGTCTGAATCATCCATAATACTTGCGTGCAACAGGGAACATCAACAATGTACTTTGCCTCTGTGGTTGATAGAGATATGGAACCTTTCTTTTTACTAAGCCATGCTACTAAGGAGTTACCCAAGAAGAATGCTCCTCCACTGGTGCTTTTTCTCTCATCAACACAATTTGCCCAATCTACATCTGAATAAGCAGTCAACTAAAGACTTAGATTTCTGGGATACCACAGACCATAAGTCATTGTTTCTTTTAAGTACCTAAATATCCTTTTGAAAGCTTGCAAATGACTCTGTTTAGGGGCAGCCTGATATCTTCCTACCATTTCTACAGCATGCATTATGTCTGGGCGAGATGTTGTGATGTACAACAGGCTTCCTATCATTGATCGGTATGAGATTTGATCAACATTAGGTGAATCATCATCCTTGCTTAATTTACATCCAGTTACCATAGGTGTACCCACAGGTTTAGAATATTCCATTTGAAACCTTTTCAGCATTTCTCTTAAATATTTTCCTTGAGAAATGAAGATCCCATCGGGCCTCTGAGTAATTTGCAAACCAAGGAAAAATGACAGTTCTCTTATCATAGACATTTCAAATTTAGACTCCATGGCAGAAGAAAACCATTGTACCAATGAGTCCTTATTACATCCAAAGATGATGTCATCTACATAGACTAGTACGATGAGAAACTCATTATCCTCTGTCTTAATATACAGATTGCTATCAGTTGTTCCTCTCTTGAACCCTTTGTCTTTGAGATACGTATCCAGTCTATGATACCAGGCTCAAGGGGCTTGTTTTAAACCATATAAATATTTCTTCAACTTGCATACTAAGTCAGGGTTATCAAACAATTTGAAACCCTCTGGTTGTTCCATATAGACTTCTTCACTTAAATCTCCATTGAGAAAGGTTGAATTGACATCCATTTGGTAGACTTTAAACCGTTCATGACAAGCATAGGCAAGAAACATTCTTATAGCTTCTAATCTTGCTACGGGCGTAAATGTTTCATCAAAATCCAGTCCTTCTATCTGAGCATAGCCTTTACATACTAACCTCCCTTTGTTCCTGATAACTTGTCCTTTCTCATTCATCCTATTCTTAAAGATCCATTTGGAGCCAATGATGTTTTTACCTTTGGGTCTTTGAACCATCTCCCATGTATTGTTTTTCTCAATCTGATCAAGTTCTTCATTCATTGCTTTAACCTAGTGATTATCTGTGCTGGATTCATTAAAATTCTTTGGTTCTAGCATGGATATGAGAGCTACATGAGATTGTTTGGTGTTTTTTATTAGCTTTCTCCTGGTTTGTACCCCTTTTTTCTTTTTCTCCAATTATTTGACTTGAAGGATGATTCTTTTGAATGATTCTGGAGGAGGAAATTGTAGTTGACTTCTGATTTGAGTCTGTCTAAGTGTCTAAGTCTTCATCTGATTCAGAGTCTTCATTTTCTGATTCTTGGACCTATTCATCTTCATCTTTAGCTATGTCTTCTGTAGAGACTCATTACCATACACCTCTCTTGTTGGGATTCCTTCATCAATTTTTACATCAATACAGTCAACCATTTTATGCAGCCTCTTATTATAGCATCTGTATCCTTTATTGTTTGTAGCATATCCTAAGAAGATACCTTCATCCACCCTATCATCATATTTTCTAAGGTTCTCATCATTATTCTTTATGTAGCATTTACTCCCAAAGACTCTGAACTGTTTAATTGAGGCAAGTCATCCAAACCATAGTTCATAAGGGGTCTTGTTACTTTGTGTTCTAAGGTGGGATTTGTTAAGCACATGGACTACTGTGTGTATTACTTCTACCCAGTAGGTTTGACCATTGTTCTTCTCATTCATCATTGACCTGGCCATTTCCTGCACTGTTCTGTTTTGCCTTTCAACTACTCCATTTTGTTGTGGAGTTCTTGGTATTGTGTATTCTCTCTCGATCCCATGCTCATCACAGAATTCCTTGAAGTCTCTTGACATAAAATCTCCTCCCCGGTCTGATCTTACTGCCTTTAACCTCTTCCCTGTTTGTGTCTCAGTTAAAGCCTTAAATATCTTAAACTTCTCAAATGCTTTAGCTTTTTCTTTGAGAAAGGCTACCCAAGTAAGTCTGGAGTAATCATCGATAATCAGCATGAAGTAGTTTCCTTTCCCTGTGCCTTCCTGTCTTGATGGTCCACATAAATCCATATGAACTAGTTGGAGTGGTTTCTCTATTGAAGTAAGGCTCTTGGACTTAAACTGTGTCCTGTTTTTCTTCCCTACTTGAGAGGGTTTACATACTGAATCTTGTGGCTTTGATATTTTCGGAAGATCTTTTACTGCCTCGAGTTTTTTGAGTTTGATTAAGTCATCAAAGTTTAGATGTCCAAGTATTCTATGCCATAACCAACTTTCATCATGTTTTCTTAGATGACATTCTTCTCTATTTCTTTCAGCACATATACATTATTTTCTGTCCTTATGCCTTTGGCCACTACTTGTCCTAAGTTTATAGACTTTATCTTACAATCCTTGGACGTGAACAACACCTCTCATCCTCTGTCACACATTTGACTTACACTGAGCAGATTATGTTTCAGCCCATCCACAAGTAGAACATCTTGGCCTTTTCCTTTTCCATTATTTAAGCTCACCATCCCTTTTCCTTTTATTTTCCCTAGAGCATCATTTCCAAAGGTTACAGTTCTTGATTTACTTTCACTTAGTGATAGAAACTTCCCTTTGTCTCCCGTCATGTGTCTGGAGCAACCACTATCTATATACCAAGGTTTCATTTTTATTTGAGCAGATAATGCTAATACACACTTGTTAGTTTCGTTCTTCTTCCAAAACTTGACATTTTCCACAGGAGATTTCGAATCTGGTTCATAGTTCCTTAACCGAAAGTCAATAGATTTATGTCCAAAGTTATGACAAGTGTAGCATTCAACCTCATTATTCAATAAGTCAAACTTATTGTT
>ML777676.1:922726-943474 GCA_009831015.1 Picea engelmannii
TTTAAATGATGCTTCTCTGGAGGTGGGTTTATCTTTAACTATTCTCATTTCATATGCAGTCAATGTTCCGAGAAGTTGGTCAAACTGCAAGGTTTTCAGATCATTAAGTTCTTCTATAGAAGAGACCTTCGGGTTGAACCTATTTGGGAGAGATCTCAAGATTTTCTAAACTACAGAAGGTTCCCCAATTGTTTCACCAAGTGCCTTCATTGCATTTACCAATTCTTCTATTCTCAGAAAATATTTTCCAATAGTTTCATCTTCCTTCATCTTCAGCTGTTCAAACTGTATTCTGTAGGTTTGAAGCTTTGCATCCTTTACCTTCTCATTACCTTCATAACTATTAATGAGTTTGTCCCACATTTCTTTGGCAGTTCCTAGATGCATAACTTTTACGAATTCTTCTTCTGTAAGCCCACTCAAGATAGCATTCATAGCCTTAGCAATGAAGCTAAATTCTAGTTTTTCATCCTTATTAGCTAGCACAACTGGCTTTACATAACCAGTCTCTACCACATCCCAGACATCTGCACCTAAAGCCATTATGTGGGTTCTCATTCTAACTTTCTAGAAGGCAAAGTTTGTTCCATTGAACAGAGGGGCCTTATTGGTTGAATTTCCTTCATGGATTGACATGTTTAAGCTCTAGGATCTACCCTTAGATAAAAGGGGCCAGCTCTGATACCAATTGTTAGACAACTAAGAGGGGGGGGGGTGAATCAGTTGTTACTGAGCTTAGACAATTATGCTTCTTTTAAAACTCTTTGCAGAAACACTGACTGATGATCACAATAATGTAGGGAAATAAACACAGGCACATTCAGCATCAGTCACATATATGAGAAACACAGAGACATATATTTTCCAAGGAAACCCATACAAGGTAAAAACCTATTTTTCATTATATGATAAGTAATAATTACATTCTTTACATTATCATACATATGAGAACCAACTCATAATGAGGATACAACCTCTGTTTAGCAAGATGCAACTTGCTAAGAGCACCAACTCTCTATTTTCTCTAGAACCAACTAGAAGGAAGCACCGACTCCCTGGTTTCTCTAGCACCAACTAGAAGGAAGCACCAACTCCCTGTGTTCAAAAACCCACATGAACCTCTGAGGACAACAATCCTCCATAGCACCTCCCAACCACCTTGAAATATAAATCTTTGAATCTGAAACTTACTACAGTGATATAATGTTCAACAATGGCTTACCCAACTTATCACTATTCTGCTGCATCTCATTGCTCTTTCTGCCACACTACCTTTCTGCACATCTCACTTGCGTTGTCTATTCTTCTGCGATTTATCCTCTGTGTGCCATGTCAATTCACTGCATAGTTCCTCTTCATATCAATTCAGTTGTTGCACAATCTTCCTTCTACACGCATGAATCACTTTCCACATCAACAAACACCACCACTCGAACAACAACAGCCACTCCCCATATCTTCTCTGTACCATGTATTTATAGCTTCTGTGCACCTTGTGCATGCAGTGTTCGCAATACCTCTGCATGATGACTCCACGTCATTATACTCCACCTCTCGAGTGCTCTGTCTGATCATCATTGTGATTCTTCAGCTTCTCTGGTGGTTCACCCCACGTGTCTAGCATCACTGTATGTATACTGAGATTCCTCAGTCTCTCTGGCAGTTTAAGACTCTTCGTTTTCTCTGAGATAGTCAAACTCTTGATATTCATTGACCTTGATTGATGGTTCATGATCTTGATGAATCTTTGGTCCTGATCTCATCATGATCTCGCATCTCATTGTTCCTTCATTGGATATTTTCATCACTCCAAGTCGCAATAGGTGAAACTCCGAGAAGGAGCTTTATGGTTCTCTGATCTTTCGCGACACGTCCTCTTGATCCAACGGTCCTTGATTAAATTGCGATTTCACATCTCGTGGATCTGGAGATGAATCATCTCGACTCTCCAAGTCGTGATCCGTGAAACTCTGAGATGGAGCTGAGATCAATGGTACATGTCTGATCTCTATTTAACGACTGCGATTGAGTCGCCATATCGCATATCGCGATTTCTGCATTGTTTTCTTTGCCTCTCCATGTCACGATTCATGAAACTTCAATATGGAATATGATCAACGGTCCAGATCTGATCTCTATTTAACAACTGTGATTGAATCGCCATATCGCATATCGTGATTTCTGCATTGTTTTCTTTGCCTCTCCATGTCACGATTCGCGAAACTCTGTTGACATCACACATGGATTGTCATGTGTTAAATACTGCCACGTGTCACTCTGATTCGTGACTTATATGTGCCTAAAGTGTTGAATCTAACTGACACCTATCATTACCTGGTTGTGCCATGTGTCCCTAGCTGATGTGGTCTGCCGTCATGAGTTGGATCGACGGTCTAGATCCCATTCTCGATTCAATGGATGTGATTGAATCGCGATATCACATATTGCGAAATCAGGGTTTTTGATGTCAATGATCTTTGTCATGTCCAACTCTCTATCCCCGATGCCTCTCCATTGGCTGGAATCAACGATCTAGATCTACCTTGATTTGACGGCTCAGATTAAGTCACAATTTCACATATCGCGATTACGCCCACATCTCCTTGTTCTTTAAGGATCGTGTAGGTTATCCTCTATACAATGGTGGTTGGGTCCTGCGCTAGGATCTGATAGCTAAGATCTATCCTCCTCTTTAGCGCGCTCTCTTCTTGTTTTTATTTACATCTGACAGCCCTCATTCTGTCAGGAATTTTGGATGGGATCCAACGATCAACAATGCTTCTCCTCCAAGCTTACACATCCTTCTTACTTGGAAGAATTTCAACTCTATGCTAATTCCTCCTGAGCCTAAGTTGTTCCTGTTTATCCATCAATGCTCATTCTAATTCTGACATCTTCACTATTGTACTTTCCATCAATGACAAGCATACGCTACTTGGTAAACATTTGCCAACACTATTTACACTAAGGTTTTAAAAGGTGTTAAGGAGAATCCCACAGGTTCCTTAGAAACTATGCCTTAGGAGAAAGAAGGCATGTTAAGTGGATTTGAGATTCTTGAGGGGATGAATAGTCAATCAGACTCAGTTTATTGATCAATCCTAGACCGAGAGGTCGTACAACCCTAAGGAGAGAAGGGGGATCTAGATCAAGTGGTATCAGAGCATAGTTTTTGTTTGCAGACTGTAGACAAATGAAAAACACTGAAAGGATATAGTTTGATACCATCAAGTGGTATCAAAGATGAAATTTTGCTTGTAGACAATAGGAAAAGGAGATAAAGGAGAGAAAATAACTTGAAGTTGTACTCTATGTGTGAGAGACAGTCAACACAATGCCACTGAGGAGACAAGGGGAGCCATCTTTAGCCAATCGTGTTGTAGAAATGGATATGTGAGAACTTCGTGCAAGGCTGGAAGCGATGGAAGCAACCTAGAGAAGAGAACCTGATGTTGGAGACATTAGCAAAGCAAAGAGTGAAGATGTATAATCTGAAGAAGCTACAGGTGAACACATTGCCGAAGAATTCTTGCTGAGAGTAGTTGTTAGATTAGGATCTATATCCAAGATAGAGGTCCCAATGTATGAAGGTAATTTGGATGTTGAAGAGCTGTTGGATTGGATAAGTTCCATGGAAAAATATTTCTATTATGAAGATGTTTATGGGGATAAAAGGGTGAGACACGTTGTCACTAGGCTTAAAGTACATGCATCACTATGGTGGGATGAACTGTAGGATGAGAGTCGAAGTAAAGGAAAACAAAATATAAAGAATTGGGATAGAATGGTAGCCAAGATGAAGGCTAAGTTCATGCCCAAATATTATCAGATCAATCTGTTGAGGAAGCTACATAACTTGAGACATAAGGGTATGACAGTCAAATAATACACAGAGGATTTCTACAAGATGAACATCAGAGTTGGAGAAGGGGAGAAGGATGAATAAAAAATTTCTAGGTATATAAATGGCCTGAAGTATGAAATCTGGGATGATATCAACAAGATGTTAGTAAGGACAGTGGAGGATTCTTATCAGTTCACATTAATGGAAGAAAAGAAGTTAGTCAAAAAACAAATCCAGTGAGGTAGAGGTAAAATTCCAGCCTTGAACAAAGGCAAGGGTGTTTCCCATGACAAAGTGCACAATTGCAAAGATGAGGCTGAAACTCCACAGAGTCAATTGGAAAGAGGAGGAAGTTCTCAAGAAATAAAGGGTGGTGGAAGAAGCTCTTCTAGAGGAAGAGGTAGAGCAGGAATAAGGTGTTATTCCTATGGAAAGATAGGGAACATGTCTTGGGAATTCCCCGAGAAAAATAAAGAAGGAGAAGCTCACATTTCGGAAGCACAAAAAGGGAATGTTGAAGCAGAAGGAGTAGAGGATGGAACATCCTTGATGATGGAAAAGGTTCACTTAAAACTAGAGGTGGAAGTTAACAAGCCAGTACAGAGGAACAATCTATTCAGGACATCTTGTACGACTAAAGACAGAGTATGCGAGGTGACAATTTACAGTGGGAGAATTGCTAACTTAATATCCACAGAGATGGTGGAGAAATTGGAGCTGGAGACAACTCCAAACCCATATCCATATAAATTCTCATGGTTGTATAAAGGACACCAAGTAAAGGTTACTAAACAATTCTTGGTTGAATTTAAGATAGGAGTATATAGAGATGAAATTTTGTGTGATGTAATTCCCATGTATGTATGCCATATTTTGTTGGGAAGACCATGGAATTTTGACAGGAATGTCATTCACGATCGGAGGAATAATACACACACCTTGGAGAAGAATGGTAGGACACACATGTTGTTTCCAATAGAGGAGAAGAAAGTGAAAGAGGAAGCCAACACAAGCATACTTCTCATGAGTGGGAAGGAACTCCTGAAGAAGTTAAGAAAGAACAAGAGATTGAGTTTGTTGTGGTGAGGAAATCTAGATTTATCCTTGTTAGTACTTTGATGGATGATTTACCTAAATAAGTTGATGAATTGTTGGATAATTTTGCTGACATAGTGGTGGATGAGCTGCCTAACTAATTTTCACCCATCAAAATTACCAACCATCATATTGATTTGATATGAGGAGCAAGTTTTCTAAACAAAGCGACATATAGACTAAAACCTCGAGAGAATGAGGAGGTAAAGAGACAGGTCCA
This sequence comes from Picea engelmannii, assembly GCA_009831015.1. Taxonomy (NCBI): domain Eukaryota; kingdom Viridiplantae; phylum Streptophyta; class Pinopsida; order Pinales; family Pinaceae; genus Picea; species Picea engelmannii. The sequence goes on from ML777676.1 coordinate 927,886, forward strand.
GGAATTGTTAGACAAGGGTTTGGTTAGAGAGAGCTTTAGCCCATGCACAGTACCAACTATGTTGAGTCCAAAGAAATATGGAGGATGGAGAATGTGTATAGAATCGAGAGACATCAAAAAGATCACTATCAGGTATAGATTCCCTTTGTCAAGAATAGATGATTTGATGAACTTTTTAAGTGGGGAAAATTTATTTTCTAATATAGATTTGAAAATTGGATATCACCAAATGAAAATGAGAGAAGGTTATCAGTGGAAGACAACATTTTAAGACAAATGAAGGTTTCTATGAGTGGCTTGTTATGCCATTTGGCTTAACCAATGTCCCTAGTACTTTTATGAGTTTGATGAATGAAATACTAAAATATTTCACTTGCAAGTTTGTGGTTGTGTATATAGATCATATACTAATCTTTATCCAGACTAAAGAGGAGCATTTGAGGCACCTAACACTAGTGATGAGAAGACTACAACAGGAGAAGTTGTTTATAAACCTGAATAATTCCTCTTTTATGAAGACAAAAATCATTTACTTGGGTTTTGTGATCTCTTCAAATGAACTAAAGATGGATCCAGAGAAGGTGAAAGAAATCAATGAATGGCCATCACCAAGGAGCATGTTTGAGGTAAGAATATTCCATGTATTAACGAGTTTCTATAGGAATTTCATCAGAGATTTTGGTGGAATTTGTGCACCAATGATGGATATAGTGAAGAAGAGGAACAATTCTTTTAAATGGATAGAGGAGGCCGAGAAGATCTTCAATATACTGAAGGAGAAAATAACAGAGTGACCAATTCTAGTATTGCCAATTTTTTAAAAGACATTTCAGGTAAGGTGTGATGGAAGTGGCATTGAAATTAGAGGGTTTTTGAGCCAAGACAATAGACATGTTTTCTATTTCAATGAGAAGTTGAATGAGACTAAGAAAAAATACTCCACCTATGACAAGGAGTTTTATGCCATGATCCAAGCCTTGAAGAAATGGAGACACTACCTTGTCCCACAAAAAATTGTCTTTTATAATGATAACCAATCTTTACAATTCATAACCAGACAGAAAAAATTGAATCAGAGGCATGCAAAGTGGATTGAGTTTATGAATAATTTTAAATTTGTCATAAAACATTTTGTTGGGAATGGTAACAAAGTTTCTTATGCATTGAGCAGGAGATGTTTAATTCTACAGGAATTCTAGGTAAAGACCTTAGGGTTTGAACACCTTAAGGAAATGTACTGTGATGATCCATATTTCAAGGAGGTATACGAAGCATGCGTGAATCCAGTGTTGAGAGATAGAAGGAAATGGATAGATTATATGATTCAAGAGTGATTGTTGTTGAATGGAAATCAATTGTGCATACCAAAATGCTCAATGAGGGATAACCTTTTGAAGGAAAAACATAGTCGAGGATTGGCTAGACATTTCAGCCATGATAAGACATTTGCATAGTTGAGAAGTTCATACTATTATCTAGGTATGAGAAAAAATGTGATAAAATTCATGAATAGATGTAGAATCTACCAACATGTGAAAGGTAAAAGACAAAAAATTGGATTGTATCAACCATTTCCCATACCAAAGAGGCCTTGGGATGCAATAAGCATGGATTTTGTGTTTGGACTACCAAGAACGCAAAGAGGATGTGATTCCATATTTGTGGTGGTGGATATATGTTAAAAGATGGCACACTTTATCCCATCCTATATGACCAGTGATGCAACACATGTTTCAAATATTTTCTTTAAGGAAGTTGTGAGACTTCACGGCCTACCTAGAAGCATTGTCTCAGATAGAGACAAAAAACTTGTTGGTCATTTTTGGATAACACTGTGGAATAATTTGGGGACAAAATTGTAGTTCAACTCAACTTAACACCTTTAGACAGATGGTCATACTGAGGTGGTAAACAAAAGTTTGGGAAACTTATTGAGGAGTCTAGTCACTGAGCACCATAATCAGTGGGATGAGATTCTACCACAAGCAAAATTTTCATATAACGACTCACCAAATAGGAGCACTAGGAAGATCACATTCCAAATATTGTATGGAATGCAACCTAGGGGAGTATTTGAGTTGAGAAAATTGGAACAGAGTGAGATCAGAAGCGTTGGAGAAAAAGATTTTGTTGTAGAAATGTAGAACCTCCATAGCCAGATCAGAGGGCAGCTGCAGAGTTCTAGCCAAGAGTACAAGTGCAGAGCTGATAAACATTGTAGAGAAATTCAATTTGAAGTAGGAGATCAGGTTCTGTAAGTTCTCAAGAAGGAACGGTTCCCTAGGAGGACATATAACAAGATAAATATGAAGAAGATAGGACCATGTAATATCTTGAGGAATTTTGATGCAAAATCCTATGAGATCAAGTTGCCAGATGATGTGGGCATATCACCCATATTCAACATCTCAGACCTGTATCCTTACTGGAAATATGAAACAGAGGGATCAAATTATCGAGAGAAGATTCAGTGGGATAAAAAAATACCTATAGCAGAAAAAACATAGATGGAAAAGATCGTTGATGACAGGATTAGTAAGAAGACTAGGAGGAAGAACTATTTTAAATATTAGGTCAAGTGGAAGGGACAACCAATAGAAGATGCCAGTTGGGAGAGTGAATATGATATCCAAAAGCACAAAACATCAATGCAGGAGCTTCTGGATAGGAGTCCATGAATATTTTCCCATGGGAGCATGATGCAAGAGAATTGTTAGCAAGTACACATGGCAGGACAACTCAATTCTTGAGGACCAATTCAGAATCTCAAATGCTGGTGGGTACTATAATCCTTTGAAGATGATAGAGAACAAAAGAGGAAATATCATGCGCATGGAGACAAAATGAGAACATGTGACTTGGGATTTTAACCTTAGTCTCGATGTAACAACAATTAGATAACAGTTAGTTTGTTTCTTTTGTATAAAGAGAGGTTTTCTATGCCCTAAAGAAACAATTACGAGCAAGTAGGAATTTTCTGAACTGTAGTTGTTGTTTTGATTTTGCTGTAATCATCTTTTCATTTCGAATGAAGATAACCGAGGAAAATTGATCTGAACGTGTGAGACTGTTGTTGTTCGCAATTCTTTGTTATTGTTGTTTTCAAGAATGAATGAATATTGCTACGAGTGTATGTAGATTTAGAATGTTTGTATAATTCTCAGTCGCTTTTCTTCATGAGCTGGTGCAAGTTGTGCATACAGTCCACAAGGAGTGTGTTAATGTTGGCGGAGTTTGTTTCAACTCATAAAGATCAAAATAAATAGTGTAATATTTCCTTTGCAAGTAATGCAAAGTGACTGTTGCAAGGAGTGCACAATCATCCACAAGAATCCAGATCTTGCGTAAGAATCTGCTGGGAGCAGTGCATAGATCCAGAATTTGACTCAGTGTTTTGGCAAATCCATAAGAAGTTAGAGGATTGGAAGAGAGGAATTTCATGAAGGAGAGAAGAATTATTTTCAAGAAAAATTTAAATCTGAGTTAGACGAAATTTCCCGGAAATGAAAGAAGTGCTTGGGAGATCGAAATCTTTGAGGAGATGAAGCTCATAAGGGATAAAAATTTACAATAGGTGTGGATGATATCTAAGAAAAGAAATTGTAGGAATGAAAAAGGTCGAATCCTTTGAATCGTTCGAAAATCTTCTGAGTTTAAAGAAAGATTAAGCTCAGGGGGAGAGATCTAGATTGTCCAATCAATGTCTAGACAATGAGGAGCAATTGTAGAGGAGGAAACATATCATACATTTGGTTTGAGCACAAAATAATCATAGCCACCCAATCAAGGTAAAGTTCACTAATGCGAAGCTTTGAAAGTACACAAGAGGAGTGGGGTTGTGAAATTCTTAAATCATTGGATCCGTCCATTGTCAATAAGGACACATGGCGAAAGATCATCATTTCACTACCTCGTAGAGTGGAAAGGTCAAAGGGTAGAGTTGTGAGGATTCATGACGTTTGATTTCATGACTTGATCGCAGTCATCAATCAACAGAATATCATGAACCATAGATCTGGTCTTGTCATGAGTTCTCAACTCGGGAAATCAGATGTAAAAGTTCTAGGAACTCGAGAAATCCTAGTTCGCGATTTGATTTGAGTTGTCAGATCAAGGAGAGATCTGGACCATTGATTCATTTCGAGGGAAGGAGATATCAGGAGTTCATATATTGGGAGAGGGAAAGTGAGCAGTCCTCCAACCTCATGAAATGAAAAATCCCAATATGCGAAAAGGAGATCAGGACCATTGGATCATGAGGATTGGTGACCATTGATCTGGTGAGTGAAACTTGCAAGTTCAAGTTTTGGAAGGACAAACAAGAAGAATTTGAGAAACATGAAATCGTGAAGTGATCAGAAGGTTTGACCCTAGGTCATAGTGAGGGGTCACATGGATGGAGGATAAGGGAGGATCTAGCACGTGCTAGGCCCTCGTCGAGATTTCAGAGATCAAGGAAGTCGGGGTGAATCACATGAAAAGTACCAATACTCAAAATCGTGAAACTCCTTTTGAGTTGGGCAAGTGTTCATAGCAATGGGTCACATCAGTGAGGAGAATAGAGGGGCTAGCACACGCTAGGCTCCTTTTGAGATTTTGGAGCTCAGGAAAGTTGGGGTGAATCACATGCAAAGACCCGATATGTGAAATTGTGATGTGCCTTTTGTTTAGGCGACTGGTCACAACCTTGATCACGTAAAGAGAGGGGCTTAACTAGGAGAGCTAATGCCTATTTACAATAAGGTTTTGAAAGGCATTAAGGAAAATCCCACGAGTTCCATATAACCTATGCCTTTGGAGAAAGAGGGTCTGTTAAGTGGATTTGAGATTATTGAGCGGTCGAAGAGTCAATCAGACTCAGTTTCTTGATCGATCCTAGACTAGGAGATCGCCCAACCCTTAGGAGACAAGGGTGGTCTACATCACATATACACAATTTCACCACTTCCATATGCACATAGATGAAATTAGTTGAATTTCATATACCACATATACCTTGAAGGGCTTCCATATATGTGCATTTACGAAAGTGGTTGACTTTTCTATATGCGCATTTACGGAATTCAACCAACTTTCATATATGATCATATCTGAAAGTTGACCACTTATCTATATGTGCATATATGGAAGCCCTTTAGGGTATATGCACATATATAGAACCCGACCACTTCCATATATGCACATATACAGAAGTCGACTTTCATATATGCATATATATGTAAAGTCAAATACTTTTGTAAATGCACATATACAGAATCCCTTCAGGGTATATGCGCATATACGAAAGCCGACCTCTTCCATATATGTGCATATATGGAAGTGGCTGAATTTTGTATATGTACATATATGGAAGTCGTCGACTTCCATATATGCATATATACGGAAGTGGTCGGCTTCCATATATGTGATATGAAAGTTGGCCACTTTCATATATCTGCATATACGGAAGTGGTCGACTTCCATATAACACATGTATGGAAGTGGCCAACTTTCTTATATGCACATATACGAAAGTTGGCCACTTCCATATATGTGCTATATATGAAAGTTGACATATATACCTAAGTTAATTGAAATCCACACACACACACACACACACACACACACACACACACACATATATATATATATAAATATAAATATACTTAATATATACTTACTATATATAGATACTGATATATATACTAGCACATATACCTAGTATATGTCGATATATATATTGGCATATATACGTAGTATATATACTAGTATATATACTTAGTATATATACCAATATATATATTAGGTATATATGTTGATATCTATGCTAGATATATATGTCGGTATATATACAAGTATATATACCGATATATATATACATGTATTTATATCGGTATATATACTAGTATACATACCAACATATATACCCAGTGTATATACATGTATATATATTAAGTATATATACACTAGTATATATAGTGGTATATATACTTAGTATGCATACGTAGTATATAATTAGTATATATAGTGATATATATACAAAGTATATACATAGGTATATATACATATCGATATATATTCTAAGTATATATACCTAATATATATATATAGGTATATATACTAGTGTATATATACTAGTAAATATACTAAGTATATATAATGACATATATATACCAGTGAAGAGAAGATACATGAGCAACAACAACAAAGAAAGTCAATAGAAGAATCCCCTAAGAAAGCAACAAAAACACAATAGGGGTTGACATAGCAACAAATAGAGTCGACTCAACAAACTAGTCAACAAGTGATTGAGCCAAATATACCTAGTATACCTATTATATATATAGGTCAAGGTATTGGTATATTTAATTCATGTTTTCCTTACGAGGATATATTGATTGGACAGATGCAGTGTGCTATGTTCTGTATATATACACCTTGCGATGTCATCCAAATATATGTTCATAAAATGTTGAAACTTATTGCTTGTGATGCAAATCTATATGTTTAGAATACTTTTAGGTAGGTACATCACCACTGCAAAGGCACTTTTACTTATGAACACATTTACAGAATTGGCTTCAATATATGGGAATTTACGGAAGTTCGTCAACCTCCATAAGAAATTTGACCACTTTTGTATATGCTCATATACGGAAGCTAACCACTTCCACAAATGTGAATATAACAAAGTAGACTTCTGTAAATGCACATATATGGAAGCAAACTTCTGTAAATGTGCATTTGCGGATGTCGACTTCCGTAAATGCACATTTATGGAAGTCAAATTTCATATATGCACATTTGTGGAAGTGGTCACCTTCTATCTATGCACATATATGGAAGTGGTCAACTTCCTTATGGAGGTTCGCCAACTTTCGTAAATGCACATATACGGAAGTCAAATTCCTTAAATGTGTATTTATGGAAGCTGACTTCCATAAATGTGCATTTATGGAATTGGATTTCATATATGCACATTTGCAGAAGTTATTTAGCCTCCATAAAGAAGTTGACCACCTATGTATATGCACATATACAGAAGTTGGCCACTTCTTTATATGCACATATACAGAAGTTGGCCACTTCTTTATATGCACATATACAAAAGCCAACTTTGGAAAATGCCCATATATGGAAGTGATTTACTATAAATGCCTATTCATGGAATTGGCTTCTGTATATATGCATTTACGGAAGCCACTTCCATATATGATAATAAAAATAATAGAAGGGAATATATCTCAATGCTACACATGTGGATCGCATATTTTTCTTGGGTGTACGAGGAAAATATGTATCTAATTAATAAAGAATTCCTTACACACCCAAGAAAAAAGTATTTTGAAGATGTGCATCATTCAATTAGAAAACAATATTATTAATTTTTGTTATATATAAATCATAATTGCATGTATCAAGAGGCTACTACTGCATTTAAAAAAAAAATGTTAATATTCATTATGTAGAAGCCATGCAGCCTCGCAAATTTTAAAATAGATAAGTATAAATATAGCGATATAGGTCGATAAAAAATTAATAAAATCGTTATTAAGGATATGATGCAAATGTATTCCATGTAAAATCTCTCTAAGTTATAATAATGCTTACATTTAGTGGAGATTTCATATAATACCAATAGATCATTGGAAATAAATCCATTAATTGAGGATTTTCTATGGAGAAAAATTGTGATGTCATCACAATGTAACAACAAAATGTATGCTAATATCCAATGTAACATAATTTTTCAAAAATTCATCCAAATGATTTCATCACATCGTTGTATCTAATCCCCCGACACTCCTAAAAACTACAAATAAACAAATGCATTATCAATAATATTTAGACTAGGTAACATAGTTTACAAATTCAAACCAACAATACTGTGTTTGTTTCATAATGAAAATATTTGGGAAATTAATAGTCATAACTGTTTTATTATTTAGTATATGTGCTTCATGTAAATTATCATATGACTAATTATCGAAAACTTTAATGTTAATTTTACCTTTCATCAAGCCTCATATGTTCAAATATGGAATTAATGGAATTGTTGGCATGTATGTCTTAATATCTTGGATCACTATATCATTTGGTTCAACTTACAACATAAACCGTTAAAATAAAATAAGGTTAGTGTTCATTGTAAGACATGATGCACTAAATATTTAATTAGAGAAACTTTAACTAAACTATATAAATACTTTTACAACTCTCTTTCATCGAAATAATTTAAAAAAAATGTACTTGTGTTACCCCCAACAATATCATCAAAAAATAATTGAAGTTGACAATGTTGGACATGATGAGGTTCATTTTGAGATGTGCATTCCCCAATTGTAACTACAATCATACAAAAATCCTAAAATGATTTTGAGGCTAATAATATAATTCATATAATGTAAAAAAAATTAAAATCTCTAATTACAATACCTATATTGTCTAGAACATAATGTTGCACATGATCAGAGGTTTGTTTCACATTCTTGTGATATTTTGAAGAAATTAGTTCCATTCACTTGTCGATGTTATTCCTTGACTTTATGAAAACCCTTCCAACCCTTTGAAATTGTGGTTTATTCTTACTTCAATGCCTCTGACGATGATGTTGTATATGTTTTATTTGCGGGATAAAGAAATTGTGTCATCTCTTAGTCATGATTTTAGATGGAGACATGACACTCACAAATTTCTTCTTTATCTTTTCTTCTAAAGTGAAAAACAATTTGTCAATTTCTTCATAATGGTACATATTTGCAGGCAAATTGTTCAACATATTCCTTTCTCTTTTATTGATTGATGCATGTAAAAATTGCAATCTATCAACCTTAGAGATCGACTTGTTCAATGTTGAAGTGTCAGGATCAACATGATCTGATAAAATATTTACATGGTTAATGTTTGCTTGGTATTCTGGTAGGGGGCTCATGTTCTCTATTTGATTTAAATCAACTAAAAATATAGGTCTATCAATAATCATACTAGAATCATTTGCTAGTAATCAGACTAGAAACATTTGCTAATAATTGGACATTATCGAGAGATACTGCATCCCAAAACTTCACATACATATAGAATAACATGATTAACAAGAGTCTCGGGGAGTATTTTTTTCTTATCCTGTATCCAAAGTTTGACTGATTTACAATTGTTTTGAAGCCCATACTAAGATTTCCATCCTCCATTTATCTTTTCCACAGTGTTATGATTCCAGTTGAGCTTGTGGTGAATATTTATTCCAAGATATTTGTATGAAGTCACTTCCTCTAAGTTGTTGTTGTCATATACGATGGTATCATATGTGATTTTGTTGGATTTAATAATCATGGATTTTATTTTGTCAGTATTAATAGTCATACCCATATTGGAGAAAAAATCCTTGACTTCCATATATGTGCATTTACAAAATTTATTATATGCGTAGATTTTTGGGTTTAATAAGTTATTATCACGATTTTTTTAATTATTATGGAAATAGTGCAACACCTGTCACTACTCCCCTAAAACATACTTCTTTCACTTGGACTCCAATATAAAATCACTCCTTCCATGCCTTGAAATATGTTATGTGCAATATTCTTGCCTTGGAACTATGAGACTTCACAAATATGTTTTTATTGGAATACGATGCTTCAAGAAATGGAATTGGGGAAGTCCTCCCGCAAGATGATCGATCATTGGCCTTCACTAGCAAATAAATTTCAGACATACATTTGGGCCAATCAATCTATGAAAAGCAAATGTTGTCTATTCTACATGTCATGGCTATCTGGCGTCCTTATCTATGTAGGGAATGATTCCAAATTAAAAATTATCATGAGAGCTTGAAGTATTTTCTAGAACAATGAATTTCCTCCTTGCAGCAACAAAAATGGGCAACCAAGCTATTTGTCTATGATTATTAGATCATTTACAACAAGGGAAAATAAAATTTGGTCATTGAATCTCTTTCCAAAAAATATGAAGAAGAAGGGTACCTCTTTCCCTCTCATTCATTGTACCATATTGTCCCCAAGTCGCTCGGTAGGAATGGTTACATGACCCCAAAATATCTCATATGATCAAACAATTGCAAGAAAATTCTCCAATTTCTCCAGTGTACTCTTGGAACAATATTGAGCTTCATTATAAAGGTCATATATATTTATTAAAACAATCACAATTGAAATCCATGGTGTTGTGTGAGTTTCATGCTTCACTCACAGCTAGGATTTTAGGGTTTCTCAAAACCTATGAAAGGTTAGAATGTTTTTTTTTTCTTCTGGGATGGTATGAAGCAGGACGTCCACACCTTTGTGGATGAATTTGATGTTTGTGAATGAAACAAGGGAGAAATAATCAAAGGACTAGGAACACTCCAGCATCCCTTCACCTCATGCATAGCAGATCAAGTTTCCATGGATAACATCTTCAAACTTCATGACATTCCACAGTCTATTGTCTCTGACATGGATCTCACATGCACCAACAATTTTTGGAAATAATTTTTCAAGCTACACGACACCTAATTTCATCTCAAAACCATCATCCCGAGATTGATGACCAAATTGAAATTTTCAACAAGTGTTTGGAATCATATTTGTGGTATTTTGCATATGACCAACAATATCAGTGGGCTCTATGGTAAACACTAGATGAATGGTGGTACAACACATATTACCATACAACAAATCGCCTGACTCCGTTTGAAGTAGTATATGGAAAAAAGCTGTCGTCGATTCTCTCATACATTCCAGGTCTGTCGAAGGTTCAATAGCTTGAAAATAACCATACAGTACGTGAGGCAGTTCTCCATGCCCTCAAAGAAAAATTTTTGATGGCTCAAAATTGCATGAAGCATCAAGTCGATCAAGGTTGTTTTGAATATCAATTTGTTGAAGGGTACCATGTGTTTATTTTTCTGAAATGTTATAATAAGAATTCACTCAAATCTTAACATTGTCAGAAGATTTCTACTAAATTTATGTTATAGAATTCTCAAATGCATAGGGATAGTCTTCTACCAGTTATCTTTCTCGAGTGATTCTAAGATACATCCTGTTTTTCATGTCTCATTCTTAAATAAGGTGATTGGAATTAAGTGACAAAATCAAACTAGTCTCCCTAAGTTCGATGAATAAGATTCCATTTGGTTCCAGCCCCAAGCAGTCTTCGACTAGTGAGAGCATTGTCTTCATCAATGCATCATAAAGGAAGTGTCAATGAAGTGGAAGGATACAACTCCAGAAAATTCCACCGAGTAACCCATCACCATTCTTCAATAGTTTCCTCATCCTAAGACTTGAGGACAAGGCCATTTTTTAAGGTTTAGTCCATGTTAGGGACCTAACCTCCCTAACTCCTCACATAGGTAGACTATTATATTTTCAATGTAATAAAGGTCGACATTAGTTTATAAGACCTATTTAATAAATGTGAAGTCAATGTAAGAATACCTATTAGAAGCTTCTACTTCCAGAAAGATCTCCCTCTGTAACGAACTGCCTCGTTACGACAACCATTCTAGAGATAGGTGCAAATTTTTTTTTTGAAGTGTGTGTGTGCGTATGTACAAGGAGACAACTACAGTCTACTCGAATCTGCGTCGCCACCTGACGACGATAGGACGCAACCAGGATGAACATAAGAATATGACCAGGACGCACGATACGTAACCACAGGCATAAATGATGATCACACGACAAGAAAAACTGACTGCTAAAAGCGACTGACCTCCCGCCCATCCTACCCTGCAAGGTTAGGACCCCCAAGACACATAATCAACGCTCAAGCCCAGTTTCCCATCGCCTTTAACCATTTAAGGTCTCAGGGCTGGCGACTGTTCTAAGGAGCATGGAGGTGTCTACATCCCGCCCGACACAACAGACCAAGTGACTAACTGACCACGGTCAAGTACATCCTACATAAGCAGAACAACTGCGCTCCTTACGGAGGACGCGTCACAAGAGGACTCCGACAACAGAACAAAACTTCAACATTAATCACATGAACAACCACCCTAATATACTAACTTGGGTAAGTAGGTTACGTAAGTCCAGGACAGGCCGCCATACTTATTACTCAAACAAACAACATAAAAAATATTCAAGATAACATTCACCAAGGTTTACAGACCTGACGGACAAAGATCCATTTGGACTATTTCTTTTTTAACACAGAAAGGGAGGGCTTTGAGTATTACTAGTTAGACGTAGAACCGAAGTTCAGTTAACGTTCACACAGGCTGCTGGCCTTATCCCTAGGTTAAAGCAAGAAAGATTCAAATGGAAGACAATATGGGCATATAGACACAAAGGAAATTTTTAACAAACGAACCGATAGAGAGAGAGAGATGTTCTCCTACCAAACACAAGGTGTGAAATGACTTCTTACAATAAATGCCCACCCGATAATGTATCAATCATGAACATTTGTAGATAATCTATATAAAGATGCAAGATATAAGTTGAATCAAGTGATTAAAAACAAAGGTAGATAATCTATATGAGAATGCAACCCATAAGTTGACTCGAGTAATTGAAAACAAAATACGATAATATTGGTAAAGGACTTCATAAATCTTTCCATAGTTATACTCATCTTTTGTATTGTATTTTATGAAAGCATAATTAATACGAACTTGGTTAACCATTAAGATATACAACTATTATATTCTTCCTCCCCTAACTAAAATTTATCATCATATTGGAATTAACAAAATAACTCAAAACTACAGGTGGCAATCTGTAGAATAATAAGATCTAAGGTGTTAATAATAAAATGTGCCATAATTGGAGTGACAACTATCAGGTTACAATGACGACGATTTAAGTTAGCTCTAAATTAAGGGTGTCACTATCTAGAATTGCATCATAAGTATAGGCGACTTCGCTTCGGTCATAACGTTCACATCAATTAAGAATGGCATCTCTATCATACTATAAAATGATTTAAATGACAATAACTAAAAAGGGCACTAAATGAACTGCCTGCTATCAATATCACAATTAAAATGAGTAAGTATAACCATTCATTTAAGGAGGCCAAAGATAGATTATATCCTAAAGCTAGGGATCTCAAATTGAATAACAATATGCATCCTAATTGAAAAGGACAACTACCAAGTGACCTTTGTATTATAAATTACATTATAATCTATATTCAAATGCCATAATTTGCATCATTAATTACATTATAATTTACATTGTAGTAAAATCTCCCAGAATGACTTTCTAAATGCCATAATTTAAAAAGGGCCACCTTTGGAATGACATCTGTCCATATTCAATGATAATAAGTAAGGGTAACTACTAATTTAAAGAAATCATTTTAAGAAGTCAATAAAAGGAAATCCCTTGTAACCACGGGTGATGTTATTTGAATAACCACCTACAGCTTATTTAAATACGGCTATCTATAAACAATAAATTTTGGGAATGATTGTAATTAAATGTACCCATTAACTAATAAGACAACATATAGTAATGACCTCTTAATTCCAGGTAGTAGCCACTTGGAATACAATATAACCTCGCCCTCAAAATGGCAAATACCCATAATTAATGACACTTTTTAAGGAGGACAGAATTAGAAACTGACAAAAATATCGATGATAGAAATGACGATGAAAATAGCAATAAAACAAAAAGTCACAACAGGGAAGTTTAGTTAAAATGGATTCCATTTAAGCCATCAAATTGTTCACCCTTTTTAACCGGTAGTAGGGTAATTTTAACTAAATAAAGGATGTCATCAAGGACCAAATTTCCTTGGAGTTAAATGAAATTCGTTTGCAGACGTAGAACTTAATCTCCAAGGGAAAATAAAGTATGAGCGTCCAACTACTGGACGCTTCATCACAAGACATGGTAAAACTCAATATCCGGTTCACTCAAGGCCAGCTGGTGGTTACATCTGGAGCAAGAGATCTGACAGACATTAAGAGCGAGCTTGGCGAAAACAAATAAAAAACGTAACAAGCCATGACAGCTGCAAACGAAATCAACGCACTGTACACAAAATCAATACATTGGTAAAACGCCCAACTGACAGTGACCCAACACATCTCTTGGCAGTGGCAACACCCAAATAAAAACGTAACTCAACACGCAGATCCAGACACAACTTGTAAATCATTATTAAGGCTCTCACAACCGGCATCCAGGAAAGTGGACACACAGACCCACATACGCAGACCAGATAACAATAAAGACGCCCCTGAAAAAAAAAAATGCCCAAAACATAATTAAAGAAAAACGTTCATTCAATAGCTGCCCAAACGCCCAATAAAAATTGTAACACACAGTTCATTTACAATTGACACGAAGATCTAAAACGACCAAAAACATATTGCCGAAGGTTACACGATTTGCCAGAAAGGAAAAAGGGACGAATGGCTAGGTTAAACAATTTTCCATAATGTAAAATGGATGACCAGGCGTAAACGAATTCACCCGGAGGAAACGAATGCGAAAATATAAAATGGATTGCCAGAACTAGCTATTCAAAACAATTATATAAGACAAAAATGGCCAAAACAATCGCACCATAACCATTTACTTGAAACGAAATTTTGCCGACAGAGTTTTATTTTTAGTGACACAAAACACAGTCCTACTTTATAACAGCAAGCGTTTATACTGTGTAGGACGTAAAGTAAAAATGTATAACAGCAATATTAAAAATTACGCTATCCCGAATATACAGGAAAGAAAAAGGAATATACAGCATCCACAACATTAAAATTGCCGAATAAACAAAATGCCTTCTACTTCACTGATTAAATTCATACCGTTGCCTTACGCCTGCGCCGGAAGACGTCCCGTGCTCCGTGCCACGTCCCGCGCTCCCCGCGCTCCATGCCGCGTCCTGCTTGCCGACCGCCGAATGCTCACCGGTACCTCCGAGCCAAACGCGTGGGGTACTCTGCTTCCCCCGTCGCCCCCCGAGCCGCAAAGGGGCCACATAAGTACCAGAAATCGACTACCATCTCAGCTCGCCTCCACGGCTGAGCTAGCACTCCGACAAAGCTGAGATTACACCCAACTCCTCACAAGAAAATCCGTCAAACCATAATTCGGCAGCGTAACGTTACGCTCACCGTTCATCCCCTTCTTCCTTCCTTTCCCTTTCTTTTATAGGAAAATGAGACCCACCTACTCTCCTGATTATTAATTAATTAATATTTTATGACAAAACCTCTAAGCAATCTCTGCCATCCAAGTGTCACTCATCCCTAGGGTTCTCCAATAATTAATTTCTGTTTATTAATTAAAAGTCTAAATTCCCTCACACCCCCAAAATCGCTCCTTAATCTTCTCCTAGGGTTCCTAGATCCCCTCTCATGCTTTTATGCACTTTCCTAAAATGATGTTTCTGAAATTTAGTAATTACTCAAATGATGATTCTTTTTCGCTTTTTCCCCAATGTCCCCTACTTTCCAAAATTTAAGTTTCCTTTAATTCTCGTTTCCATATTTTTATTTTATATTATTTATTTATTTATTTTTCTTCTTTTATTCTCTGTTCCCATTTTTATTTATTATTAAATATATTTTTTTTGTTAATCCCCAATTGATAAAAGCGCTTTAACATTCTTTTCAATATAGATACACAAACATTTTTTTTTT
>ML777676.1:950985-985260 GCA_009831015.1 Picea engelmannii
ACACCCAGGGTTTTTAAATTTTAAAGAAGAATTAAAATTATTAAAGAGTGGGAGTGTAAAAATTTAGGATTTTAAAAATATATTGAAAAGACTATTAAGCACTTTTATCATTTTGAGTTTAACAAAAATAAAAAAATAAAAAAATAAAATAATAATAAAAAGAGAGGAATAAAAAAAAATAGAGATGAGGAAACTTGTAATAAATGAAACTTAATAATGGAAAGTAGGAGACATAGGGTAAAAAGAAAAAAGGAATCAACATTTAGGAGTTAGAGAAAATCAGAAACTTCATTTTGGGAAAGTTATTAAAAGCATGAGAGGGGATCTAGGAACCCTAGGAGTAATTTTAGGAGCGACTTTAGGGGGAGTGAGGGAAATGAGTCTTTTATTTAAATTAAAGAAATTTAATTTGGAGAAACTTGTTGGATGAGTGACACTTGGATGACAGAGAATGTTTAGGGATTTGTCATTAAAAATTAATTTAATCATAATTTAGGAAAGTAGGTGGGTCTCAAATTTCAATAAAAGAAGGGGAAAAGGAAGGAAGAAGGGAGGAACAGTTAGCGTAACGTTACGTTGCCGGATTGTTGCTTGACGGATTGATTGTGAGGAGTTGGGTTTATCTCAGCTGTGTTGGAGTGGTAGCTCAGCCGTGGAGGCAAGCTGAGAAGCTAGTCTTATCTCTGGATCTTGTGTGTCTCCTTTGCGGCTCGGGGGGCTAAGGGGGAAGCAGAGTACCCCTAGCGATTGGCTGGGAGGTACTGGTGAGCGTTCTACGGTTGGCAAGCATAAATGGCACGGAGCGTGGGAAGCAGCACGGAGTGCGGGACGTCATCCGAGGCAAGCGAAAGGCAATGGTATGAATTTTACTTCCAGTAGGGTAGAATGCATGGTAATGGCTGGAGAATCTAATTAGCGTTATTATTCTGAACCGTGTAATTGATTTCTTTTTATTTCATCAATCTGGACTGTGTGAGTTTTATTGTTGCGCGGGACTGTGTAAATCTTTAATTGAATAACCTTCATAGTTCCTGCACCCAGAGTTAAAAAGTTGTCAGAAAACAAAAATTAAAACCCCTACACCTTCAGTAAATTCGTGGTTGAAACAGGAGTTCGAATCCCTGCATCTTCAATTGACTTTTTCTTTTTCAAACAAATCATAGATTCCCGACACTACTTGTGTTAAATTTTTATATACAAGCGGAATGTAAATCCCTGCATTTTCAGTGGTAAATTGTTTGAACTGGTTGAATCCCTTGAAGATGAGTTATCGCTGGTCATACGTGCTCATTGGGATGGAGGCACTGTTTGTTATGTTCTATTGGGTCACTATGTTCTTTTTGTATATCAAACTTATCTCGCCTTCAGTTATTTTTGTCAGCAAGCCTGTTTCGGTTGATGCATCCTTGTTAATGGTCTTACTCTGCCATGGGATGATCCTTGCATCCCTGCGTTTTCATTTTTGGGATCTGAGTCTCCGTTCAATCTCTGCATTTTTTAAATATAGATGGGCTTTTATGACCTACGCTTTAATTGCCTAAATGTCTGCGTCTTACTGGAATATACCTGGGTGTCTTGATCTGCGTTTAAAAAGGTTAATGAGTTGTGTTGTTCATTTTGTTTTGGGCGTTTTTGCCACTGTTTTATTGGGTGATTTACCTTATATATTGGTGTTTTTTTTTTTCTTGTCGTAGGCGTGTGAAATATGGTGGGCATATTCCATTGGTGTATGGGCATTTTTAATTACCGTAGGCATGCAAAATGATGGTGGGTGGTTACCTTTAAGTCTGGACATTTTTATCTGCGTTTTTATCTGCGTCTTTATCTGCGAATTGATGGTGGGTGGTTACCTTTAAGTCTGGGCGTTGTTATATGAGTTTTTATTATTCTTAAATGTCTATAGGTAGCTTTTACATGGTGCTTTAAACCTGTGTTATTTTCGACTTGAATCCTCGACCTGTTAATACGCCCTTCGTGTGTAAGCGGTGGTTGCCTCTGTCAGAATAAACTATTTTATCGGAGAGGATTCTGTTTATTTCCTCCCATGAATTCGGGACCCTTTTTAATCCAATGGTTATAGCACAGCTGTTTGGGGTTACATTATGTTACTGAGTCGTCCTGTTTCACTTTAATTTATTTTTCTTACTTCCACACAAACTGGATATTCTTACATTCTAGTGAGTATAATGGAAGGTAACGCCCTAGAACGAGGTGTAAATGCAAGGATAAAATGCAACACTAAAATGCAATTTGGTATTGTTTTATGGACAGGTGTATCAACGTGTCTTCTGTTATCTTCAATGACAATTAGGAGATGCCTTATAAAATTGTCTAATCGCAATATTACTTTGTTTAAATTGTAAGGTAAATATTGTCAAATTGCAATGATAATGAGGATGGTCGATTGCCAGGTTAATGTTTGTTAAATTCAAATGTTGATGTTGATATTAAATAGTAAATGCTGATAATTGTTCAATCGAATTACCAACGAGGATGCTAAATTGCTTTGGTCATATTGTAACGTCATTGTAAGTTATGATAGTAATTTTTTGTTGCATGATGTCAATATTAAATTTCTGTTGCATAAATGGTATGTATTTTACTACACAATTGGTATGAATTTTATTGCGAGATTGGTAGCATTATGATAGTAATTTGTTGTTGCATGATTGGTATGTATTCTAAGGATTATCTAATTCGCAAATTATTTTTAATGTTGGCTATGTTTTAGGGTAAGGTTAGTGCAACATGAAGCTCGTGCCATGCTATTCGTTAGATAACCAAAATGTAATCTTGATATTCTTTGCAATATGAAGTTAATGCAATGCTTTGTTAGATAAGGAATGTAGCCTCAATATCCTCTGCAAGAATATTAGAAAAATGTGTAATGAACCGTTAATGTTAGTACAAGCAATTTAAAATATTATTCCTTTTAGGTAAGGGCAAGGATCTAGTAACTAATACAATACTGTTAGGATTAGATAACATATAATGTTGATGGATTCCTAATTTGCAAGGTTATGGCAACATTGTGTCATGGCCCTGGGCACCTTAATGTATTTTATTGACATGGCGTTGTGTAAGGAGTACGGTCTTGTTTTTAACATTGAATTGTGTAAGGGTAATATATGTCATTATAAATTAAGGTGCAAATTTAGGTTAGGTATTTTATGAAAAATAATGGCATTGTGGACTCATCTTGATATGATAAAATCTTGGGTTATTAATGATTTGGATATAAGGTCCTTGAACCAAGTACCTGGAACTACTAAGATTATAATTGGGGAATCTGCACTTACTTAAATTTACCTTCTTTATGGTTGGCCAGGTATCTCGTCTACTAATGGAGTTCAATGGAGTTTTGGGCCAGTATTGCATGCCTTGAGTCGTGGGAACTACCTTGTCTTAACATTGTTGGGTCATTGTCGGAGCCCTTCAGACATGTGCGTCCGTAGGGTTAATGGTTGTCTTGAGTTGTTGTTGTACCTGGACGAGTTCGTTCTTTTGCCTGGTCTACTAGTGTCAGGTGGGATATAGTCACCCCCCCTGGTAGCCTTAGGAGACCTGTGTGTGTGTGTGTTTTTTTTGGGTAGAGAGTCCAATGCCGTATCAAGAGTCTCGGGCCCTTTAAAGGCAGGGTTTCCACTCTTGTGACACACCTGCTAGAGTTACTAGTTTCTTCTTGAGCAGTCGGCCAGGAGCTTGTCTAATATTCTTTCGAGAAGACATAAGACTAAACACCCTACTTTTCTATGCAGAAATAGTAAACTCTGATGTTGGATTCTTCCATCTGTGGTTGTACAGTACTTAACACTTGGTGTTGTTTTTTGCTTACAACTGTTGCTTGTACGCCTTATGTCTAGGGGCGTTTATTGCTTGTTGTCACTGTGATATGTCAAGGTCATCTTGTTGTGTTCGCCTTGCTTGTGTCTTGTTCTAGGTCGGGTTACTAGTTTCTGCCTGAGCAGTCGGCCATGAGACTGTCTAATCTTCTTTCGAGAAGACATAAGACTAAACACCCTGCTTTCCTGTGCAGAAATAGTAACCCTAACACCTTGGACTCTTCCCTCTATGTTCTTACTGTGCACCCCTAGTATGTCTTAATGTTTGTGTTGTGCGCCTTATGCCTATGGTCGTACATTGCGGTAGTTACTCGTTGTGTGCCTTCAGTCTTCTGGTGTTGAACATCGTGGTTGTGTCTTGTTGGTTGTCAAGTGATGACGTAGAGTCAAGTGTGTTGTTACTTCTACACGCGTGCACACACCTTAAAACAAAAACAAAAGATTCCACCTGTTCTCAGAGTTGTTGTCGTAACGAGGAGGTCGTTACATATCATATCAGAGCGGGTTCGACCCGCAACTTGGAATTCGCTACGGCTTTTGTTGACATGATTATGTTTGATTATTCTGTTGCTGATCGAGTTGGTTGTGTGGGTGCAGGTAATCATGGTTAGAGGATGCCACGGAGGCAGACGACGATGTGCTAGGGGAGGAGGCGTGACGCCTCCAGCAGCATCCACGCCTGAGGGGTCTAAACCCCAGAGAGGCGAGCAGGTCCTTGGACAGGAGTAGATCGCAGTTGCCGATGTTGTGGGGATGATGAGATCTTTCCAACGCATGTCTAAGGTGTTGATCAGCAGATTGGACAGAGATGAGGACAGGGCGCTGGGACCTGCTGAGGTTCTGCTGCACACACCGGCCGTTACAGGTAGCATTCACCATGAACTCGAGAAGGTAAAATTTCCCAAGGTCTTTGGTGCCCCCGATGGTGTAGCCGCCAAGGCATGGTTGGAGAATATGGCGATGTGCTTCACACTTTGCGATTATACCTCCAACATGAAGGTTCGCATGGCGGTCTTTCAACAAAAGGGGAGCGCTCTTCTATGGTGGAAGACGCTCCTGCCATAGCTAAACATGGTCGTTGAAGACGTGTCATGGGAACTATTTGAGGAACGGTTCCGAGAGAGGTATCTTTCTAAGGAATTCATTGAGCTTCAGCTCAATGAGTTCAACGCCTTACGATAGGGAGGTCGTACAGTGCCCAAGTACGAGGCACGTTTTATGGAGCTTCTCTGGTATGCTCTGCACCTAAACACTGAGAAGCTCAAGGTCAACAGGTTTGTGTTTGGCCTTAACGGCAGCCTGCGTGCAAATATTAGGATTCTGATGCCTCAAACCTTGCACGACGCTGTCCAAAAGTTCCTCATAGCAGAGGAGGAGCTTATCAGCGGGGGTCAGACTAGGAATCTAGCGAGACCTGCAGGGCAGGGTTCATTTGGAATGCCGCAGCACCAGACACCAGCGAGGCATACGCCGGGATATCGTGGCTTCCAGAGGGGATCCTCGATCGCTACACCATGAAGACCACCACCTCAGCAGTGGACACCTTACCGAGGACCACAGCAGCAGCAGTAGCGTCACCCGTAGCAGCAGTTTAGGCCTGTCCAGCAGAACAGACTAGGGTTTCAGGCCGGTGGGCAGTCATCTTCTACTTCGGGTACCAGGAATACTGGGCCAAAGAAGGGGTGTTGGACGTGTGGGGAGCCACACTACCAGCGCAATTGTCCTGTGGAGAGGACCAGAGCATTCGGATCAGCCAGACCCACTACAGTGGGAGATATGGGCAAGGCCCATTGGATTCACGCAACAGTGAATAACCACCAGGCAGAGAACCAGTCGACAGTGCTCAAGACGACAGGTACTGTCACTAACCATACCCTAAGTATTTTGATAAACCCAGGTGCTATTGAGAGTTTCATTTCTAGTGCAGCGCTAAAAAGGGTTAAGGTTAAGGCAGTCGAATAGGATGAGTTTAGCTTTGTAGAGATGGCTTCTAGAGCTAAACAGAAGGTTGGAGGAAAGGTTACGGGCTGTGCCCTTAACCTGGGAGAGTTCGTCATGAGGGTCAACCTGTATGTCATGATCTTAGGGTATTATTACATCGTGATGGGGATGGATTGGTTGGAATCGCATGAGGCGATACTCAACTATAAGATGAAATGGTTGAGCTTGGTGGATGATGAAGGACAGAGATGGGTGATTGTAGGACGAAACCAGGGAGTATCCCTGAGGTTCGTCTCTTCCTTACAATTATGAAAGAGTATGTACAAAGGTTGCAATCTTTATGTGATCCTTGCGCTAAATGAAAAGGGAGTAGCAGAAGGTCTAGAACACCTTCCGGTGGTGAAGGAGTTTGCGGACGTATTTCCAGAGGAGTTGCCTGGGATGCCTCTAGAAAGAGAATTGGAGTTTACCATAGACCTGAAACCGGGGACTGAACCGATAGCAAGAACGCCTTATCGGATGTCAACCCTGGAGTTGCAAGAGTTGAAAATGCAATTGAAGGAGTTGTTGGACCTGGGATTGATATTTCCTAGTGTGTCACCGTGGGGTGCACCAGTTATTTTCATTCGGAAAAAGGACAAATTGTGGAGGCTTTGCATTGACTACCGTCAACCGAACAAGGCTACGATCAAGAATCAATATCCCTTACCAAGAATTAATGATCTGTTCGATCAAATGAAGGGGGCGACGGTGTTCTCCAAGATCGATTTGCAATCAGCGTACCACCAGTTACGGATCAAGGAGGATGACGTCCCTAAGACCACTTTTAAGATGAGATTTGGACATTATGAGTTTACTGTTCTACCTTTTGGACTAACAAATGCCCCAGGGGTATTCATGAGTTTGATGAACGTGGTGTTCCGTGAGTACTTGGACAAGTTCATCCAAGTATTCATTGATGATATTTTGATCTACTCTCGGACGATGGAGGAGCATGACAAACACTTGTGCTTGGTACTACAGTGTTTGCGAGAGCACAAATTGTATGGGAAGTTGTCCAAATGCTATTTTTATCAATCCAGGATTCACTACTTAGGGCATGTCATCTCCAGCGAAGGTATCGCCATGGATCCAGCCAAGGTTGAGGCTATTATGGAATGGCTCGCGCCGACGAATGTCACAGAAGTGCATAGTTTTATGGGTTTAGTAGGATACTATCGACGGTTTGTCAAAGGATTTTCAAGGATGGCAAATCCGATCACGAAATTGCAGAAGAAAAACAAGAAGTTTGTTTGGACAGAGAGATGCATGGAAGCATTTAGGAGGATTAAGGAGCAGTTGAAAACAATGTCGATACTAAAGGTCCCTAACATGGATATATACTTCTTGGTATGCACTGATGCATCCAAGGAAGGTTTAGGCAGAGTCTTGATGCAAGACGGACGAGTCATTGCTTACATTTCGAGGAAACTAAGAAGGCATGAGGAAAACCACGCGACGCATGATTTGGAGTTGTTAGCCATTTTATATTCCTTAAAGGTATGGAGACACTACCTTGTTGGATGAAAATTTGAATTAAAGATTGATCATTATGGATTACAACACATTTTTATGCAAAGCAACCTGAACGCGTGACAACGGCGTTGGTCGGAATTGCTTAGCGAGTACGACTTTGAGATTTCTTACATAAAGGGAACAGTGAACTGAGTGGTGGATGCTTTGAGTTGGAGGCCACACATCTTTTTCGTTTTGCCTCTTCAAACAAATCTACATGAGAAGATTCTCACTTTACAGCGTGACGATGACTGGTACAAAGAAGTCGAGGATTTTATCGAACAAAACACTATGATGGTACCATGATATGAGGGATTTACTTTTGACAATGACGGTTTATTGAGGTTTAGAGGTCAGATTTACGTACTGCCAAACGACGAGTTGAGGATGTTGATCCTGAGCGAGGCTCATAGAGAAGTTTACATGGCTCACCCGAGAGTTACGAAGATGAGGGCAGACCTTAAGCCCATGTTCTTTTGGAAAGGAATGAAGGCCGACATAGTCAACTTTGTGGCTAGATGTCTAGAGTGTCAGCAGGTAAAGGCTGAACATAGACACTCGATAGGATTACTTCAACCACATGCCATTACGGAATTGAAATGGGAAGTCATTTCGATGGATTTTATTGTTGGATTGCCACTGACAGCAAGGAGACATGACTCAATTTTTGTAGTAGTAGACACTTTGACGAAGAGTGCTCACTTTATTCCTGTTCATACGATGTATCAGGCACCAGACATAGTGAGAGTTTTCATTAGTGAGATTGTGAGGCTGCATGGCGTTCCTAAGAAGATTATATCCGATCGAGGATCGGTGTTTACCGGGCGATTTTGGACGAGTTTCCAAGAGGCCTTGGGAACCCAACTTAATTTTAGTACTGCTTATCACCCTGAGACGGATGAACAGACAGAACATACGAACCAAACCTTGGAAGACATGTTACGCATGTACGTGTTGGACCAACAAAAGCGTTGGGAGGAATTCTTTCCACTGGTAGAATTTGCTTACAACAACAGTTACCAGAGCACCATTAAGATGGCACCTTTTGAGTTTCTTTATGGGCAGCCATGTCAGACGCCCTTGAGTTGGGATCGACTTGAAGATAGGGTCCTGGTGGGACCAGAAGTGATCCAAGAAATGGAAGAGCAAATGCAAACCATAAGACAAAGGATAAAAGAAGCGCAGGATCGATAGAAGAGTTATGCCGATGCGCACCGAGTCGACCGTAGTTATGAGGTCTGTGATCGAGTCTTCTTGTGGGTTAAACCGCATAAGAGTTCGATCAAGTTTGGAAGGGTAGCTAAACTCTCTCCTAGGTTCGTGGGACCTTTCGAGATTGCGGAGAGAAAGGGGCCCATGGCCTATTGACTAGCCTTGCCTGATTCTTTGAGGCGTATGAACGATGTTTTTCATGTATCTCTTTTGAGACATTATGTTAGTGATCCTACACACGTGATTGACATGAGTTCCTTGCAGGTATCGGATGAGGGAGCGCTCATGGCTAAGCTGGTCTGCATTTTAGATCATCGTGTTTGACAGTTATGACGTCGAATGGTAGATCAGGTCAAGGTCTAGTGGGACAATTATAGTCCACACTTGGCAACCTGGGAGGACGCATATGATATGCGCCAACAGTTTCCGTTTTTTTTTGATAGATAGACTTATGATATTGTGGTACTTATGATATTGTGGTACATTTATTTCGGAATTTTACCGAGAAACTTTGGGACGAAGTTTATACCAAGAGAGGGTGTATGTAACATCCCCCTTTGGTGCACTGACAGAACTTATTCTTTGAGGACACATGCTCACAAGTGATCTGGATTTTTAAGATGATAAACCACTTATCCTTGATGATGATGCGTTATGATTGATGATAGGATGTTTTACTATTGTTGTATACAGGTGCTATTGACTCAGTTTATTTGAGTGTGTAGGGTTTTTGACCTAGAGGATGCAGAGGCATCGACGAAACCCTTGGACTCCGGATTGAGTTAGGGAGTGTGATACTGAGTTGATTTATTTACCATGATATTTATTGATTTGATGATATGTTGTTGACATGTTCTGACATGATGGTTGATGATGCAGGCTAACGATAGCTTGCTGACCAGACTCACATATGGAGTAAAGGGGCCACAGTTGATTTCCAGAGAGGATGAGGGAGAGGTGTGGACAACAGCCCTACCACAGCCTACTAGCACTCCATCCATGGCTCGAACTGTAGGTTAACGATTACCTAGTTTGAGAGGATCCACAATGCCGTGAGGGCAGACTGCAACAGTTGCTCACAATGATTCTAAGGGGCGTGCAATAAGGCAGGGGCCTTATTCCTTAGAGCCCTTAGTCTCCCACAACTTCACCTAGCGGAGTGTTGACTCCAGGGGTTATAGATGTCTACCAATCCGTCAAGTCGGCGAGTGGCACCCTTGGAGCACGTGGTGCATCCTGAAGGGCACGTCGCACAAAAGAAACGCAAGTTGACGAGTGGCACCCTTGGAGCACGTGGTGCATCCTGAAGGGCATGTCGCGCAACAGAAGCAAACGAGGCGAGTGGCACCCTTGGAGCACGTAGTGCGAACTGAAGGGCACATCGCATTGATGATGATGATGAGACAACCTAGATGACCCTGAGACCTTAATGCCCGATAAATTCTTAAAACGAACCCCCCTAATGAATTGTCACCTAGTTCAATCTAAAACTAAATTTAAAACATTTCAAGGATAAAATTCTGATAAGCCCTAAGAAAAGATCCTACAAAAATAAACATAAGGGAGTAAACTAAAACCCTCCTATGTGTTAGTTAAAGTCTTCTTAAACTAAGGGGGGGGGTAAGGTAATGAGGGGGATAAATTAATTGACACCTAGGGTTTTTAAATTTTAAAGAATAATTAAAATTATTAAAGAGTGGGAGTATAAAAAATTAGGATTTTAAAAATATATTGAAAAGACTATTAAGTGCTTTTATCATTTTGGGTTTAACAAAAATAAAAAAATAAAAAAATAAAATAATAATAAAAAGAAGAATAAAAAAAATAGAGATAAGGAAACTTGTAATAAAGGAAACTTAATAATGGAAAGTAGGAGACATAGGGTAAAAAGAAAAAAAGAATCAGCATTTAGGAGTTACTAAAAATCAGAAACTTCATTTTGGGAAAGTTATTAAAAGCATGAGAGGGGATCCAGGAACCCTAGGAGTAATTTTAGGAGCGACTTTAGGGGGAGTGAGGGAAATGAGTCTTTTATTTAAATTAAAGAAATTTAATTTGGAGAAACCTGGGGGATGAGTGACACTTGGACAACAGAGAATGTTTAGGGGTTTGTCATTAAAAATTAATTTAATCATAATTTAGGAAAGTAGGTGGGTCTCAAATTTCTATAAAAGAAGGGGAAAAGGAAGGAAGAAGGGAGGAATGATTAGTGTAACATTACGCTGCCAGATTGTGGCTTGACGAATTGCTTGTGAGGAGTTGGGTTTATCTTAGCTGTGTTGGAGTGGTAGCTCAGCCGTGGAGGCGAGCTGAGAAGCTAGTNTTATCTCTGGATCTTGTGTGGCCCCTTTTCGGCTCGGGGGGCTAAGGGGGAAGCAGAGTACCCCTAGCGATTGGATGGGAGGTACCGGTGAGCGTTCTACGGTCGGCAAGCAGAAGCGGCACGGAGCGTGGGACGTCATCCGAGGCAAGTGAAAGGCAATGGTATGAATTTTACTTCCAGTAGGGTAGAATGCATGGTAATGGCTGGCGAATCTAATTAGCATTATTATTCTGAACCGTGTAGTTGCTTTCTTTTTATTTCATCAATCTGGACTGTGTGAGTTTTATTGTTGCGTGGGACTATGTAAATCTTTAATTGAATAACCTTCAGAGTTCCTGCACCCAGAGTTAAAAAGTTGTCTAAAAACAAAAATTAGAACCCCTGCACCTTCAGTAAATTCGTGGTTGAAACAGGAGTTTGAATCCCTGCATCTTCAATTGATTTTTTCTTTTGCAAACAAATCATAGAGTCCCGGCACTACTTGTGTTAAATTTTTATATATAAGTGGAATGTAAATCCCTGCATTTTTAGTGGTAAATTGTTTGAACTGGTTGAATCCCTTGAAGATGAGCTATCGTTGGTCATACGCGCTCATTGGGACGGAGGCACTGTTCGTTATGTTCTGTTGGGTTGCTATGTTCTTTTTGTATATCAAACTTATCTCGCCTTCAGTTATTATTTCTAGCAAGCCTATTTCAGTTGATGCATCCTTGTTAATGGTCTTACTCCGCCACGGGCTGATCCTTGCATCCCCGCATTTTTGTTTTTGGGCTCTGAGTCTCCGTTCAATCTCTGCATTTTTTAAATATATCTGGGCGTTTATGACCTATGTTTTAATTGCCTAAATGTCTGCGTCTTACTAGAATATACCTGGGCGTCTTGATTTGCGTTTAAAAAGGTTAATGAGTTGCGTTCTTCATTTTGTTTTGGGCGTTTTTGCCACTGTTTTATTGGGCGATTTACCTTGTATATTGGCGTTTTTTTTTTCTTGCCGTAGGCATGTGAAATATGGTGGGCATCTTGCATTGGTGTATGGGATTTCAATGGAGTTTTGGGCCAGTATTGCATGCCTTGAGTCATGGCAACTACCTTGTCTTAACATTGTTGGGTCATTGTCGGAGCCCTTCGGACATGCGCATCCGTAGGGTTAGTGGTTGTCTTGAGTTGTTGTTGTACCTGGACAAGTTTGTTCTTTTTCCTGGTCTGATGGTGTTGGGCGGGATGTAGTCACCCCCCCTGGTATCCTTATGAGACCTGTCTTTGTGTGTGTTTATTTTGGGTAGAGAGTCCAGTGCCGTATCAAGAGTCTCGGGCCCTTTAAAGGCAGGGTTTCCACTCTTGTGACACACCTGACAGAGTTACTAGTTTTTGCCTGAGTAGTCGGCCAGGAGCCTATCTAATCTTCTTTCGAGAAGACATAAGACTAAACGCCCTGCTTTTCTGTGCAGAAATAGTAAACTCTGTTGTTGGATTCTTCCATCTGTGGTTGTACTGTACTTAACGCTTGGTGTCATTTTCTGCTTACAGCTGCTGGTTGTATGCCTTATGTCTAGGGGTGTTTATTGCTTGTTGTCACTGTGATATGTCGGGGTCATCTTGTTGTGTTTGCCTTGCTTGCGTCTTGTTCTAGGTCGGGTTACTAGTTTCTACCTGAGCAGTCGTCCAGGAGCCTGTCTAATATTCTTTCGAGAAGACATAAGACTAAACGCCCTGCTTTCCTGTGCAGAAATAGTAACCCTAACACCTTGGACTCTTCCCTCTGTGTTCTTACTGTGCACCCCTAGTATGTCTTAATGTTTGTGTTGTGCGCCTTATGCCTATGGTCGTACATTGCGGCTATTACTCATTGTGTGCCTTCAGTCTTCTGGTGCTAAACATCATGGTTGTGTCTTGTTGGTTGTTGAGTGACGACGTAGAGTCAAGTGTGTTGTTACTTCTACACGCGTGCATACACCTTAAAACAAAAAAAAAAAGTTCACCTATTCTCAGAGTTGTTGTCGTAACGAGGAGGTCGCTACAAGAATTTTGTATATGTACATATACGGAAGCTGGTCACTTATGTATATGTGCATATACAAAAATTGGCTTCCTATATGCACATATATGGAAGTCAACCACTTTTGTAAA
Source organism: Picea engelmannii (assembly GCA_009831015.1). Lineage (NCBI taxonomy): Eukaryota > Viridiplantae > Streptophyta > Pinopsida > Pinales > Pinaceae > Picea > Picea engelmannii. The sequence goes on from ML777676.1 coordinate 963,985, forward strand.
TACAAATATATGAAATCCATTCAAGGTATATGCGCATAAATGGAAGCTGACCACTTCTGTATATTCACATACAGAAAATCTATCTTTTGTATATGTGCATATATACAAGTCAACAACTTTAGTAAATGCACATATATGGAATCCCTTCAGGGTATATGCGCATATATGGAAGCCAACCACTTCCGCATATGCGCATATACAGAAGTCCCCCACTTTCGTATATGCACATATATGGAAGTGGTTGTGTACATATACAAAAGTGATCGACTTCCATATATGTGCATATAACATGAAGGGATTTCATATATGCAAATTTATGAAAGTGGTTGACTTCTATATATGTGAATATACAGGATTTATCTTCTATATATGTGCATATATGAAATGGGGCGACTTTCGTATATTTGCATATACCCTGAATGACTTATGTATATGCGGATATACCCTTAAGGGTTTCTATATATGCATATATATGAAAATTGGCCAGTTCCATATATGTGCATATACGAAAGTTGTCGGCTTCTGTATATGCACATGTACCTTGAAGGGATTCATTATATGGACATTTATGAAAGTGGTTGACTTCGATATATGCACATTTATAGAAGTCGTCCAACTTTCGTATATAGTGCATATATACAGAAGTCAGCTAACTTTCGTATATAGTTGTATATAGCGCATATATGGAAGTGTCCAACTTCCATATATGCACATATGCAAAAGCTTTCCACTTCCATATATGCATTACACAAAATCTGACCACTTCCATATATCCGCATATATGAAAGTGGCCAACTTTTGTATCGCATCTATGGAAGCCGACCACTTTTCTATATGCACATATAGGAAAGTAGGCCACTTTTGTATATGAAAATATATGGAAGTAGACCACTTCTATATATGCACATATACATAAATGATCAGATTACAACTTCCATATATGCGCATATACGAAAGTCGGCCACTTCCATATATGCACATATATGAAAGTGGCCAACTTTCATATATGCGCATATACCCTAAAGGGATTCCATATATGCACATTTAAAAAAGTGGTTGACTTCCATATATACTATACAGAAGCCGAATTCTATATATGTCCATAAATGGAAGTGGTCGGCTTACATATATTTGCTTATACCCTGAAGGGATTTCATATATGTTCATATACGAAAGTGGTTGACTTTCATATATGCGCATATACGAAAGTTGGGAGACTTCCATAAATGTGTATATATGGAAGTAAAGAAACTTTGTAAATTCGCATATACAGAATCCCTTCAAGGTATATGTGGTATACGAAAGCCGATGACTTTCATATATACGCATATAGAAGTGGAAATCTTATGTATATGAATTTATAAGAAAGCCTACCAATTTCGTAAATGTGTGTATATGGATTTCGTATATGATCACTTACATAAGGGATTCCGTATATGCACATTTATGAAAATGGATGACATTCATATATGCACATATCCAGAACAAAACCTTTGTATATGCACATATATTGATGTAGGAGCATTGCTCCAACCCAACAATGCGCTAGCTAGCCAGCACATCAAAGCACACATTTAATAAGGGAGAGAGGCATCAACCCTCTCAATTTCAAAATTGAAAATGTAATAACTATTGTAAGGTAGAAGAGCAATGCATATGCCTTTGTGTATGTAGTATATAAGGTCAACTTTAATGGTTGACAGGATGAGATCTAGATCCAATCCAGACTAGACAACCATTGAATGTAATTCATTGCAATTTATGTGAGTAGGTGAGATGGAGGAAAGAGCTTGAGGAGCCCCCTTTTGTAAAAAGATCTTTTGTATCTAGATTGATTAGCTCAAGAGAGGCAAAAGAAATATTGGAGAGATAGGAGAGAGAGACAAGACTCTATTGTAGTCCAAGCTTTGTACACACTGTAATTAGAGATTTATGTTAATGAGAAAAAAATAGTTTTTCTTGCATATGTTTTTGTCTCTTTACGTGTCTCTCATGAATATTATGTGTGTGTTCATTTGTATGTTGTAGATGTATGTTAGATGCCATCTGTAGGGATAGATATATTTGAGATTTGAGATTTTATTGATTTCATTCTGTATTCTTTGTGGGTTCATTCAAGGGTTTGCATGACAGAGTACTGAGGACTATGTAAGCCAGTGCAAAGAGTGTGGATTTGAGTTCTATGTAATTCAGGCAAAGACATGCTAGGAGGGTGCACCAAAGGAATCATAAATTAAATGGGAAAAGCCTCAAGTTTGTTGAATACCTTGGAGGTATGACTGTGTAGAGGAGGGCACAGAGAGAAGACATAATTGTTGGGGATTCTTTGAAGCTCTGATAGGAGGGCATTGAGTGAGTGCAAAGAATGTACAAGAAGAAATCTATTTCAAGTTCAAAGATAAGGGGAGTTTCAAGGAGAGAAGAAACTTACAGAGTTGTCAAACACTCTATAGGCTCAACGAGGCATGCTTGAGCATAAGTTGCTATGAGGGAATTTATATATTTTCAAGGAGAGAAAGGAATAGGGTTGTTGAACACTCTAGAGGAAGACCTGTGCGAGGAGTGCACCAAGCCAACACTCAGATGAAGTGTTCATAGACAACCATCTGAAGGCTATTCATAGCATAAGGAGTGTGTGTAGGAAGAACTTGTTTCAAGTTCGAAAGCTCAGGAGGTTGAGTGTAGAAGTGTGCCATGAGGAGCACCAAAAGACTTCTAAGGAAGAAAAGGTTTGAGCCCCTTAGATAAGATTCATCTCAAAAATATCAGGAGGGATAGTGAAAGTTAAGACCCAAAATCACATGGCTCACAGGAAGGAGATTGAAAGCCCAAACCTTTGAAGTGTAGAAATCTTCCAAGACTGGGGAGAAGTGCAAGATCAGGAGGAGGAGCGTCAGAATCCATTAGATCAGTTGCAAGGGAGTGAATATGGACCATCGAAGCCCACATCCAGACAACGAAGAACACACATGGGAGGAGATCAGATCTAAACTGTCAGATATGAGTGCAGAGGACCAACATTCATTGTATATGGAGGAAGGTGCACGAGAGAAGTTCCCAAATGATTGGAACCATCCATCATCAAAGAGGATAGGTGGTAGCAGATCTAGGGTGTTCATGGAATCAGACATCGGGAGGTTTGTAAGGAGCAAAGGAGAAAAATTGAAAAAGGTGAATTCACAAAATTATTCTAGACCGTTGGATCTGAGGTGACACGTGGAAAAGATCCACACACATCAAAGGATTGGGCACTAGGAAAACGAAGGTAAGGACAAGAGTAAATACCCAAGGAGTTGGGAGCCGAAATGATCCTATCCATTTATTTCATTGACTCGCTACTGGAGAAGGTCAAAGGGAAGAGTTGTTAGAACTCTTGAATATTGAAATCATGATTTGATCACAGCCATTGGATCTTGGAGCGCCAAGAGTCATTGATCCAGCATGGGAGAATTTCAGGGTTTTGGGGATTGGAAGATCTGTGGTGATAAGTGTTTCAACTTCTTGAATCACGAAGTCCCAAATATTTGGGAGCTAGGACCCAGTTCCTAGAGGAAGGTCACATTGTGTGCATAGGAGAGAAGGCTATCATTGCTAGGCCCCTAGTCAGTTTTTGGGACTTGAAGGAGTCAGGTGTCTTGGAATGAAAATCCCATACATCGTGAAATGCGACGCGCCTATTGTGTAGTCTTGTGGTAACAGGGTTTTGGTCACGTGGAGGGAGCTCATGCATGGTGTTGTTCACGCAGGATGAGTTCGCATTTGGACCTATGGATTTGTTCGTTGACAGTTCCAAAAGAAAACTAAAGAGCCATTTCGACTCATCAAGATTTGAAGAACGATCCTTAGACCGGGAGGTCAACGGACCCTCCCAAGGCAGAGGTAGGGATTCTGCGTCAAGTGGTATCATATCCCCCATTGTTTGCAAAAGACAGACAAAATAAGGATGGAGAAAAGGTAAACATTGATACACACCATCAATGTGGTATCAGAGCTCAGAACTGTTTCATTTTTCTAGCAGAGAGTAGCTAGAGAAAAAATACTTTGATGCACAGCATCATGTGGTATCAAAGTTGTAGGAACCTAAATTTAAGTAATCCTAATAAAATTCATACAATTAAACATAAATTTATTTCAATGCCTAAGTAATTCAATAATCATCGTATAAGCACATAATATTCAACAAAAAATTTAATTTATCCACAACATGAATTAAATTTACGAACAGCATCCTAATAATTTACATAATCATCACATAACTCAAAAAATTCATAAATAAAATACCTTTTCCTGATGCTAAAATCTCGCTTATCTGGTTGTCCTCCCTGCTGCTTTGACCAAACCCTACCCAAACCAACTAACCACCCAGCCTTTCTAGCTCCCTAGCTCCAGGATACCGTAAGGAATCCTGGCCCCCGTGCCCAAAACCCCCAACAACCCAGTGCACCCTGCAATGATTCACAAAACCCCCCAAAAATCATCCTCCTCTCCCATCGGACTCCTCCCATCATATCTCCCCCAATCCACTGACTCCCTATCCTCCATTAATTACCTTATCCTCCCCATTATTACCTTATCCCATGCCTTTATTACCTTATCATTCCCCCTTACATACGTAAAGTCTTTAATTAAATAAATTAAAATTATTAAGCCCCTTTAATTCATTACACAAACCTTTAATGAGTCAATTGATTAATTAATTAATCAATCAACAGATATAAACAATTAATTAAAAAATAATTAATTAATAAATATTATTAAGAAATAAACATTATTTAACTAAAACATATTAGGACATTTAATTATCTAATTAATTATACTTGATAAACCCTATGCAACTATCTAACCAAGGTTGTTACATACACCCACCCTTCAGGAAACTTCGTCCCGAAGTTAAGGTATTACATGATACAAAGGAAAAGAAACATGGTTCACACATCCATAACAATTAATCGACATTATTAGTAAGTAAGCTAAGAAAACTCATACATACTACTGTACATGTACAAGAAATACATGTGTAGCTAGTACATACAAGTCTCATTCATGTACTAAGATTCAATAACTATCACCCTTCTAGTAATGTATGTATGCATCCAATCCAATCAACAAGACTTTTCTTTTTTAAAAGACAATAAAGAAATCAAATGTTTGTGAAATCCTTTAATTACAATTATCTAGTTCAACAATTTTATTTAGACAACTGTGGTTTAGTTACGTAATTATGAATATTCATATATACACATTTTCTTTTTAGAAGGGAAAAACATTAAATTCCACCATCAAACAAATCTCCACACTTTCTCAACTATTTCTACCCATCCTTCCTCCCTAACTTACTTCCATATTTATTCCTATCCTTCCTCTGCTGGACTATCTTGGAGCATCAACTATATTGACCTAACTCCAAATAGAACCCGTAAGCAGAAGTGTCACTATCTCGACAAAGCTTCCCCAACAGTAAACTGACAGTCATCATCACACCTCTAGAGGAGCGTGAGCTAGCACCATCCTCCCATGACTTCAGGTTTCGGAGGATACACAGTAGGAAATGCCTCCACCCCTCCTAATCATAACTAGGGTCCATGCCCTACAATGGAATATACAGTGGCACCATGTTGGTGGGATGTTTGTCATCGTTTATTTGCTTTTGGGTAGTCTCGCCACCTAAAATATTACACTGGTCCACATTTCATGGCAATGCATCCAAACCAATATAATTTCACATACAAATATTCATACCATAATGTTTCTCCACTAGTGGTCATGAAATCCACTTTCATCATCATTATCCCGTGGCTATTCCATAGCCCATAACCTGCAGATTAGTCTATAAAAAAAAACTCATACATTTATATGCATTATCATCATGTAATTGCATACAATCATCATTTCAATTTGGTATCTGTGTACCAACAACTTAACATCAAAATTTTCAAGTTATAAATAGATCTCATAATATCCCATAATTCAATTTCGACACCCATTCATAAAATTATCATTTACCAAATAGATTGCACCATATCCCATCATCATTCTAATAGCATTTAAACCTTCATAAAATTTACATTCACATAGTAGATCACATCATATCCATCATCATCAATAACATTTAAAAAATCGTAAAATTTACATTCACATAGTAGATCGCATCATATCCATCATTATCCAAATATTTAAACATTCGTAAAGGTTCATATGTCTTAAAAGTTTAAGTGTGTCATTTAATAGTTTCACTGTAAATAGAAAATATAAGTGTAGGACTCAGGTAATCCTAGGTATCTAATTGAAAAGGTGGTGTTACATACACCCAACCTTCAAGGAACATATTCCCGAGGTGATCAAAAAAAGTGAGGGATAGTCTCGTCGTAGTGTCTCGGCATCTTCCCAAGTAGCAGATCCTAGACTATACATGTCCCATTGGACCTTAACTTGGTCTACCAGATGATTCCTAAGTTCTCAAACTCTACGATCCAATATGCGTAATGGTTCTATCGTGAGGGTTCCCACGTCTGATACCTGCAATTCCTTCCAATTTAGTTTATGTGATACATCAACAACATAATGACGTAAAATAGATACATGAAAAACATTATGAGTTTTATGCAAGTGGGGTGGCAGTATGAGACGATAGGCAACAAGTCCAATTTTCTCTTGGATTCTGAACGGTCCTATAAATCGAGGTGACAACTTTGTCCCCTTCTTGAAATATGTGGTACTCTTATTAGGCCTGATACGAATGAAAACCTGGTCTCCCACTTCATAACTTCGGTCAGTCTTATGTGCATTTGCATAACTTTTCTACCTATCATGTGCTTCCTTTAGTCTATTCCTAATCTGAATCACATGTTCCTCCATCTCTTGAATCAATTCTGGCCCAACTCCAACTCAGTCTTCTAGGGTGGCATTCTGATGGAGCTATGAAAACTTTTATTGTAGGCAAACTCTACCAAAGGTAGGTACCTCTCACACTGGGTTTGATTATCTATGACATACATCCTAAGAATGTCTTCCATGACTTGATTTACTCTCTCAGTTTGTCCATCTGTTTCAGGATGATAAGTTGTGCTTAAGTTCAACTGAGTCCCCAATGCTAACTGTAAACTTGTCCAAAACCTAGAAGTAAATCTAGAGTCCCTGTCAGAAATGATCTTCTTAGGTATCCTGTGCAAATGGATAACCTCACTTACAAACACACGTGCCACATTAGTGACATCGTGAGTGTCTCTAACCGGAATAAAATGAGGACTCTTGGTTAACTTATCAACTATCACAAGAATGGCATTATGTCTATGATATGGGAGTGGTAACCCCATAATAAAATCCATAGAGATGACTTCCCACTTGGACATAGGAACATCATGTGGTTGTAGGAGGCCTACCGGGTGATGGTGGTAAGCTTTCACTTGTTGACACTCTAGGCATTTGGCGACGAAATGGACTACATCTCACTTCATGCCTACCCAAAAGAAGAGTTTCCTCATGTCTGCATACCTCTTCTTCACATCTGAATGTGTAGAATAAAGTTATCTATGGGCTTCCTTCAGTATGATTCTTCGAATATCCCAATTTTCAAGGATTTACATCCTTCCCCGATATCTCGATAGTCCGTCTGGTTCCAGACTATATCCTTCATACTTTGGATCTAAATGCCTCCCACTCTGGAGGTTTGAAGTAACCTTTAAATACCAATTGTCTCCTTGGAGTTGTGTCAACACATGTTCCCTCAGATTAACTTTTAAGGGTACCAAGGAGAACACACGTGGTCTCCTACTCAAGGCATCTCTAACCACATTTTCCTTTCCCTTGATGTATGAAATACCAAAATTGTACTCACTCATAAACACACTCCATCACCTTTTCTGGGCATTCAGATCCCTTTGAGTGAAGAAATGTTTTAAACTTTGATGGTCCATTTTGAGCTCAAATTTTCGTCCCACAAGATAGTGCCTCCAAAGTTTCAGATCTAGAATTACAACTTCCAATTCTAAATCATGAGTCACGTATAGCTCTTCGTTTTTCTTCAACTTCCTTGACACATAAGATATCACTCCTCCATATTGCATTAGAATGGCCCCCAACCCTTGCTTTGAGGCATCCATGCAGACTGTGAAGTCCTTTTCCATATCCAGCACTCGTAGAATTGGCGCACTAGTTAGTAACCTCCTAAGCTCAATGAATGCACTATCACATTCTTCTGTCCATTCAAACCTAACCCCCTTGCACTACAAAGTGGTGATGGGTTTTTCTATTTTTGAGGATCCTTCAACAAATCTTCGATAATAACCTACTAGCCCCATGAAGCTTCTCACCTAATGGGAATTTTTCAGCACTGGCCACATCATAATGGCCTTTACCTTTTCAGGGTCCACAGAGATTCCTTCACCAGAAATGATGTGACCTAAATAGTGGATCTCTTTCTAAAAGAAGGAACACTTCAACAACTTCCCATACAATTTTTTCTCTCTAAGGCAGGAGAACACCACTTGTAAGTGTTCCTCATGTTCTCTTTCATTCTTGGAATATATGAGGATGTCATCTAGAAAGATTTGTACAAAACTGTCTAAGTACTTCTGGAATACACCGTTCATGAGGCTCATGAATACTGTTGGCTCATTAGTCAATCCGAAAGGTACTATGACAAACTTGTAATGTCTAAACCGAGTTCGAAAGGTGGTTTTGGGAATATTTCCTTCTTTAATCCTTAACTGGTGATACCCTGATCGCAAATCAATCATTGAGAATACCACTACTCCTTTCATCTGATCAAAGAGGTCATCTATTCACACCATCAACTACCTATTTTTCACTGTAGCACAGTTCAAGTCCATGTAGTCTATACACAGTCGTCAAGATCCATCCTTCTTCTTTACAAAAATTACTAGTGAACCCCAAGGTGAAACACTGGGCCTTATTAGCCCTAAGTCTAGTAACTCTTTTAACTGCATTTGCAATTCACAAAGTCTCATTGCTGTCATCTGATATGGAGTCTTGGAAATTGGTTCTACACTAGGTTTTAGCTCAATAGTAAAATAAAGCTCCCTCTCAGGAGGTAACCCTGGTAACTCATTTGTAAAAACATCCTTAAATTCTGACAATACCGGGTACTGATCTAATGAGAGTCCCTTCCTTTCATTCATTTCCTCCACTACATATAGTTGAAACCCTTGCCTCAAGCATCGCTTAACCTTCATAGTTGATATAAATCATAATGACACCTTTCTCCATACACCCTGGATCTCTACTGGTCTTCGTTCATCATTAACACAAAGCACCATTTTTGTGAAACAATCTACCAAAGCTTGATGAGCTTCTAACCAATCCATTCAAATGATTAGGTCATATGCCCTGAGAGCAGTGGCGTATACCTTCAACCAGGTAGTACACACTCCCAGGTCTACTATACAATTATCAATGCTTGGTCCTACCGCTTATTTTTCCCCTGAAGCCATCTCGACTTATTTAAAGTCATCATGCTTGTAGGCTGCCAACCCACTCTTTTCTAATGCAGATGTTGAAATGAAACTATCTATCACACCAGAATCAAATAGAATCTTAAGATTGATATGATTTAGCATACCTAATGACTCCACCACCATAGATTTATGCTTAGCCTAGCAATTATTAACCGCTGCGTAAATATGGTGGTTTCTACTTGCTCTTCCCATCAAAACCTTTCCTTCTCTATGCAAAAATCCTAATTGTAACTCTGGGCAGTCATGCTGGTAATGGGGTCCTCCACATCCCCAATAGGTAACACGATATTGAACCTACGCACTATTCTATGACTATCTCTGAAATGAGTTCCTTCCCCTTGAACCCCTGCCCCCACCAGTTGTTCCCTATGATGGTCATGGACCTGTCCATGTCGTTGGTGATGAACGAGATGTTGCACTTTCTCCCATTGAAATCCCTATGGCTACTGTCCTTGGTGTGACTCTGTTACCATACAAAGCTGGCCTTGAGCCCCCTCCACTGGGAAATGTCAAAGGGGCCTTCCTTACAAATCCAGTATGATGCGGAAAGGAATGTCTTGTACCTCCCATTAATTTCATTTGTTCCTCCACATAACACACATTTTCCACATCTTCTGCTATTGAAGACGGTTTCCACATACGCATCATAGCTTTGATCTTAGGGTTCAACCCATAGAAAAAGTGTTCTGCCTGTCATTGGTCATTATCCATATATGAAACATACTTGACCAATTCCATAAACCTAATATCATATTCCTCTACAGTCCTGCTTCCCTGTACTAGAGCATGAAACACTCCTACATGTTGTTCCTCATAGTAAGATAGAAGATATTTTCTACGGAACCTCTCCTCGAAAAGTTCCCAAGATACAGTGTCTGGAGTAAGATGCAGTTGTCTTTCCAGGTTTCCCCACTAGTTCAAGGCATTGTCTCTTAACTGAAAAATTGATATCTTTTCCTTTGAGGTGGATGCATAGTCCCTTAAGGGAAAACACCTTGTCATGCCTTCTAGCCATGCTTCTACGCATTCACTGGTGTGACCCCCGGCAAACTACAGAAGTTTGATCTTCTGCAGTTCTCTAGTGATGTCTTCAGGTGGAGGTCCTCCCCCTAAATCCCTCAAATCTTCTAGATTACCCGTTCTATATGGTGGGGGCTCCACTTCGATCCCTACTGGTCGAAGCCCCTTTAGAGTCTCATTTATGGCCTCCAAAGAGCACAGTATGAGAGTTAGTTCCGGTGATGGTGGTGGCAGCACTGGCGATGTAGGGCGGTGCCTGCAATGATGCTCCTTTGCCTCAATATCCTTGAGTCCTAACCATCCTGTATGATTTAACCTACATCAACCAAAGTTATCAGGGTGAGTTCAAGGACGTTTCAAATTTGTGCAACTTAAACTAGAAAACAGGGTTAGGTGTAAGTTTTTTCTTTACTTGTTGGTAAATAAACATTACTCTTTTTAGGGGATTCACTGGGTTAGGGATAAAGCGTCTAAGCTTGATTTCTTCGCCTAAGAAAACTATTGACTCTGTTGTCTGGTAGCTACGCTAGCACTATACCCCACTCGCTAATTCCTCTAACTTACCCTCCTAACATGCATGAAGCCCCCCCTCCCGCTTATCTTGTTCTAAGTCCTTATACTTTGCGTTTACAACTAATTAAGGTGACTTCCAACCTAATGTCGATGAAATGAGTCTAAGGTTATCCTTTGATGCTTGACTCATGAGCTTTCCTTGGCACATCGTACATATGCATTGAAGCTTGGTGCTTATGCGCTGGGATTTGGTTCTTAGCTCATGGACTTGGAGATTGGGCCTCGGCGCAATACTTTGAAATTTCTTATTAAATTTATCACCTTAGTTTTAAACCTATCTAAGTTTAATTTTAAATTGAAATACCATGTGTAGGAACCTAAATTGAAATCTTTAAAACTAAAGTTTAAGACTTAAATCTTTAATACTATGTTTTCAAGTATTTAATTTAAACATATATAATAACTTATAACTAACTATAAGGTGAAGCAATTATACAATTTAAATCTTTACCTATATTTTGAATTAATTTAAAATAATATCATTGCTATCACCTATTAATTTTAAATAAAATCTTAAAATCTTAACTAATTGTTAGCACTAGATTAATTTAAATTATATATTTTAAATTAAACATATATATAAAAAAAATTAAACATCTATAAGCATATATATATATATATATATATATATATATATATATATATATATATATATATATATATAGAGAGAGAGAGAGAGAGAGAGAGAGAGAGAAATTTAAACATATATAATAACTTAAGATTATCCATATTTAAATTATATGATTTAATTTTAACAATAAAATAAATAATAAATAAAGATTAATAATAAATAAAGATTAATAATAAATAAAAATTTAAAATAAAAAAAATTAAAATAAAATAATTATTACATAAAATTAGAACATAAATAATAATAAAAAAAATTAAATGCGAAACCGGCATCGTGGGTCCTTGCATGAGGCCCACATGCCCCCCTCCCATGGTCATCGCTAACCAAGCCCTACACATACCCCCACACTTTCTATCTTAACCCTAAGTTATCTTTTCCCCCACTCATTTTTTTCTTGCGAGGTCTAGGTTCGCTGCCATGGCCTTCTCTTTCGACTTCTCCTCCTCATGGTCTGGGTGGCAGTTTTCTAGCTGGCGGAGGTGCTACGCTGGTGCATGGCACCTGCATGAGCTTTCCTCTTTCATGGTCATTCGCTTGGGTGTTGTTGTTTTTTTGTTTATTAATAATAAAAAAATTATTTTATGTTTGTGCAGCGCATGGCTTATCGGCCGTGGCTGGGCACTGATGAGATATGGAATGGTATCAGGCTCGGTGATGGGATTATGATATTTTATATGTTGAATGTGGACTTGGAATTTGTGTTGTTTGTGGACTTTGCTATGGCAGTGGCGCTTGCGCATTTGTATTACAAGTTGTTTTGTTTCCTATTGGATATTTTTAGATGCGCTATGCAGAAAGGCCTTCTCATGGACTCATCCTTGTCCTCCTCGACATCTTCGCATTTGGCACTGGGATTTACATTATGGCGGTGGCTCTTGGGCGTTTGGTGTAAGGTTTTGTTAACCTGCATTGTGTTTTGTTAACCAGCTTGGTCTCGACTTTGGTGTATGGTTATGATTTTGATAGTGTTTATTTGATAGGGAAATGCATGGATAACCTGCATTGTGTTGTGGCAGGTTCTTGACAACTGTGGATGCGTTGTGCACAGTGACCTGTGGACTCCTTCGTGGCTTGGCCTTGGTCCTGACTTTGATTTGTGTGTTGGCTATGTGGTGCTTGTCTCTGTGTGTGCTATGCTTGGGGTAATTATGCAGCTAGTGAGGAAAAACTGAGACATGTGGTGCATGGCCTCTTTGTCGGGTTCTCTTCTTGGTGCCTTAACACTTGGTCTTGGGCACAATACTTTAAAAAAAAAAAATTAATCCCTTTATTTGTGGCCTGGTCTCTCTTTTTCTTTACAATGTGTTTTTTTCTTTGTAGCCTATATTTGTGCTCAATGTTAAGTTGGGTCAAGTCAGTAATATTTTTATAAAAAGTTTCAATCAGTATAGAACACTTGAGAGCAGTGATGAAGTTCACAGGTAGTGTGTTTTTTTTTTTGTTGCACAGTCAGGGAAATGTGGAATCTTATTGTATATAAAGAATGTATGTTTATTTTTCAGGAATAAAAATGCAATTATTTTTCCATGAAAAAGAAAGATAAGTATTTCATCATTTTGATGAGATCCAACCCGATTATAAGAGCTTATCAAATTGTATTAGTGTCTGTAACTAATTTCTTTCAGGTAATACTAATTGATAAGGCTTCATTAGCAAGTGTTGTTAATGAATCAATGTAGAACCCTTTCATGCATAAAAGGTTATATTTTGTTCTTAATGAATGTAAATATATTTGTCTACCAGTATTACTAATTGATTGATAATGATCATACAGAGCAACAACAAAGTTCGCATTTCAACAATATAGTTTTTCAATCCTGAAGGCCTATTTGGATGTCAAGGTAAGGTTCTTGTCATATTGATGCCAATTCTTCAAGAAAAATATCTAGAATTTATTTCTACAAAGGTAATATTCTGATGAAACGCATCGGTACATATCCCATGTTGTAGACATTTTTAACTCTGTTTAGACTACTTATTCTTTTCTATTGATGATTTACAGCTGCTGAAAATTATTTAGTTTCCAAGGAGGCATCTCCATAACTAATTTTCATGAAAGTGCTAGTGGTCATATTATTATTTTTTTGTGTTTTACATTATTTTATAATAGATGATGGATTGGCTTGCAGGTTAGGCAGAGCTGGAGCTTGAACCAGATTTATCTAATTAAGGGTTTCAAGGCCCCTAGACTACTAGATTTATCTAATTTCTGGGTGTGTACAATTCCATTCCTAAGTTGGGTAGGTGGGTAGGTAGGCCCTTAAGGATCTAGTGCTTCAAACTAAAGCTCTAATACCATGTGTAGGAACCTAAATTTAAGTAAGCCTAATAAAATTCATACAATTAAACATAAATTTCTTTCAATGCCTAATTAATTCAATAATCATCCTATAAGCATATAATATTCAACAGAAAATTTTATTTATCCACAACATGAATTAAATTTATGAACAACATGCTAATAATTTACATAAACATCACATAACTTAGAAAATTCATAAATAAAATACCTCTTCCTGATGATAAACTCTCGCTTATTTGGTTGTCCTCCCTACTGCCTTGCCCAACCTACTACTTTGACCAAACCCTACCCAAACCGACTAACCACCCAGCCAGCTAGGAGAAGCCTGTCCATCTCCCTAGCTCCAGGATACCGTAAGGAATCCTGGCCCCCGTGCCCAAAACCCCCCAGTAACCCGGTGCCCCTGCAATGATACAAAAGAACCCCCCAAAATCATCCTCCTCTCTTGTCAGACTCCTCCTACCATATCTCTCCCAATCCACCGACTCCCTATCCTCCATTAATTACCTTATCCTCCCCATTAATACCTTATCCCATGCCATTATTACCTTATCCTTCATTTAATGCTTCATTCCCCCCTGCATACATAAAGTCTTTAATTAAATAAATTAAAATTATTAATCCCCTTTAATTCATTACAGAAACCATTAGTGAGTCAATTGATTAATTAATAAATCAGTCAACATATATAAATAATTAATTAATAAATATTATTAATAAATAAACATTGCTTAACGAAAACGTATTAGGACATTTAATTATCTAATTAATTATACTTGATAAACCCTATGCAACTATCTAACGAAGGTTGTTACAAAATCCACTTTATATCTATAGATTTTAGGAAGAGGGAGGCAGCATAAATAAGAAGACAATTTGATACCATCAAGTGGTATCAGAAGCTGAAGACAGAGTGATGATGCTCTGTAAATATTGTTGCAAGGTGTGCAACAAATACTGGAAATCCAGGTGGGTTAAGACAGAAGAACTAGTCGTGTTCTTGAGGGAAGGATGTCTACTGAAGGCCAAAGGAGTGGTTAGGGAAAGGACTACCAACAGAAAATCAAGGCTGAGACAGAAAATGAGCTTAAAGAGATAAGAACACAGATGGAGAAGCTTTCATTGAAAATGCAACGGGACGCAAAGGTGCATTAGGTGTATGAATGGACCATGAAGAAGAAGGTGAAGTGGCCCGTTCATAAATTGTTGGCCAAAGGACAATAAAGGTTGTTGAGAAGGTGGTTGAGGCATACTAAAAACCTCAATGAACCAGAGGAAGAACCAATTCACATTTGTGAACCAGAAACTGTGAAGAGTCTCAGTGATAATGAAAATAATAGATCAGAGAAGGGTCTCAGAGACTGCCAAGTGAGCACTGATGAACTTTTGAGTTTCAAGGTGGGAAATGATATGGGGTCATTGGAGGATCTCATAGACTACTACGAGGGCAGAGCAGAAATCCCAGATGTCCAGGTGGGCAAGGGAGAAGAGAAGAGATTGTTTGACAATCCCATGAACTTCAAGGTGAGTTTGGATCAACAAGGAAATATGATAGAGGAGGGTCATAAATACATTTTGATCATTGGGGGAATTGAGGTATTCCTTCCACATAGCCCAGTTGAGGCCAACACATGTGTTGCAGATGCAAATGCAGAAAAAGGATAGCTAGAAGTGACTGTCATGGAGGAAGAGGAGAAATTGGACTAGACACTGATTCTTTCCCCAGTAGAAGGAGAAGAGCATTCAGTAGAATTGCTTGAAATTTTTAGTCAAGAATATGAACAAGGGATAAGGATAGTACTAGAGGCTATAGAAGAATAAGCAAAAGAGGAAGAAGTAGACAACATGGAATTTTTTGATCTTTGTGAGGAATTGGAATCCCTAGAGAGAAGGGTAATGGTGCAAATACAACACATCCAACAGACTAGGTTGGAGACAGAAGGAGAATACTAGCCCAAGGAGAAATTGGAGGAAGTTGAAGTTGGACCAACGCAAGAAGAATTGGTAGAAGAAAATCTGTCAGAAGGTGAAGTTGACCAAAAACTCAGTGATGAGAGTAAGGAACTGAAGTTTGCAGCAGAGTGGTGATATAATGCCACAGAAGAAGAAAATAACAAGGGGGGTCAATGATTCACCCATAGATAAAGAGGAGCTCCAGCAGAATAGGAAGCATGAAAATAAATAGCCACTCGAGTAGCTGGACATAGTGATTGAAGAAATTAGGAAGATGATGTTGAGGTTAATGCAAGAGTTTGTTAGCAGAGAGAAGTTGAGTAGAAGGGAGCCTGCCATAATAGTAGGAAAGAAACAACAACAACAACAAAATGGTGGAGCATATGGAAAGCTCCAAAGAACAATTTGGGATCCAGGTTGATCTGAATAGAGCTGGGAAGCTCAGGAGAAGGGGATCATAAATTTTTTGTAGTAGTGGAGTATGATGTAAGAGCATTGCTCCAACCCAACAACACACTAGCTAGCCAACACATCAAAACAGACATTCAATGGGGGAGAGAGGCGCCAACCCTCTCTATTTCAAATTCCAAAATGTAATAACTGTTGTAAGGCCAAAGAGCCATGTAGATGCCTTTGTGCATGTAGTATATAGGGTCGCCTTTAATGTTTGACAGGATGAGATCTAGATCCGATCTGGAATAGACAACCATTGAATGTAATTCATTGTAATTAATGTGAGTAGGTGAGATGGAGGGAAGATCTCAAGGATCCCCCTTTGTAAAAATATCTTTTGTATCTATATTGATTAGTTCCAAGAGATGCAGAAGAAATATTGGCGAGATAGGAGAGAGATTCAAGACTGTTGTAGTCCGAGCTTTGTACGCATTATAATCAGACATCCATGTTCATGAGAAATGATCAGTTTTTCCTGCATATGATTATGTGTATTTATGTGTCTTTCATGAATGTTATGTGTGTGTTCATTTATATTTTGTAGATGTATGTTAGATTCCATATGCAAGGATAGATATATTTTTCTATCTGAGAGTTTATTTATTGCAATATGGATTCTTTATGGCTTCATGTAATGGGTTTCATGACAGAGTATTAACGGCTCTATAAGCCAGTGCAAAGAGTGCACATCTGAGTTCTGTGCAATTCAGGAAAAGATGTGTTTAGGAGGGCACACCAGAGGAATCATAAATTCAAGGGGAGAATCCTTAAGGCTGTTGAACACCTTGGTTTTATGACTGTGTAGAGGAGGGCACAGAGAGAAGACATAATTGTTGAGGATTCTATGAAGCTCTGCCAGGAGGGCATTGAGCGACAACAAAGAGTGTGCAAGTAGAAATCTATTTTGATTTCATAGATAAGGGGAGTGTTGAGGAGAGAAGACACTTACAGAGCTGTTGAATACTCTATGGACTCAACAAGGCATTCTTGAGCAGAAGTTGACAGGAGGGAACTTATATCCTTTTAAGGAGAGAAAGGAATAGGCTTGTTGAACACTCTAGAGGAAGACCCGTGCAAGGAGTGCACCAGGACAACACTCAAATGAAGTGTTGATAGACAATCATTTGAAGGCTATTCAGAGCACAAGGAGTGTGCGCAAGACAAACTTGTTTCAAGTTTGAAAGATCAGGAGGTTCAGCGTAGAAGTGTGCTAGGAGGAGCACCAAAAGTCTTTTAAGAAAGTAGAGGGTCAAGCCCCTTAGATATATGTTAGTTGAAAAATCTCAAGAGAGATAGTGGAAGTTGAGACCCAAAATTACAGGGCTCTTAGGAAAAAGTTTCAAGGCTGAGACCTTCGAAGAATTGAAATATTCCAAGACTAGGGAGAAGCGAAAGCTCAAGAGTAGGAGCATCATCAACCATTAGATCAGCTGCAGAGGATTGAATTTGGATAGTCGGAGCCCATGTCCATACAATGAAGAACGCACATGGGAGGAGATCAGATATGAACTATAATATCTGAGTGCATAGGACCAACAGTCATTGGATCCAAAGGAGGATGCACCAGAGAATTTATGAAATGATCAAAACCATCCATCATCAAAGAGTGCAGGTGGTAGCAGATCCAGGGTGTTTGTGGAATCAAACATCGGGAGATTTGCAAGGAGTAGAGGAGAAAACTCGCAAAAGGAGAATTTGCAAAATCATTCTAGACCATTGGATCTGGGGTGACACATGGAAGATATCCACACACATCGAAGGATTGGGCATTGATAAAATGGAGGTGAACACAAGATTAAATACTCAGGGTACTAGGAGCTGAAACGATCCTAGTCGTCCATCGTCGGAGGACACATGGTGAGAGATCATCATTTCACTGACTCACTACTGGAGAAGGTCAAAGGGTGGAGTTGTTTGAACTCCTGAATTGTGAAATTGTAATTCAATAACAGTTGTTAGATCTTGGAGCACTAGGAATCATTTATTCAGCGTGGGATAATTTTGGGGTTTCGAGGATAGGAAGATCTGTGGTGATAAGTATTTTGACTTTGTGAATCACAAAGTCCCGAATATGTTGGAGCTGGGACCTAGTTCCTAAAGGAAGGTGACATCATGTCCATAGGAGAGAGGGCTAGCACTGTTAGGCCCCTAGTTGGGTTTCGAGACTTGGACGAATCAGGTGTCTTGGAATGAAAAGCCCCGACATCGCGAAACATAATGCGCCTCTTGTGTAATGTTGTGGTCACAGGGTTGTGGTCACATGGAGGGAGCTCACGCATGGTGTTGTTCACCCAGGATGAGTTCTCATTTGGATATGTGGATTTGTTCGTTCAAGGTTCTAGTAGACAACTAAAGAGCCATTTTGGCTCATCAAGAGTTGAAGAACGATCCTTATACCAGGAGGTCAACGGACCCTATCGAGGTAGAGGTAGGGGGTCTGCGTCATATATTAAATCTAACCTCTTCAGTATATGCACATATATGGAAGCAAACGGACTTTGTATATGTGGATATATGGAAACCGCCCACTTTCTTATATGTGCATAAATGAAAGATGACCACTTTTGTATATGTGCATATATAGAAGTGGTCAAATTTCCTATATGTACATATACATAATCCAACCACTTCCATACATGTGTATATTATATAGAATCCTACCACTTCTGTATATGTGTATATTATATGGAATTTGACCACTTTTGTATATCCTTGTTTACGGAAGGGATTCCATATATGTGCATTTACATAATGGCTTCCATATATGTGCATTTATGGAAGTCGATTGAATTCCTTATGTGCGCATATAAGGAAGACAAATATGCCAAAGGTAAGGAACCAAACACCCAAGTGAAAATAGATCCATCCAACAATAATATACCGGATGTAGGGAAGGAAAGATACGAAAAAAAACGTACATCTATAAACTCTTCTCATATTTCTCCTTGTTTATCATAGTTGAGATAGATCCAACCCTAGATCTTTGAGGAGACGGCGAGTGATTGAAAATACTTGATAGACTAGGAGCTACTACTTTAAATGATGTTGATTCCACTCAATCTATCAATATTCATTCACTACTTGGTTCCTATAGGCAACTTTGACAGGTCTCAAGATTGGCCTTGCATCGAAGCATTTATAGATCCTGATTGATAGTCATCAAGTTTGGCCTTGCATCGAAGATTTTATAGATCTTGATTGAAAGTCATCAAGTTTGGCTTTTCATCGAAGTGTTTTTAGTGCATAATTGATAGTGATCAAATTTTTCCTTGCATCAGGGCATGCATATGTGTACCAACTGTCAGTGAGAAACAACTGACACAAATATTCAAGAATGATTATGGAGTAGTGAGAAAGAACAATTATCACTAAGGGACCTAATAAATTAAAAATATTAGAGACCTAATGTGATACGTTGGACCCAATATTATATCAACCTAGCATTACTTTGTTTTCAAAGTTTGTTGAAGTTCAAAATGAGAAAATATTAGGATTATTGTTTCTTAGCCTCATGTGAAACTTATGAAATATGAGATTTATTTCACTTGGTCTTGGGAAGAGGCCAAATAAGACCAACAAAATTTTTATTGGGAAACATAATGTTTTGATACATCCTCAAGAAAAAAAGTTTAGTTTTTTATGTAAATGGTTGATATATATATCTCGATTTACATGTAAATAGGAAAAATGGCAATCTATTTCCTATAGTCCTTGGCCTCAAAGGAAATGTATAAAAAAGGACAAACCTTATTTTTTATTTTGTTTTATCGTATTGAATTTCTTAAGATAAATATCATGTGTACAATGTTTTGATGTAAAACTTTTTTATTGTATTCATATTTTATTTTATAACGATTAAAGAATCGATATGAGGTGGTTTATTATATCTTTAGATAATTGGAATGATTTTTTTATTACAAATAAAAACACATGAGCAAGATGAGTTACTCTCTATCTATGGAAACAGGCTATTACTTTTGGTACCTCCATGAGAATCTATTTCTAGCTCTATCATCTCATCTGTTTTAGTAGTTACTTCATATGAACTAAAAGCCTCTACTACCACTGCATTGGAAGAATCTACTGCTACCTCTACTAATCTCCAAACTGAAGAAATGCTTGTAGGAGTCTCTACACTCTCTCGAGCATACATTTGCATCATATAATACATGTTGATTCCTATGAGAGAATTGGAATAGGACTAAGTACCCAGTATCATCTCTCTCCACCATCCAACCTTCCCACTCTCAAACATTGACATAAACACTTAATTGAAGTATCCAATGGATCAAACCACAGACTATCTCAACAATGAGTACAATCTCTCATGTCTGAAACTAAGAAATATGGTTGCATCTAGAGTAGATCCCTCTAGATATAGAAACAAACATCCACAAAAGAATGCAAATCCAAATCCACTAATCTCTAAAGATGAAACTGAGAGAAATTTTATTGTCATCGTTGGAATAAAAATCACCTTGGCTATTTCCAGAGAACCTCTAGACTCTAGATGGAATCTAACACTTCAAACCCCATTCACTGCAAGTTGTGAGTTAGCCCCACTATCCACACAGAAATATGAGTCTATTTATGAAAGAGTAAGGAACACTTAACTCATTCTTGTCATATCCAGAGAATATCCACTATGAACAAACCACACTTCAATGTCCTCAAACACTAGACAACCAATTCCTAAAGCACCAATAATTAGAGAAAATTCCATCTCGAATTTCTCTTCGAACTCGAAAACCTAAGATGATGTTGATACCTCTGGTTCCTTCTTCTTCTTCTTCTTCTTGTTTATACATTGACTAGCATAGTGGCCAGTGTTGTGACATGCAAATAATTTCACTTTGTTCATGTCTATCTTT
>ML777676.1:1020379-1044768 GCA_009831015.1 Picea engelmannii
TTGAACCTATGATCAAAGTGGTTATTGATTGTAGGAGTGGAATAGAAACAAATAAAGAGTACTAAGGAGTTGTAGTTTGAGAAAATCTTAGCAACAATTATATAATGTTCCATGTAGGATTGAGTTGCAAGGAATTAATGATTCAAAATTAGAACAAACCATTGATGAAATAATAAATAGAAGAGTTGAATTTTACCTATTGAGGTATGATGTAGTCAAAATATAGAATTATTTTTCTTATATTTATGTAATGTTTACAAAGAAAAAAACTAGAGAACTATATACACACAAATAAGAAAAATTAAATTCGCTAAGAATTAGAAAAAGAGATTGTATCCATATGAATTGTAAACATTTCTTCCCATTGAACTAATATAAATATTTCAACTTGATTTAAATCTATGCAAATGTCCATCACTTTTGTTTGGTTTTGTTTTTCTAATATTTTGATGCTTTATCTACAAAGGTTGTGTGTGTTGGCTATGGAATTTGAGCGAAAGTTTGCACAGAAAACACATTTCTATTGGGTTTGGCTTCCCTTGTTTTTGTGACTATGTTGCGAAGCGGTTTTGTGAGAAAACAATGGAGCTGGATAGGTGAATGTTTACATTTGTGAATGATACTGATCCTGTGCCTTTGATGCTTGAGGGTAAAAAATTGACTTGGATTCCAGAGTCAATAGAAAGAAGGAGGGTCTAGAGTACGCCAGAAAGAGTGAACATATGGTTGAACTCAGGGAATTCGGATAAAAGAAAAGAAATTATGAGTTACAGTGATTTTAATCTTGTACAATGTACTCTAAAGGAAATGCACAGTATGCCTCACTATGTATCAGTTGGGATGTATTGCGAGGAAAGGTGATCAACTCTCAGAGGCAGCAAATCGATCTTACCGAATAGATTCCTAGAATCTATTCACATAAAGTTTGACAGATTTACGTCAATTTTTCAACAAGTATTTCGTGATATTTTCATAAATCAAGCAGTCCAAGTAGATTCTTGGCGATGCCACAGAGTTGAATCCTATTTTAAAGAGTTTGTTTCTAATGCAAACAGAGAAGGAAACTTACTCGTGCGACCCGTGCGACCTCTCCACCACGACCCATGCGACCTCTCCACCACCCCTGTGACCTCCGCAACCTCTCCATGACCACTGCGACCTCCCTGCAACCTCACGTCCTCAACTGGCGATCGGCGACAACACAAACATACGCTCGGCGACCTCACACAGGCGATTAGGCCAATTCTTTTTTGAAAACACAGGCGATTAAAATACAGGCGAAAACATACGCTCGGCGACCTCACATGGGCAAAAACATATGCTCGGTGACCTCCCACAGGCGATTAACATATGCTCGACGACCTCACACAGGCGATTAGAGCTCTCGCTAACATACGCGATTAGGCCAAATAATTTTCGAAACGATGAAAATCGATCTGTGGGAAATATATTAACAATCTTTCAGCCGAAAGATAATTCGGCCGAACTTTTTTTCGACTGAATAATATTTCGGCCGAACTATCTTTTGGCCGAAAACCTATTGCCGGAAAGAAAATATCCGGCAGACCAAATTGCTACACGCAAATTGAGGGGACGGTTATTGCACCATTCGATTTGACGTTTGGTTTTTTGGCCGAACAATAGTTCGGCCGAAAAATATTTTTAGTTCGGCCGAAAAAAGGTTTTTCGAAATTTTGGAGACCCGATTGTCACGAAAGTGTAACCCACCTTCGTGATTTCACCCATATTAATTATTATTTTTGGAATTGAAATTTAAAAAATAAGTAATAAAAACACATATTTTATATTTAAAGTATTCCCTTGCATTGCCCAAGATAGTCATCACTGTACTCATTAATAGAACCACCCTTAGTTATGAATTTGAAGTTTTTAAAAATTATTACATACTCTCAAGTATTACATTTAAAATAGAAAAACATATAATTATGATTATACTTTAAAAGTAATAATAATTTTAAATCAACTGCTTTTTTATATGCTCCATTAATCACTAGTCTTATTTATTTTCATTCTATTGAATTGATCGAGAAAATTTTCCCTATACGGAATTGATATGGAACGTTTTATTCAATCCTCCCTCTGGATGCTTTTTTTTTCATAAAAGGCAGATCACACCCTAGTATCATAGGTTTTTACCTTTTTCATATTTGGTCTACAGAGGTCTCGGGCTCCTATCCAAAGTCTATAGAGGTCTTGGGATCCAAACGCTCCTATCCAATGTCTACAGAGGTCTTAGGATCCATTCCTGTTGAGTCCTTTGGGGTTTACCAATCGCCTCTGGTTGGAGGTTGATCTGCGATCCATCTGGAAATTCTAAGGAAGATGGGTGAATTTTGACTTAATGTGAAACAGGAAGTCACCAAAAAAAAATATTATTCAAAAATTGATCATTAGTAGATGGTATTTGGGTGATAGGAGTTATAACTGGATCGGTTGAATAAGTAGTGAATAAAAAATTATATATATATAATATTAAATTTAGAAGATATAGTATATGGAATATTATTGTAATTAATATTTTAATTTAAAAGTATTTTTGAGGTCCTTGGTTCTGTACCAAGTCAAATGTAGTTTAGAATCAAGTCACGAAGGGATTGAACTAGTTTTAATGTTGTAAACTGAATTCAAGGGATGAAAAATAAGTTGTATATAAATCTTAAATGGTTGATGATATCTAAATGCTCCTCATATCACAATTGCTTAGCAACGATTTCCAAAAAAAATTTAAAGTAGTTTCCATGCTTAAACTGAAGTTTAAATCCTTGAAGACATGTTTTGCATTTATGAATTAGATGCCCTAATAACTTGGTAGTCTATTTATGAAATCATTTACATGTTTTGTACTTATGAATTGGAAATAGAACTAGTATGAAAATACTTCTTTGGTCTTGCCTTTATTTATGATCCATGAATTTATGTTAGGCATGTTAATTACTTAGTTGAACTTTAGTAACTTGTTAAGTTGGAAATACCTTGCAGTTACTATGCAAGGGATATCAATATAAGCATACCCTATATTCATTTTAACGAATTCGAGTCGGAAGAATTGTTATGTATGTACTGGTGGGCATAGATCTTGTTTCCTCATAATGTATCTCTTTGTTTCAATATAATTAAGTAGAGATGGGTTGAACTATTTTTCATATGGGTAAGGTACATTCCATTTTTGGGGCACTTGCTTTTATCATAATGATTAACCAATGTAGGTTAGGATACCTTGCGCTAAGACTCTGACTAGGTATTTTATTTGTAGAAGTTAGAAGGAAGTTGACTACCAATTCTACCAATTCTTTGCATCTATCTACTACGTGTCAAATTTATTTAGCAGGGAGGTCTTTACATATGGTATCAGAGATAGGTTCAACCGGTGACTTGGGATCGCCACAACTTTCATTGATATGATTTGGTTATACTATTGCTAATCGAGTTGACTTCTATGTGTCTAGGTAATCATGGTTAGAGGATAGGGTTCTAGGGGTGGAGGCGTGATGCCTCCAGTAGCATCCATGCCTGAGGGGTCTAACCCCTAGGGGAATGAGCAGGTTCTCGGATAGGAGTAGATAGCAGTGGGTGATGTAGTCAGAATGATGAGATCTTTTTAGCGCATGTACGAGGCACTGATCAGCCATTTGGAAAGAGATGAGGCCAGGGCACCAACACTTGCTGAGGTTCTTCCACACGCTCTGGTTGGTACTGGTAGCTTTCACTGTGAACTCGAGAAGGTCAAATTTCCTGAGTTCTTTGGTGCCTAGGACGATGCAGTCGCTGAGGCATGGTTGGAGAACATGGTGATGTTCTTCGCACTTCACGATTATACCTCCAACATGAAGGTCCACATGGAGGTCTTTCAACTGAAGGGGAACACTCTTCTATGGTGGAAGATGCTCCTACCACAACTGAACATGGTTGTCGAAGACGTGTCATGGGAACTGTTCAAGGAACTATTCTGAGAGAGGTACCTTTCAGAGAAATTCATTGAGCGTCAACTCAATCAGTTCAATGCCTTACGACAGGGAGGTCGTATGGTGCCTGAGTACGAGGCCCATTTTATGGAGCTACTCCGATATGCTCCACACCTTAACACTAAGAAACTTAAGGTCAATAGGTTCATGTTCGGGCTTAATGGTAGCCTGCGTGCAAAGTTTAGGATTTTCATGCCTCAAACCTTGCATGATGTCATCCAGAAGGCCCTCATAGCAGAGGGGGAGCTTATCAGTGGAGGTCCGACTAGGACTCCA
This sequence comes from Picea engelmannii, assembly GCA_009831015.1. Lineage (NCBI taxonomy): Eukaryota > Viridiplantae > Streptophyta > Pinopsida > Pinales > Pinaceae > Picea > Picea engelmannii. Next base: position 1,024,639 of record ML777676.1, read on the forward strand.
GCGAGACCAGCAAGGAAGGTGTCATTTGGAGCACAACAGTATCAGACACCAGCCAGACATACACTGGGACATCGTGGCTTCCATAGTGGATCCACTTTCATTACACCTCAGAGACCATCACCTCAGTAGCAGACACCGTATCAGGGACCATAGCTTTAACAGTAGCGTCGACTACAGCAGCAACAATTTAGGTCTGTTCAGTAGAACAGACAAGAATTCTTGGCTAGTGGGCCATCATCTTCTACTTCAAGTACCAAAACTACTGGGCCGAAGAAGGGGTGTTGGACATGTGGGGATCCACAATACCAGTGTGACTGCCCTGTGGAGAGGACTAGAGCGTCCGGATCAACAGGATCCACTACTGTGGGAGATATGGGCAAGGCCCATCAGATTTATGCAGCAGTAAATAACTACCAGGCAAAGCATCAATCGACTATTCTTGAGATGTTAGGTACCATCGCAGACAAGACCCTTAGTATTTTGATAGATCTTGGTGCTACCAAGAGTTTCATTTCTGGTGCAGCACTAAAAAGGATTAAGGTAAATGCAGTCGAATAGGACGAGTTTAGCTTTGTAGATATGGCTTTGGGAGCCAAATAGAAGGTTGGAGGAAAGGTTACGGGTTGTGTCCTTAACCTAGGAGAGTTTGTCACAAGGGAAAACCTATATGTCACGATCCTCGGATCTTATGATGTCCTGATTGGTATGGACTGGTTGGAATCACATGCGGCAATACTCAACTGTAAGACAAAATGGTTGATCTTGATTGATGACAAGGGACAAAGATGTCTAATTGTAGGCCAGAACCAGGGAGTTTCCCTAAGGTTCATATCTTCCTTGCAACTTCAAAAAAGCATGCGCAAGGGGTGCAGGCTTTATGTGATCCTTGAGTTAAATGAGAAGGGAGTCGCGAAAGGTTTAGAACACCTTCTGGTGGTGAGAGAGTTTACCATAAACCTTAAACCAGGGACTGAACTGATAGCAAGAATGCCTTATCAGATGTCGACCCTGGAGTTACAAGAGTTGAAAATGCAACTGAAGGAGTTGTTGGACCTGGGACTGATACATCACATTGTGTCATCATGGGGTGCACCTGTTATTTTCATATGAAAGAAGGATGGATTGTGGAGGATTTGCATTGACTACCGTCAATTGAAGAAGGCTATGATCAAGAATCAATATCCATTGCCAAGAGTTGATGATCTTTTCGATCAAATGAAGGGTGTGATGATGTTCTCCAAGATTTATTTGTGATCAAGGTATCACTAGTTGTTGATCAAGGAGGATGACATCCCTAAGACCACCTTTAAGATGAGGTTTGGAAATTATGATTTTACTGTTTTACCATTTGGAAAGACAGACACCCCATGGGTATTTATGAGTTTGATGAACGGGGTGTTCTGCGAGTACTTGGACAAGTTCGTCCAAGTGTTCATTGACGATATTTTGATTTACTCTCATATGACGGAGGAGCATGATGAGAACTTGCACTTGGTACTACAGTGTTTGCGATAGCACAAATTGTATGGGAAGTTGTCCAAATGCTCATTTTATCAATCGAAGATTCACTACTTAGGGCATGTCATCTCCAGCGAAGGCATTGTCGTGGATCCATCCAACGTCAAGGTTATTATGGAATGGACTTCACCAAGGAATGTCCTGAAAGTGCATAGCTTCATGGGTTTAGTAGGATACTATCGATGGTTCTTCAAGGGATTTTTGAAGATAGCAAATATGACCACAGAATTGCAGAAGAAAAACAAGAAATTTGTTTGGACTGAGAAATGCGCGTAAGCATTTCAGAGGCTCAAAGATTTTTTGACAACAACACCAATACTAAAGGTCACTGACATGGACAAGGACTTCTTGGTATGCACTAACACATCCAAGGAAGGCTTAGGCGAAGTCTTAATGCAAGACGAATGAGTGATTGCTTACATTTCAAGGAAACTAAGAAGGCATGAGGAGAGCTACACAACGTACGATTTGGAGTTGTTGGCCATCATGTATGCCTTGAAGGTTTGGAGACACTACCTTGTTGGATGAAAATTTGAACTAAATACTAACCACTGTGGACTAGAACCCATCTTTACACAAAGTGACCTGAATGCGCGACAACAACGTTGGTTGGAATTGCTTAGTGAGTACGACTTTGAGATTACTTACATAATGGGAACAATGAACTGAGTGGTAGACACATTGTGTCAGAGACCGTGCATCTTTTCGGTGCTGCCTCTTCAGATGAATCTACGTGAAAAGATTCTAATGTTACAGTGAGAGGATGACTGGTACAAAGAGGTCAAGGGTTTTATCGGGAAAAACACAATGATGGTACCAAGATTTGAGGGATTTTCATTTGACAACGATGGTTTATTGAGGTTTAAAAGTCAGATCTACGTACTACCAAATGACGAATTGAGGATGTTGATCCTAAGTGAGTCTCATAGAGAAGTATACATGGCTCACCCTGGAGTCACAAAAATGAGGGCAGACCTTAAACCCTTATTCTTCTAGAAGGGAATGAAGGCAGACATAGTCAACTATGTGGCCAGATATCTAGAATGTTAGCAGGTAAAGGCTGAACATAGACACCCAGCAAGATTACTACAACCACATGCTATTCCAGAATCAAAATGGAAAGTTATTTCGAAGGATTTTATTGTTGGATTTGCACTGACGGTAAGGAGTCATGACTCGATTTTCATAGTAGTAGACACTCTGACAAAGAGTTCTCACTTTATTCCTATGCGTATGACATATCAGACACCTGACATAGCTAGAGCTTTCATCAATGAGATTGTGAGGTTACATGGCGTGCCTAAGAGGATTATATCTGATCGAGGATCAATGTTTACTGGACGATTTTGGACAAGTTTCCAAGAGGCATTGAAAACACAACTTAACTTTAGTACTGCGTATCACCCAAAGACTGATGGACAAACCGAGTGAATGAACCAAACCTTGGAGCAAATGTTGCACATGTACGTGATGGACCAACAAAAGTGTTGGGAGGAATTCTTGCCACTAGTGGAGTTCGCTTACAACAACAGTTACCAGAGTACCATTAAGATGGTGCCTTTCGAGTTTCTTTACAGGTGACCGTGTCGTACACCCTTGAGTTGGGATCAGCTTGAGGATAGGATCCTAGTGGGACCAAAAGTGATCCAAGAAATGGAAGAGCAAATGAAAACAATAAGACAAAGGATTAAAGAAGCACAAGATCGACATAAGAGTTATGCTGATGCGCACCGTGTCGAATGTAGTTACGAGGTCGGCGATCGAGTCTTCTTGTGGGTTAAACTACATAAGAGTTCGATAAAGTTTGGGAAGGGAGCTCAACTCTCTCCTAGGTTTGTGGGACCCTTGGAGATTCCTTGAGGCGTATGCATGATGTTTTTCATGTATTTGTTTTGAGACATTATATTAGTGATCCTAAACATGTTATTGACATGAGTTCCTTGCAGGTATCGGATGAGGGGGTGCTCACGGCTGAGCCAGTCCGCATATTAGATCATCACATTCGACAACTATGACGTCGAATGGTAGATTAGGTCAACGTCCAGTGGGACAATTATAGTCTGCACTCGGCGACCTGGGAGGACGCATATAATATGCACCAACAATTTCCATTTTTTTCATAGATAGACATATGATACTATGATATACTTTGTTTTAGCATATATACTATGAAACTTCGGGAAAAAGTTTAGACCAAGAGGGGGTGTATGTAACATCCTGCTCTGGTGCATTGAGCGAACTTATTCTTTGAGGACACTTGTTTGCAAGTGATCCAAATTATTATGCTATTAAAACTTTTGATTTTGATTATGAGGCATTATGGGATGATGACATGTTGTTTTACTGCTTTGACATAGATAGGTGTTATTGACATGGTTTTACTAAGTGTGCAAGATTATGGTTCTAGAGGATGATGAGGTATCGATGGAATCCCTTAGAATCTGAATCGAGTCGAGGAGTGTGCCATTGGGGTTTGATTGCTTTACTCTGATTTTAGTGCATCAGACTGGATGATATGCTATGGATATCTTCTGACATGATTTGTTGATGATGCAGGCTGACGATAGCTTGCTCACTAGACTCATGTATGGAGTAAAGGGGCCACACATGACTACCAGAGATTTTGAGGGAGAGGTGTGGACAACAGCCCTGCCACAACCAACTAGCACTCCCGTCGTGGCGCGAACTATAGGTTAACGATTACCTAGTTCGAGAGGACCGATGATGTCGTGAGGACAGACTACGACAGTCGCTCACAATGATTCTAAGGAGCACATAAAAATGCGGGATCCTTATTCCTTAGAGGCCCTTAGTCTCCAACAAATTCACTTAGAGGAGTATTGACTCCAGGGGTTATTGATGTCTACCAATCAGTCAACAGGCGAGTGGCACCCTTGGAGCATGTAGTGTCTCCTGAAGGGCATGTCGCGCAAAGGAACAGATGAGGCGAGTGGCACCCTTGGAACACATAGTGTGTCCTGAAGGGCACGTCGCGTTGATGATGATAGAGGGATGAACCTGGATAGCCCTAAGACAAATAACATGTTAAGAAATTTTAAAACAATTTCCCTAATTAAATGTCGCCCAACACAAAATCTAAGTTCTAAATCTAAAATTATGCTAGGGATAAAATTTTGTCTACCTTTAAAATAATAATAATAATAATAATTAAATAAATAGATAAAATAAAATAAAAATAATAAAAATTTTAAACAAAAACCACTTAAATAATAATTATGATCTCATAAAATTTTGTAATATGAAGGGAGTAAGAAATTAATTATTCATAAGAAAAAAAACCTGTGGATATAAAATGTAAAGAGGGAATTAATTATTTTATCTTTGATAATTTAAGAAGATACTAAATCAATGATAAAAGGGAAAAGGGGTTAAATTCCACACCTACCTTTTTGAGTACTAAGAAAAAGGGGAAACAAGGAAAATAAAAAAAATAGGAAACTAGGGACAAGAGGTAACATAAAAAGGAAAAAGGAGAACTTAAGAGAAAAAATGGGAAGTCAACTTAGTAAAGAATCTACATTTAAGAGATTTCTAATTTTAAATTGAATTAACAATTTCATAATAGGGAAAGCCTTTAAAACCTGTAAAGGAATCTAGGGACACCTAGGAGTGATTCTAGGAGTAACTCTAGGTGGGTGAGCGAAATAAAGATAATTACTTAATTAAATAAACTAATTTATGGAGGAATGTAGGGGATGGGGGACATTTGTATAGAGAGGAAATTTTAGGAAATTATTTTTAAAACTTTAATTAAATGAGATTTTAGGAAATAAAGGAAGTTCAAAACTCTATAAAATAAAGGAGGGAGAAGGATGAAGGATCATCTTCTGTTTGCGTAATGTTACACTGCAGAATTATCGACTTGACTGATTTGCTTGTGGGAGTTGGGATACCCATCTCAGAGAGGAGTGGTAGCTCGGCCTTACGAGGCGAGATGGGAGCTAGACAAAACATCTGGATAGTGTATGTGGCCCCTTTATGGTTTTGGGGGCTAAGGGGGAAGAAGAGTACCCCTAGCATTAGCTGGGAGGTACCGGTGAAGTCTCGACAGTCGGCGAGTGGGAGTTGCACAGAGTGCGGACCACACTCAGAGTGGGCAAATAGGCAACGATACACTTTTTGTTTGAATGGTAGATTGTTGTAGGGTTTATGATTGGATCCACATGTTGATTAGGTAAGCATATTGGATGTTTAGATTGATGGCTGAAATTTTCCTTAGCCTAGCTCGACGATTGTTGACTCTCACGACCTTCGTTTACCCACATGTCTTGACCACTTGCCTGTGATTGATTGTGTCCTTAATGTTTTATTTCCTTCATCCTTAGCTCCTCAGTGCTTACCTGAGCAGTCATCCAGGAGCCTAATCTTTTTTTGTCGCCTTAGCGTTAAAAGATCTATGGATCTCAATGTCCTACTTTTCTGTGCGAGGGTGATGAGTGAAGGATGAGCCTGTTAGTCATTTACTCTATTATTGTCCTTGGCTTCTTGTTGGTTGCTGCATATTAAAAGACATTGAATTTGATTTATGATGAAGCTCCTTTAGCTCTGCGTTCTATCACGTTTAATGACAAATTTTACCCTGCACTAGTCATGGCGTTTTCACTATAGATGGTAATGTTTCCCTCTTTCCTGCGTAGTGGTGGATGTTCATATTATAGAGTGTGCCTTCCTCTGAATTCTCAACTTGACATTTTGTGACTGAGTTTTACTGTAGTTTACCATGATCTTTACCAACTAAAGGGGATTGTAAAGGTTTTTTTTTCCTGTAGCTCTGCAATTTGTTTTATGAAATGGTTGTGTAAACTTTCCTCTGCAAAATCATAATTAGGTAATCGTTGTATTTACTTCAGTGGAATTATTTTTACGAGATGGTTGTATAATCCCGTCCTCTGCAAAATCATTTATGTAGATGTTGTGTTAATAATAACTCTGCAATTTGTTTTGTGATGGTTGTATCACCCTCTCCTCTGCAAATCATATCCATGCAATGGCTGTTGTAATTTTGACTCTGCGATATGGCATTTATGTAATGGCCATATTATTTTCCTCTGTGATTCTATTGGTGTAATGGCTGTAAGAATATCTCCCCCCATGATAGATGAGCATATCACCTGGATGGATCCCTTGTCAGACAGTAAATTCATGCATGACAAATGAAATTTTACTAGTGGTTTACCCGACGTAATAACCCCACTTGGCAAACTAAATGCCAAGCAGTTTACCAGATGTTATAACCCCAAACCTTTATAGTCTTGTTATTCTAAATTTTACCCATTTTCACATTTCATAGCACATGAAATTTACATTTTCCTACAATCTATTACAATCGTTGCTTTCATCCTCTTCTCCTTCCTATTAGTGGTTTTTGTGTTTTAGCAGTTCATTGTTGCATGATAAGAGTCTTCAGTAAAGGGAGATGTGAATGTTAAGTGGTGGATCTGTTAATTGAATTTCCTGTATAGTTTTGAGTGCATCTAGAAAGGGGCAATGAGTTACAGTCATGCGAATGACAAGTGGCCAATTCCCTGTTATACGTCAAAATAAAATTTAGAAAAGTTATAAATTATCATTTTTATAAATGGGATATTAATTATTATTTTTAAAATTGAAAGTTAAAAAATAAGTAATAAAAACACATACTTTATATTTAAATTATTCCATTTCATTGCCTAATATAGTCACCACTGTACTCATTAATAGAACTACCCTTAGTTATGAATTTGAAGTTTTTAAAAATTATTACATACTCTCGAGTATTACATTTAAAATAGCAAAACATATAATTATGTTTATACTTTAAAAGTAATAATAATTTTAAATCGATTTCTGTTTTATACACTCCATTAATCATTAGTCTTGTATCTTTTCGTTCTATTGAATTGATCAAGAAAGTTTTCCTTATAAGGAATTGATATGGAACATTTTATTTGATCCTCCCTCTGGACGCTTTTTCTTTTTCAGAAAAGGCAGATCACACCCTAGTATCACGGCTTTTTAGCTTTTTCATATTTAGTCTACAGAGGTCTTGGGATCCTATCAAAAGTCTACGGAGGTCTCAGGATCTAGACGCTCCTATCAAAAGTCCACAAAGTTCTCAGGATCTATTCCCGTTGAGTCCTTTGGAATTTACCAGTCGCCTCTAGCTCGAGGTTGATCTGCCATCGATCTAGAAATTCCAGGGAAGATGGGTGAAGTTTGACTTAATGCAAAACACAAAGTCACAAAAAAAAATCTTATTCAAAAATTGATAATTAGTAGATGGTATTTGGGTGATAGGAGTTATAACTGGATCAGTTGAATAATTAGTGAATAAAAAAAATTATATATATAATATTAAATTTAGAAGATATCGTATATGGAATATTATTGTAATTAATATTTTAATTTAAGAATATTTTTTAGGTCTCTGGTTCCGTATCAAGCCAAACATAGTTTAGCATCAAGTCATGAAGGGACTGAACTAGTTTTAATGTTGTAAACTGAATTCAAGGGATGAAAAGTAAGTTATATATAACTCTTAAATGGTTGATGATATCTAAATACTCATCGTATCACAATTGCTTAGCAACGATTTCCAAAAAAAAATTAATGTAGTTTCCATGCTTAAACTGAAGTTGAAATCCTTTAAGACATGTTTTGCATTTATGAATTAGATGCCCTAATAACTTGATAGTCTATTGATAAAATCATTTACATGTTTTGTACTTGTGAATTGGAAATAGAACTAGTATGAAAATACTTCTTTGGTCTTGCCTTTATTTATGATCCATGAATTTATGTTAGGCGTGTTAATTACTTAGTTGAACTTTAGTAACTTGTTAAGTTGGAAATACCTTGCAATTACTATGCAAGGGATATCAATATAAGCATACCCTATATTCATTTTAACAAACTTGAGTCAGAAGAATAGTTATGTATGTATAGGTGGCCATAGATCTCGTTTCCTCATAATGTATTGCTTTGTTTCAATTTAATTAAGTAGAGATGGGTTGGACTATTTTGCAGATAGGGTAAGGTGGATTTCGTTTTTGGGGCACTTGCTTTTATCATAATGATTAACAAATGTAGCTTAGGATCCCATGCACTAAGACTCTGATTAGGTATTTTATTTGTAGAAGTTAGAAGCAAGTTGACTACTCAACTTGTTTATAAAAAAAAAAAAAAATTTACCAATTCTTTGCATCTATCTACTACGTGTTGAATTTATTTAGCAGGGAGGTATTTACACTTATGGTTTTATCTACGTATTTAATGGAGAAGTAAACTGAGTTATTTTTAAAATTTGATGACTGAAACTTCTCTTAGCCTAGCTCTATGATTCTTGACTCCCATGTAATTCGTTTCCCGCAATACTTGACAGCCCTGTGGTTTTTTACTGTGACCCATGAGATTGTTTTTCTTTCGTCCCTAGAACGCCAGTCCTTGAATGAGTAGTCAGCCAGGAGCCTGATCTATGGTCGTTGCATTAGTGTTAAAAGACCTATGGATCTCAATGCCCTATTTTTCTGCGCAAGGATGATGAGCGAAGGATGCACTTGTTAGCCGTCTACCTATGATTATTTTTCCTTGGTTGAATGATTATCTTGCGCCTGATGTGTTTCTTTAACCCTGAAATTTTTGTTGTTGGCATAGCCTTTCCTTCCACGGTGTGTTTTTATACCTTTCTGCAATGTCCCTATGTTTCTTTCACCTCTGAGTTTGTCCATGGAAGATGGTTTTCCATGTGCCCTAATGCATTGTTTGAAGGAAAATTTTAACCCTGCACTTTCTTGGATGAATTTATAACTCTGCATTTACATTGGAAGAGGGATTTAACCATGCATTTTTTTTTAATTATTCTTGGCATACCTTCACCACGTCTTTTGGTTGGGTGTGTTTTTGTTTTGCCAATTTTTACACATGGGCGTTTTTCCTAGTTGGTTACACAATATTTCCTTGTGTAAAGGAACACCCTTACCATTTTTTGACATAGAATTGAGATGAGGCAGCAAGTGTGTGACCGACAACATTCATTAATAGACCTAGAATTTCGTATGCCTGCAATTTTTATTTATTCCTAGGCTGCAATTTCATAAACCTTGACTGTGTTCCTCATTCTGACGGCTTGAGGACTTCAATCACGTTTTTCTTTTTACCTGTGCATCTTCATTGCTGAGCAAATTTTTTTTTTTTACTTATGCATCTTCATTATTGAGTGAATTCTTTTTACCTGTGTGTCTTCATTACTAAGCGAATTCGTTTTACTTGTGTGTCTTCATTGTTGAGAGAATTATTTTTTTTTACTTGTGCGTCTTCAAGATTGAGTGAATTTCTACCTGGGTGACCTCTTTATTTAGCGATTTCCCTTTTTATTCTGTGTGACTTCTTGAGTGAGTGTTTGTTTTTTAGGAACATTTTGATCCGAATGGATCTCTTCACGTGAAAGACCTTAGTGCCATGTTGATTTCAAGGTGATGACAAAAGTGTTTAAGTGGATTTAAATGATGCTTTCTTGAGTTTTATTTCTCACGCATTTAATTATGCATTTGTGGGAAAAATACTTCATGCATTTTTCATGTTAGTTTGACTAATGTTTTTATGAAGTGCTCATGCATTTTTCATATTAGTTTGATTAATGTTTTTATGAAGTGCTCATGCATTTTATGGGCTTTAATAACTCATACATTATTATTATTCACTTGTAATTAAAATGATTAATATTTGTGAGAGAAAATTTGTCTCACATATTATTCATTTATTAATTATGGAAATTGGTTTTCATGTGAGAAACCACCTCACAACAATTTGTCATTTCTTCTCAATTGTAGGTTGAGAGAATCAAGGGCATGGTTGGAAAGTCTTTGGGTAGTTTTGAGACTTTTCCATTTTTGAGCCTAATATGGTTGAAGATCCTACTTTTAAGGATCTTGTTTTTCCTTCTTTGTAATCAGATCCTACAATTGTGGATATCGTAATTAATTCTCTTAGTTGGAGAGTGAGTAAGGAAAAGCTATATATATTCCTTATGCAAGTCATGTTAAAAGGGAGAAGAGAGGAGAGAGTGCTTAGCTGTTGAAAGCCATAGTGCTGAGCTAATGAAGAGCCATAGTCCTTGAATGTAAGAAAGCTTTGAGAGCTCACTTTGAAGAAGGAATATAGAAGATCCGCATTCCAGTTGGAGAAGGTCCAGGGACATAGCCCCAGAGGTGGAGGGGTGAACTATGTTATCAACAGCGGTTGTCCCTCTCTTATTTGCCTTCATGTGTTTTATACTCCTTAATGTTCATTTGTATTATGTTTATGCTTATAATGCATTATGATAAATGAACTAATATGCTGAATAAAACCTGTATAAGCCATAGTCAATTTAAAAGATCCTCACATTGTAAACATTTGGGAGAGTAATACTTGACCCGTTTATGGATCAAGTGGTATCAGAGTAGGTGATTTCTTTGCAGGATGGGTAGAGAAGTGAAGCACGCTTAAAGAATGCAAGAGTTGCAAGAGATCAATGACAGCATTCAAGCTGGCAATGCAGAATTGAAAAGACTTTTGCAAGTAGCTGAAGAGGAGAAGCAGGAGCTTCAAGAGATGCTATAAGCCAATGAAGAGTTATTGGCTAAGCTACAGAAGGTTGAGAGGATGGATGTTGCATCTCAAACTGAGGTATATGATGTTTCTTCATGTTTTGTTTTCTCTCAATATGACACTAATGTTGGCATGAAGATCCTCATGAAGATGGGGTATAGATGAGGTGGACTTGGAATTAATGGTCAATGAGTCACCCAGCCATTGGAGGTTGTACCAAGACAACCATTTGCAGGTTTGGGTTATGGACACGAAGAGAAAGGAGAATGCTCAAAAGTTTCTGAAATGAAAGCCATCTCTCCACCACCAGATTCCAAGAAGGGAATCAAGATAGATAGTCCTCATCAGTTCAGGGACAACTCAGGAGGGTATAACAGTCATTCAAGTTCTTGTTTTGCATATAAGAGAAATGATTGCTTCCATAGATCTTCTAACCGTGATGTAGTTAAGAATCAAACAAAGAAAATGTGGGTTATGAAAATGGACGTGTCCATGAGAAGTGAGATCAAGAAGAAGAAGAACCTTATGTATCCTCCTGCAAGGAATGTATAGTTGAATGGAAAACGAGGGAATTTTTACAATTTCTACAAAATTAGTGGCCATTGGGAGAAGAAGTGTTGGAAATTGCACCCTAAAATTTGGCACAAGTCAAGCAAGCAGAATGTACAACATCCTATGAAGGAGGCTCCATCCACTATTGGAAAAGCATGATTACGAGATGAAAGTGCTTGGTGCTATTTCGGTAAGTAGTTCATAATGTTTATGCAAGTCTTATTTCTGCTATGTTGCAAAATTTCGAGTTTTATGGGGGCATGTATCTCTCTTTTGATGGAAAACACTCAAAAATTTTCTATCCTGAATTCTGGAATTAACTATGCCAGATCGAAGAGCTCGTCAAGACAATTCCACAGATGATTGAATCACATGAGTCGAGATGGAACATAAGGATCGATATATCATGACTGTCTCATCGAATTGATATGAATGGCCCTCTATGTGTGACTGCGACCTTCCTACTGAGCCCAATGGTGAGGTCGACTACACTTTTTCTATTTTGGATTAAAGGGATCAACAATTTTAAGGGCTGCAAAAGAGATCCCAAGGTGTAATGGCCACTGAGAAATCACTATGAAAAACTCAGGGTGCTTTTCAATCAATCAGATCCATTAATTCTTGCAAAAAATTCTCCTAAGATCGGTTAAGAAATCACTGTAACTGGTTGTGATCAGCAATGGCACAGCTACTGATTCATGGAAACCTCCATGCGACTATCTTCGAGGTCGATTCATTGTTTGATTCTGATCAAGCAACAGGAGGAGCTCCTAATTCTTTATAAAGTTCATTAAGGACTTGCAGCAGACTAATTCCATCAGCAAATTATTTTTTTCTAGGTGATTATCTGGATCCCGTCGAGCAAGCGATTGATGGTCGATCCTTCAAGTCGCTACATTTGTGGATGCCAATGGTCAATCCTATCAATCTCTTCTCACAGAATCATCATGTTCTAGCGAGGTAATCCTCTCTGCAGGATCAATAGGCAACCCCTAGCTGCTCCTCTTGAGAGCGTTGTGAGGGAGATGATGATAATGGCTGCTAATATTTGTACATGGTTTCTGCTTCTGACGATGTTGATGATGATGAGCAGAAATTAGTTGTTATCTTCTTCTCAGGCAGCCAGAACACCCTCGGATGCTCCATTTTCGTTTATCATTGTGGCTGGGAACAGAGCAACTTCAAGAGCATACGATTACATTGTAGTTGGGGGAGGAACAGCTGGTTGTCCGCTCACAACAACACTCTCTGCTAATTATTTTGTTTTAGTAATAGAGAGGAGAGGATCTCCATATGGGAATCAGTATATCAAGAATGACAATGTTTATGGAAAGATATTGGTGTGATTTGATGTTTTGGAGCTATCAACATTCAATACAGAGCTGGAAGTACAATTGTGTGCGATGTTCACATGCTTCCCTACTAAATACGGGCACCAATAGCTAAGAATCCAAGGATACACAACACCGATAGCCAATAATCCAGGGATGACTATATTGATGGCCATAAAAGTGGCAAGATCCTAGTTTTGGTGGATCTCTTTACCCTCTTTAGCTACCGTTTTGTGATTTTGGCCAAGCTTCTCCAACGTTGGTTATGAATAATGGCGGTTTTCTATCCATTGGATGACATATGTAGCAGTGGTTATAAAATCAACAAGTTTTGGCATTGGCACTGTTTTCTTACCATCGAGTTGCAGAGAACCCATGCCATGGAACCAAGACCACAGATCGAGGTTTGGTTTTTGGACCACCGAATTTCTCACTTGAATATATGTGCTCTGGTATGATGGGCGAAACTTGGTTTTAATTGTAGGTTCTATAAACCTTTGTACAAAGGGTCAATCGTAAGATTGAGAGCCAAAGACATTCCACAACATCGTGAACATTAGCATGTAGGCCAAAGTATTGATTTTCGAGATACCATCATTGGAACCATAAACCGAAGACCAAATTCCAAGGGCACCTTTTGCAAAATAGGTATCTCCATTATAGTTCTTCTATGTGAACTATTTAAAAATATTTACCATGTGGAAAGATGGCATGGAAGGGGCACTTTGGAAATGATGCTCATAATGTTGTAGTTGGATTTTGGGAACTTCCACCTCTAGTACATTTTTCCCATGAGGATTTCTCACCATAGTGCATCTTTTGACATCAGATTTGATGTGTTGGCCATGTAAAGTTGTTGAGTCTTCATTTTGAAGCATGTCATTTCCATGTAAAAGATGATTATGAAGCATTGAAAAAAGGCTTGTTTAGCCACTCTTACACGAGGAAGAGTGAGAGGCGTATTTTTGCGCATTAAGCCTTGTTGGCTTCTTTGTAAAAGTTGATTAAGGCATTTTTGCCTAAAGCCTATTTCTGTCATTTTCATGTAAACTTCACCAATGAGTGTGGTTATAAACTCTTGGCAAGTGTTTCAAAAAAATGTAAACAAGAATGATCAGTCACAGATCTAGGTTATCATCAATTACAAGTTGCAACTTTAAGTAGATGTGGGCATTTGCATTATGATTCCGAAGAACATAGGTAAAGGAGTCTTGAGGGGATGTGCCTTTTTTAGGCATTTGCACTGTAACAATTGCAGTTGTTGGTGTTGCGTTCCGATTCCAAATAATAGGGGTGAAGGAGTCTTAAGGGAACGTGCCTTTCAAATACATTTTCATGCACTTGATGATGGATTGAAGCTGATACTTTTGGAGACCAAAAGTTTCTTTTGTGGGGAGGTGTGATCTGAATGGATCTCTGCATGTTAAAGAACTTAGTGCCATGTTGATTTCAAGATGGCGACAAAAGTGTTTAAGTGCATTTAAATGATGCTTTCTTGAGTTTTATTTTTCACGCATTTAATTATGCATTTGTGGGAAAAATACTTCATGCATTTTTCATATTAGTTTGATTAATGTTTTTATGAAGTGCGCATGCATTTTATGAGCTTTAATAACTCATACATTATTATTATTCACTTGTAATTAAAATGATTAATATTTGTGAGAGAAATTTTGTCTCACATATTATTCATTTATTAATTATCGAAATTGGTTTTCATGTGAGAAACCATCTCACACCAATTTTCCATTTCTTCTCAATTGTAGGTTGAGAGAATCAAGGGCATGGTTGGAAAGTCTTTGGGTAGTTTTGAGACTTTTCCATTTTTTAGCCTAATATGGTTGAAGATCCTACGTTTAAGGATCTTGTTTTTCCTTCTTTGTAATCAGATCCTACAATTGTGGATCTTGTAATTAATTCTCTTAGTTGGAGAGTGAGTAAGGAAAAACCATATGTATTCCTTATGTGAGTCATGTTAAAAGGGAGAAGAGACTAGAGAGTGCTTAGCTATTGAAATCCATAGTGTTGAGCTAATGAAGAGCCATAGTCCTTGAATGTAAGAAATCTTTGAGAGCTCACTTTGAAGAAGGAATATAGAAGATCTGCATTCCAGTTGGAGAAGGTCCAGGGACATAGCCCCAGAGGTGGAGGGGTGAACTACATTATCAACAGCGGTTGTCCCTCTCTTATTTTCCTTCATGTGTTTTATACTCCTTAATGTTCATTTGTATTATGTTTATGCTTGTAATGAATTATGATAAATGAACTAATATGCTGAATAAAACCTGTATAAGCCATAGTCAATTTAAAATATCCTCATATTGTAAACATTTGGGAGAGTAATACTCGACCTGTTTACATTTCAAGTGGTATCAGAGTAGGTGATTTCTTTGTAGGATGGGCAGAAAAGCGAAGCAACTTTAAAGAATGAAAGAGTTGCAAGAGATCAATGACAACATTCAAGATGACAATGCTGAATTGAGAAGACTTTTGCAAGTAGCTGAAGAGGAGAAGAAGGAGCTTCAAGAGATGCTACAAGCCAATGAAGAGTTATTGGCTAACTTGCAGAAGGTTGAGAGGATGGATGCTGCATCTCAAACTGAGGTATACGATGTTTCTTCATGTTTTGGTTTCTCTCAATATGACACTAATGTTGGCATGAAGATCCTCATGACGATGGGGTATAGAGGAGGTGGACGTGGCATTAATGGTCAAGGAGTCACCCAACCATTGGAGGTTGTACCAAGACAACCATTTGTAGGTTTGGGTTATGGACACGAAGAGAAAGGAGAATGCTCAAAAGTTGCTGAAACGAAAGCCATCTCTCCACCACCAGATTCCAAGAAGGGAATCAAGACAGTTCGTCCTCATCAGTTCAAGGACAACTTAGGAAGGTATAACAGTCATTCAAGTTCTTCTTTTGCATATAAGAGATTTGATTGCTTCCATAGATCTTCTAACCATGATGTAGTTAAGAATCAAACAAAGAAAATGTGGGTTAAGAAAATGGATGTGTCCATGAGAAGTGAGATCAAGAAGAAGAAGAACCTTACGTATCCTCCTACAAGGAATGTATAGCTGAATGGAAAATGAAGTAATTTCTACAATTTCTACAAAATTAGTGGCCATTGGGAGAAGAAGTGTTGGAAATTGCACCCTGAAATTTGCCACAAGTCAAGCAAGTAGAATGTAAAACATCCTATGAATAAGGAGGCTCCATACACTATTGGAAAAGCATGATTACGAGATGAAAGTGCTTGGTACTATTTCGGTAAGCAGTTCATAATGTTTCTGCAAGTCTTATTTCTGCTATGTTGCAAAATTTCAAGTTTTATGGGGGCATGTATCCCTCTTTTGATGGAAAACACTCAAAAATTTTCTATCATGAATTCTGGAATTAACTATGCCAGATTGAAGAGCTTGTCGGGACAATTCCAAAGATGCTTGAATCACATGATTTGAGATGGAACATCAGGATCGATAGATCATGATTGTCTCATCGAATTGATATGAATGGCCCTCTATGTGTCTCTGTGACCTTCCTAACGAGCCTAATGGCGAGATCGACTACACTTTTTCTATTTTGGATTGAAGGGATCGGCAGATTTAAGGGCTACAAAAGAGATCCCAAGGCACAATGGCCACTGAGAAATCACTGTGAAAAACTCAGGGTGCTTTTCAATCAATCAGATCCATTTGTTCTTGCAAAAAAATCTCCTAAGATCGACTAAGAAATCACTGTAACTGGTTGTGATCAGCAATGGCACAACTACTGATTCATGGAAACCTCCATGCGACTATCTTTGAGGTCGATTCGTTGTTTGATCCTGATCAAGAAACAGGAGGAGCTCCTAATTCTTTATAAAGTTCATTAAGGACTTGCGGCAGACTAATTCCATCAGCAAATTATTTTTTTCTGGGTGATTATGTGGATCCCATCGAGCAAGCAATTGATGGTCGATCCTTCAAGTCACTACATTTGTGGATGCCAATGGTCGATATTATCAAGCTCTTCTCACAGAATCATCGTGTTCTAGCGAGGTAATCCTCTCAGAAGGATCAATAGGCAGCCCCTAGCTGCTCCTCTTGAGTGCGTTGTGAGGGAGATGATGATAATGGCTACCAATATTTGTACATGGTTTCTGCTTCTGACGATGCTAATGATGATGAGTAGAAATCAGTTGTTATCTTCTTCTTAGGCAGCCAGAACACCCTCGGATGCTCCATTTGCGTTTATCACTATGCCTGGGAACGGAGTAGCTTCAAGAGCATACGATTACATTGTAGTTGGGGGGGGGGAATGGCCGGTTGTCCACTCGCAACAACACTCTCTGCTAATTATTATATTTTAGTAATAGAGAGGGGAGGATCTCTATATGGGAATCCAGATATCGAGAATGACAATGTTTATGGAAATCTATTGGTGTGATTCGATGTTTTGGAGCTATCAACATTTAATATAGAGCTGGAAGTACAATTGTGTGCGATGTTCACATGCTTCCCTACTGAATACGAGCACCAATAGATAAGAATCTAGGGATACACAACACTGATAGCCAATAATCCAGGGATGACTATATTGATGGCCATAAAAGTGGCAAGATCCCAGTTTTGGTGGATCTCTTTACCCTCTTTGGCTACCGTTTTGTGATTTTGGCCGAGCTTCTCCAATGTTGGATATGGATTTGATATTGATTTCATGGCCAACGACTGTGCCATGAATAATGGTGGTTGTCTATCCATTGGATGACATATGTAGCAGTGGTTATACAATCAACAAGTTTTGGCATTGGCACTATTTGCTTACCGTCGAGTTGCAGAGAACCCATGCGATGGAACCAAGACCACAGATCGAGGTTTGGTTTTTGGACCACCGAATTTCTCACTTGAATATATGTGCTCTGGTATGATGGGGAAACTTGGTTTTAATTGCAAGTTCTATAAACCTTTGTACAAAGCGTCAATCATAAGATTGAGAGCCAAATACATTCCACAACATCGTGAATGTTAGCATGGAGGCCAAAGTATTGATTGTCGAGATACCATCATTGGAACCATAAACCGAAGACCAAATTCCAAAGGCACCTTTTGCAAAATAGGTATCTCCATTATAGTTCTTCTATGTGAACTATTTAAAAATATTTACCATGTGGAAATATGGCATGGAAGGGGCACTTTGGAAATGATGCTCGTAATGTTGTAGTTGGATTTTGAGAACTTCCACCTCTAGTACATTTTTTCCATGAGGATTTCTCACCATAGTGCATATTTTGACATCAGATTTGATGTGTTGGCCATGTAAAGGTGTTGAGTCTTCATTTTGAAGCATGTCATTTCCATGTAAAAGATGATTATGAAGCATTGAAAAAAGGCTTGTTTAGCCACTCTTACGTGAGGAAGAGTGAGAGGCGTATTTTTGCGCATTAAGCCTTGTTGGCTTCTTTGTAAAAGTTGATTAAGGCATTTTTGCCTAAAGCCTATTTCTGGCATTTTCATGTAAACTTCACCAATGAGTGTGGTTATAAACTCTTGGCAAGTGTTTCAAAAAAATGTAAACAAGAATGATCAGTCACAGATCTAGGTTATCATCAATTACAAGTTGCAACTTTAAGCAGATGTGGGCATTTGCATTCTGATTCCAAAGAACATGGGTGAAGGATTCTTGAGGAGATGTGCCTTTTTCAGGCATTTGCACTGCAACAATTGCAGTTGTTGGTGTTGCATTCCGATTCCAAAGAATAGGGACGAAGGAGTCTTAAGGGAATGTGCCATTCAAAGACATTTGCATGCACTTGATGATGGATTGAAGCTGATGCTTTTGGAGACCAAAAGTTTCTTTTGTGGGGAGGTGTGATCTGAATGGATCTCTGCACGTTAAAGAACTTAGTGCCATGTTGATTTCAAGGTGGCGACAAAAGTGTTTAAGTGGATTTAAATGATGCTTTCTTGAGTTTTATTTCTCACGCATTTAATTATGCATTTGTGGGAAAAATACTTCATGCATTTTTCATATTAGTTTGATTAATGTTTTTATGAAGTGCTCATGCATTTTATGAGCTTTAATAACTCATACATTATTATTATTCACTTGTAATTAAAATGATTAATATTTTTGAGAGAAAATTTGTCTCACATATTATTCATTTATTAATTATCGAAATTGGTTTTCATGTGAGAAACCACCTCACACCAATTTTCCATTTCTTCTCAATTGTAGGTTGAGAGAATCAAGGGCATGGTTGGAAAGTCTTTGGGTAGTTTTGAGAATTTTCCATTTTTGATCCTAAGATGGTTGAAGATCCTACTTTTAAAGATCTTGTTTTTCCTTCTTTGTAATCAGATCCTACAATTGTGGATCTTGTAATTAATGCTCTTAGTTGGAGTGTGAGTAAGTAAAAACTATATATATTCCTTATGTGAGCCATGTTAAAAGGGAGAAGAGAGGAGAGAGTGCATAGCTATTGAAAGAAATAGTGCTAAGTTAATGAAGAGCCATAGTCCTTGAATGTAAGAAAGCTTTGAGAGCTCACTTTGAAGAAGGAATATAGAAGATCTACATTCTAGTTGGAGAAGGTCCAGAGACATAGCCCCATAGGTGGAGGGGTGAACTCCATTATCAACATCGGTTGTCTCTCTCTTATTTGCCTTCATGTGTTTTATACTCCTTAATGTTCATTTGCATTATGTTTATTCTTGTAATGCATTATGATAAATGCACTAATATGCTCAATAAAACCTATATAAGCCATAGTCAATTTAAAACATCCTCACATTGTAAACATTTGGGAGAGTAATACTCGACCCGTTTATAGATCACGTTTTGACAAGATAGGTACAATGACTATCCTTTTATTGGTGACAAGAAAATTAAGAATGCCCTCCTAGTGCATCCTTGACCATGCTCTTCCTGGAAAACATGACTGAGATCACACTAAAATGTTTCTGTTGTTGATACTTGATGCCTGGTGATTCTGCTCCAGTCTGATTTACTATCCTTGTGTAACATCCCGCTCTGGCGCACTTACCTAACTTATTCTTTGAGGACACTTGCTCGCAAGTGATCTGGATTTATATGATAAAACTTTTCTTTCATTATGATGCATTGGGTTATATGACAGGATGTTTTTACTACCTTGGTGTA
>ML777676.1:1044818-1055929 GCA_009831015.1 Picea engelmannii
TATGGAGTAAAGGGGCCACACACGAGATCCAGAGAGTTTGAGGGAGAGGTGTGGACAGCAGCCCTGCCACAGCCTACTAGCACTCCCGCCGTGGCTCGAACTGTAGGTTAACGATTACCTAGTTCGAGGGGATCCACGATGTCATGAGGGAAGACTGCGACAGTCACTCACGATGATTCTAAGGGGTGCGCAATAAGGCGGGGGCCTTATTCCTTAGAGCCCTTAGTCTCCCACAAGATTCACCTGGCAGAGTGTTGACTCCAGGGGTTTAGAGTCTACCAATCCGTCAACCGGCGAGTGGCACCCTTGGAGCATGTGGTGCATCCTGAAGGGCACGTCGCGCAAAGAATTACAAGTCCGCGAGTGGCACCCTTGGAGCACGTGGTGCGTCCTGAAGGGCACGCCGTGCGACAGAAGCGATCGAGGCGAGTGGCACCCTTGGAGCACGTAGTGTGTCCTGAAGGGCACGTCGCTTGAGAATGATGCTGAGACAACCTAGTTGACCGTGAAACCTTAGCACTTGATAAATTCTTACAACCGCCTCCCCTAATTAATTGGTCTCCCTGTTCAATCAAACCTAAAATAAAACATCCCTAAGATAAATTTGTTTGGCCCTAAGAAAAATCGTTCAAAATAAACCTAGGACATAAACTATCACCCACCTAGGAGTTGATTGAAGACCTCTAAAAAGTAAAAAGGGTAAAAATAATGAGGGGGTGAATTTAATCTAAACCCTTGGTGTTTAACTTATAAAAGGACTTGAATTTTTAAAGAAGGGAGTATTAAAAACTATGACTTAAATAAATAAATAAATAAATAATTAATGAAATAAAAATGTTTATCTATTTACATGGAAAAGAATGTTAAGTGCTTTTATCATTTGGGGGTTTAACAACAAGGGAAATAATAATGAAAAGGGGAAAGGGGAGAATAAAAGAAAAAGTTTTAAAATAAAATAAATTAAGGAAACTTATAAATTTTTGGGAAAGTAAAAGACATAGGGACAAAAGCTAAAAAGAATCATCATTTAAAGTACTTACTAAATTTCAGAAGCACCCTTTTAGGAAAGAAAATAAAAGCAAGAGGGGATCTAGGAACCCTAGGAGAGATTTAAGGAGAGATTTTGGGGGTGGGAGGAATTTTAGATTTTTAATTAATAAACAGAAATTAATTATTGGAGAACCCTAGGGATGAGCGACACTTGGACGACGGAGATCGTTCAAGGGGAATTGTCATTTAAAATTAATTAATTACTAATTAAGAAAGAGGTGAGTCTCATTTGGCTATATAAGAAAGGGAATGGAAGGATGAGGGGAGGATCGGTGAGCATAACATTACGCTGCCGAATTGTTGGTTGGCGGATTTTCTTGTGTGGAGTTGGGTGTAACTCAGCTGTGATTTTGAGTGGTAGCTCAGCCGTTGAGGCGAGCTGAGGCGCTAGCGATTTTCTGGTTCTTGTGTGGCCCCTTTGAGGCTCGGGGGGCGAAGGGGGAAGCAGAGTACCTCTCGCGTTTGGCTGGGAGGTACCGGTGAGCGTTCCACGGTTGGCAAGCAGGAGCGACGCGGAGCAGGAGCGACGCGGAGCAGGAGCGACGCGGAGCGCAGACGACATTCGCGGCGGACACAAGGGCAACGGTATGATTTAATTGGTTAAGTAGAATGTATTTTTATATTTGTCAATAAATGATAATGATGCTGTAAATCACCTCCTTTCACTGTGTGAAATTAAGCTTCCGTATTTCGGGTCTGTGCAAATGTAGAATAAATGGAGCGGGATAGTGTACTTTTAATACTGTGGTTATACCTTATTTTAACTTCCGGGACTGTACCAACAATGCTGCAAAAGGAAAAAGAATTCAGGACTGTGCGTTATAATCGTCATTGAAATTATAAACCTTGTCTTGTAAATCGTTAAATCTGGTCTCATGATTTTGTCTTATATAACCTCACTGGTAAAGTTAGTTCCGGTACATCTGGTCTCTTAAATTTGTTTTATATAACCTCACTGGTAAAGCTAAGTTCCGATAGTTTCGTCCCTGCGACTTCTTTGATTTTTGCAAACAATCGTAGAGACCCGGCCTTACACGAGTTAAATTTTTAATATGACAGTGGAATGTAAATGCCTGCGCTGAGTGGTAAATCGCGGATCTGGTCGACTCTGTCTACTGGTCTGCATTCGGTCGACTCTGTCTGTTGGCCTGCCTCCGTTTTGATTAGTAACCCTTAGTGAAGAGTGCCGCGGACTGGTTTATTCCTCTGGCTCCAAGGAGACCCGTCTCTCTAAATTTTTTCTATTTTATTAAAGAGGTTCTGGACGGCGTCGATACACCCAACCGAAGGGCCGCGGCCATACCTCTGCGTCTTAATTGATTCTGCCATTGATACCTCTGCGTTTTAAATTGATTCTGCCATTTGATACCTCTGCGTTTTAATTGATTCTGCCATTTGATACCTCTGTGTTTTAATTTGATTCTGCCATTCATACCTCTGCGTTTTAAATTGATTCTGCCATTGATACCTCTGCGTTTTAAATTGATTCTGCCATTCGATACCTCGGCGTTTCCAGCAGACTAGGAAGGCGTCATCCCTTTTTCTAATCTAAATACTGCGTTCTAATTGAACTGAGAATGCGCTGGTTGTTTTCTATTTTTGAAGGCGTTTATCCTTTTTCTAATCTAAATACTGCGTTCTAATTGAACTGAGAATGCGCTGGTTGTTTTCTATTTTTGAAGGTGTTTATCCTTTTTCTAATCTAAATACTGCGTTCTAATTGAACTGAGAATGCGCTGGTTGTTTTCTATTTTTGAAGGCGTTTATCCTTTTTCTATTCTAAACTGCTTTCTAATTAAACTAAGACTGCGTTGGTTGTTTTCGATTTTTCCTTTTAAATCCGCGTTAATGTATCTAATATGGGTATGTAAAGGAGCGCGACCTTAGGTGCACTTTACTTGGCCTAGGCTTCATGTTAGCCCGAGGGTAATGACCTTCTGGCCCTTAAGGAACAGACTTAATTCCTGATGCTCTGACAAAGATGTCGGACTGCTGTCTGGTTTTTAATTTTTTCTTTAATTTGAACCTGATCCGAATCCCTTCACCGTTTACCTCGCGGGATGCTAGCAATGTAAATCCGTCTTTACTCAGCATTCGTTGCATGGCATTGAAAAGCCCTCCCACTTAACGACCATCCATTTACGGGTGTTTTAAATTTTCTTTTTAATTTTATTATACTGCCTAATAAATAAGGTCCTTAATTGGGATCCTTTTAAGGTGGTTATCTTGCCTAAATTTCCCTTTCTCGGTATGTCGTCATAAAACATGTCGTTGTGAAGTTACTTGCACCTGGACGCATTCAATATGAATTTAATAACCAGCATGTAATTAAGATTTTTAAATTTATGATTTTATCTTGTAATGGAAGCATTAATTATGATTTTATTAATTGGGCATGTAGTTAATATCTTAAATTTATTTATGGCATTATACCTTTCCAATGTGAAGCTACTCGTTATTGAAGCATTAGATATGAGTTTAATAGTTGGCATGTAGTTAATATCCTTAATTTTAKTATATTATCTTGTAAGAATGCCCTTCTGGAAAGTTGTCATTTTAATACGGTTATCCTTACCTATGGCCCCTTTAAATATGTGGGGGCATAGTAATTTTCAATATGAACTGGTTGTTAAGGGATTTAATTATGATGTAATTATCGGGGTGATGTTAATTTACATGGACAATAGGGACTGATAAACTAGTGATGATGTTACGTTTATGCCTTTAAGGTGGGTAATTTAGATATGATGCTTAACCAATTTTAAACAGGATTCCTCATTCAAACTTTGTCAAAGGGGGGTCATTTTAAATTATTGTAATGTTTATAACTTGTCATTCCTAGGATGGATTATGGATATATTCCTTGATGCAATTTTAAWTTAGGGGAAGGAGAATGCTATGACCTACCAAGGTCCGGGAACTAATGCTATAGTTTCGCAATTATAATATATTGTTGAAATAGGATTTGTGTGTTCTTACCTTACCAACAATATGGCAAGATCAGAGTTGAATGTGTGACCTCCATCATTCAATGTTGTTGTAATTAGAGAAGGAAAGATATGGTTATCTTGTATGATGTCGGTGTAGTCTCTCGGCATTGTTGAGACATCCTCAGTAGAATGCCCGGATTATTATGCCTTAAAATTCCTCGGAGTTCGTAATGAGGATTGTTGTTCATTCAAGTAATTTAGAATTGGATTTGTTGTCAGAGACCTTTTATCACGTGCCTTCCGTAAGGGGCGTTTGTACCTCACTTTTCCGTTGTTCTAGTTTTTAATCCGTTAGTTGCTTAGTGTGTTGCGTCGGGTGGGATGTAGACACCTCCATGTTCGGCAGAACAGTCGCCAGCCCTGAGACCTTAAATGGTTAAAGACGATGGGAAACCGGGCTTGAGCGTTGATTATGTGTCTTGGAGGTCCTAACCTTGCAGGGTAGGATGGGCAGGAGGTCAGTCGTATTTAGTGGTCAGTTGACTTTTGTTGTGGTTGCGTCTTGTCGGTCGTCAAGTGGCGACGTAGAGTTAAGTATGTTGTTACTTCCACACACGCGCACACATTTTCGCACACAAAACAAAAAAAAATTGCACCTATCACTCGAACGGTTGGCGTAACGACGCGGTTCGTTACACCTTGCATCCTTCAACTGTATAGACCTACATTTTTAATAATTTGTTTTTGAAACTAAATACTAGCATTGCGGGTTATGAATTCTTTTGACAAATGCTCATAATTATTCCCTTGAGTTAAGAAACTACCAGAATGTTCTCTTTAATTGCTAAATTGGTCATCTGCGGAGTGTAAAAGTTGTAGATAGGTTACTGTTTATTTCTTTTACTCCCTGATGTAGAAATTTTCCTGAACGATTTCCTCTTATTGAGTGGCATGCTTGCATGAGTCCTTGCCCTTTTACCTCCCTATTTTTCCATTTTATTATGGTGGCGTGTTTGGATGCGTTGGGCTGTGATTTATAGGTCTGAAGGTGTGCATGTGTTTTGGGTGCAATTCTATAGGGATGTGTGTTGCAGAACCCTTTGGGTGATGCGTTGAGTTTAGTCAACCTGATAGTATTTTCATACATCATGGGAATAGACTGCATTACTTAATTTAGTTACTTGCCATTGTACAACCAACCATCAGCTTGGAAACCACTTGCTTTAATGCCCTTGTCTCATCCCAGCAGTTGCCTTTAAATTGAGTAGACAATTGTCATTTTGTGTGGTCAGTATAGCTAGACGACATGTTCAGATTTAATTGGGTCACCAGTTCCTTAAATGTAGCTTCCTACAATAATCTGGTTACTACTGTTATTTAATGTTAATGGCTAGTGATATGGAATTTGGATTAATATCGAATTACCCATTTACACTATGAATAATGATTAAATAGTTAGTAAGTATTGACCCAAGAGGAGGTCAAACACAAAGATTTAAATTGTGGTCAATGATTGAATTGTGATACTGAATTTCCGAACTGATTCGTAATCGATGTTATTTATTGAATTTAATGAATAAGGTATAATGTAGAATGGTTGATTGGATCATATCTAATGTTAATATGATATTAAGTTAAAGCCCGATTTATAATTTCAGACTTGCTCCATTGAATTGCACTAATGTTGATTTAGCTGCTAATTGTAGTTTATGATTCTAATATTGATTAAAATAGATTAGTCAATTAGATTGTAATGATGGAAAATGGTATTTTTCTAAATTGGTGGTATTTAATGTCTCTTGATTAATGGCTAATGTATGATTTAGACAAGTTAGTTAGATTATAATTAATGATAACTATATTTTTTATTATAACCAATTCAAAGATCAGACTTGCTTATTGATGTCCATTTAATGTTGAATTATATGGCACCTTGATGACAATTTATAAATTAGAACAGTTCATCAGTTGTTTTAAGGTTAAAATTTAGACTGTACAATAATGACAAGCGTATCTTAGACTCGCTAAGTTGAGTCGTAATTCATGATTAAGTTCGGTTGGTAACTCACTGACTAATGGAATTTAGACTGGTTAAATGATCTGTAATTGATGCCAATTTAAATCGTAGATATTGACCATTTATCCTGGATTAATGGTTGGGTTTTTGACAATGTCATTTTTAGCTTGCACTTCCAGTTGAGGGGGTTGTTGTTTATTATTAATTAATGTTTGTACTTGGTTTTATAAATGTTCAATGTGATTGATTTTGCTCACTGTAAGGGTTCTAATTACTTGAGTAATTAATTTGGGGGTGTTGGGTTGTTAGGATGATTGTCCTTAGCTTAGTAGGCTTGGTCTGCTTGTGTCGGGCGAGATGTATACACCTCCTTCTTCCTCAGAATAGTTGCCAACCTTGAGACCTTAAATGGTCAAAATCGATGGGAACTTGGGCTTCAGAATTTCTTATGTTTCCTAGAGGTCCTAACCATTGCAGGGTAGGACAGGCAAGTAGTCATTCTTATTCTTCATCAGTTGAATGTCATACGTTGCTTCCAGGTGCTTGATATGATTTTATGATTGGTCGTTATGTTGTTGTTGTGTGAGTTGCATGCACTGTGTTCATCATCGTGTTGCAATGTTGAGTATAATGTCATTATTACCTTTCTACACACACACACACACAAAAATAAAAATTGCACTTGTTATGTGAGGCTTGATGTCGTAACAAAACGGGAGGGATGTTACATTTATGTCCTTAGGATAGTAAGCCTACTAATGTAGGAGGCGTGGAGCCCAAAGAGCCAAACTTGACAATATATCCTACTCGGTTGTTTAACTTGAAGAATATAGTAGAGACAGGTCAAACAATTCAAATTAAAGAAAGCACGCTAATCCCTTTAAACATATACAAATAAAAAGATAAAGTAATTAATCCTATTAATTTTTTAAATGACTTATAATTTAACTTTTTTAATGAATATGCATGAAGATGGGACAAGTAAATGAAAAACAGGTATATGAAGTGCACTTCTTGATGGAGGGGGAAAATTACAAATTCCTGGTACACTAACCTTTGGAAATGGCAGATTCCACTAAAAATCAAACTCTTTGATTGGATGATTCTTGAACAAAAAATAATAACCTGGGATATACTGGTAAGAAGAGGTTTTGTAGGCCATAGTATTTGTGTACTTTGTGGGGAAGAACGGGAAAATACAAAACACCTCTTTGAGGATTGTACATTTACCAAAGATATCTGGTACAATATACTAAAGCATTTAAAGAGTAAAGGTTTTGGGGAAGGGAGACAGGTAGCGGATTGTTAAACTAAATGGATAAAAAGTAAGAATAATTCTAAGGATTTACCAAGTATAAGTGGATGGGAGATATGGAAACAAAGGAATATGGTAATATTTGAAAATAGATTCCCTAACAGGTTTAGAGTGCTTAATAGTATTCTATAGGATATGGGAGAAATTGCTACACATAAGATTGATAAGGGAAACGAATTTGATAGGCCATCTTTAATAGACTAGGAGTTGACTATGGGTTTTTTTAATGGAGCCTCACCAGAAAGAGGTACAAAATGTTGGGCTGGTGCAGTCATTAAATGTCCCTTTATAGGAACATTCAGAATGAAGAAGTCATGTGGTTATCATTCTAATACAAAAGGGGAATTACTTTCTCTATGGTGCCTTGTTTATGTTGCAAGATATAAAAATATAAATAGGATTGAGATAGTAGGAGATTCAAAGATAATTTTAGACTGGCTCACCAATGATAACAATCTGCAGGTGATCTCTCTCGAGCCATCGATGATAAGAATTCAAGTGTTGTGCAAGAATTTAATCCAGATCAAGACACAACATATATATAGGATATACAATAAGGAAGCGGATAAGATGTCAAAGGAATCTCTTCTCTTAGAAGAAGATGGAATATTTATCGTTGAAGAACATGATGGCCACACAAGTAATTTTGAAAGAATTGATTTTTGAAAATTGGAAAAGTGTAATAAGCAACTATTTTTCTTTTGTAATGTTGAGCTGAAACTGTCATTTTGTGGAAAGGTGGCAGATATTTGTTATGTTGAAGATTAAGAAATGAAGATTTTATGGCTTAAAATGCAAAAGAATAGGAGTGAACATTTTTCTTGATAAAGACACTGAGTGTCTTAAAGGGCAGCTATATATGTAAATTTGATTCAAAAATTTTATATTTACTAATATAAGTTTTTTCCTATATTGAACATGCATGATTAAATTTAGAATATTTGTGTTTTAATAGTTAAGAATAAAATAATAAATGTTGATTAATGAGGGTTTTTAAGTTATTTGTTTAAAATTAGAATATTTACCTTAAGTTAAGTTTTAGTTAAGAATAAAATATCAAATGTTGATTAACTAGGATTTGATAAGAATAAAATAGGAAATGTTGATTAATGAGGATTCTTAAATTGAGTTTCAATAGTTAAGAATAAAATATCAAATGTTGATTAATGGGGATTTGTTAAGAATAAAATACGAAATACGAAATATTGATTAATGGGGATTTTTAAGTTATTTGTTTAAATTTAAAATATTTACCTTAATTTGACTTTCAATAGTTAAGGATAAAATATCAAATGTTGATTAATGAAATTTTTTAAGTTATTTGATAAAACAAAGTAAGATAAGAATCTCAAAGATGTTGAAAGTTGGTTTTTATTCAACCAAATTTATTTATATAATGAGATGAATACAAATCTCTATGTTAATAGCATTGATGTAATCCTTTGCCACCATAGGCATATACATAGCTTAGCCATATTTATTTCATTAATCCTTTCCTTTGTTGACCACAATCCAATGAGATTTATTATAACATTGGACACGAGAGTTATTATAACATAGGACATGGTCTAGACTTGATGCATGATGAGAAAATCCATATATATTTTAATAAATCATTAATTATATTTTGTGCAGTTTTTTTTAATAAAATAAAAAATTATGATAATTAGAAGATGGTGTAAGAATAAGATTCAAATTATAAATTAAGGAAAGAATATGATATTTGTTTTGTATTAAAGGTTAATTATTTTATTAATTTTATTTTTAAGTTTTTTATTTTTTTTATTAATTATTATATCAATTTTTTTAGTAATATTTGATATACTGCTTACTAAATGTTGATTTTAATGAAGACCTCTTTATTAAAAATAAATTTAAAATGTTATAATACATATAAAATAAACCAAAAGCAATTGATACAAAAGTTACACTATAATTTTCCTTTAAGGTTGATTCTTTTATTCCCAGCTCTTCAAACTTCATGTTTTCTTCCTCTCTTTTAACTCATTTTGATTGTTGTAACTAAAATCATATTTATGTTTGTATTTACTATCATGTCTTTAATTCTATTAGATATAATCATTTTTTTACTAGGATTATCTCTTA
This sequence comes from Picea engelmannii, assembly GCA_009831015.1. NCBI lineage: Eukaryota > Viridiplantae > Streptophyta > Pinopsida > Pinales > Pinaceae > Picea > Picea engelmannii. The sequence continues at coordinate 1,054,237 of ML777676.1, forward strand.
AGGAGTGATGCTTTCTCCTCTTAAACAACTTCTTATTAATGGTTTATGTACTTATTTGATAGATCGTTACATACATTTATGGATATAATTGATATCCATGATTCACATCCATAAAAGAGTATTGGGGTTAGGATAAACAACTTCTTATTAATGGTTTGTGTACTTATTTCATAGATCATTACATACATTTATGGATATAATTGATATCCATGATTCACATCCGTAAAAGAGTATTGGGGTTAGGATATTTGAAAGAAGAAAGATATCATTTGGCAATAATAAATAGTAGTATGTAATTTGATGTCTCACAAGAAGTTTTTTTCATTTTAAGAAGTATTTGATAGTTAGATTGCAAATCTACAAGTTATGAGCATGTAAAATCTGAACTCCTCATAATTTCTAGTATGTACTTAGCTTACTTAAGCTCCACTATATAACCTACTACAACTACTTGAAAGGGGTTAGTTCAAAGCATAAATGAAATACTAAACTGAATTTAATGTTTCCCTACTCCGAATCTACTTACAGTACACTAATTTACTCCGAGTCTACTCACACTACACTAATTTACTCAAAGGTTAGATGTACATTTTGGGATGGGCTACTAGGGTGTACCAACCAAATATTTCTAAACAACATTTACTTTCATAAGAAATTTATTCCAGTAACTGAGATAACAACTTCATAACATAACAACAATCTTTGTAACAACAACTTCGGCAACTTAAATTTATCAATGAATAATTCTTTTATTGCACAATGAAATAAATACATAATTTAACAATTTACCTGGTTCTGATGCTAATTTTTGTTGCCTTGCTGATACCTGATATTTGGATCAACACTGCCACAAACAAGAAAATATATGCCCAAAACTATTGTCCTCCCTGCCAACTAGGAAAACTACCTAGCTCCAGGATATCTACGGATATCCTGTCCCCCATGCCCAAAACCTCCAGCAACTCGGTGCCTCAACTGATCAAAAGCCACCGTCCCAAAACTCTCTGCTCATAGCAAATCTCATCGTCCGCCCCTGAATCCATCCTCTATCTCTCCCTTATTCCTCCTTCACCGACTCATTCAGTTACTTCTCCAACCACCCCCCATCCTCCGTCCTTCGTCCTCCTTCAATGTTTTATCTTCTCGGGATTCATAGGCTATCCCTCTTTGCATACGCAACCATTTTATAACATTTTTCATTGATCTCTTAAAATTTTTTTTTTTTTTTTTCGGGTCATTAAAGGTTATCTGTAGTCAAATTATTACTTAGTTAACCACAATTATTTTCTTTAATTAATTTTACTTTGTAATCTTTAAGCATTTATCCAATTAGGGTTGTTACATACACCCACCCTTCAAGAAACTTCGTCCCAAAGTTAAGATATCTGATGGTACAAAGGAAAAGAGCATGGTTCACACATTCACAACAAGTAATTGGCATTATCAGTAAGTAAGTCAAGAAAGATCATACATACTAGTGTACGTGTACAAGAAATGCATGTGTATCTAGTACATACAAATCTCGTGCATGTACTAATAATCAAAACTGTCATCCTTTAATAATTTATGTATGCATTCAATCCAATCAGCAAGACTAGTCTTTTATAAAAGACAACAATCAATTAATTGTGTGAGAAATCGTTTAATTACAATTGTCCAGTTCAATAATTTATTTTAAACAACTGTGGTTTAG
>ML777676.1:1055973-1080976 GCA_009831015.1 Picea engelmannii
TGTCACAACTATTACTACTCATCCTTCCTCCCTAACCTACTTCCATATCCATTCCTATCCTTCCTCTGCTAGACTATCTTGGAGCATCAACTATATTGACCTAACTACAAATAGAACCCGTAAGTGGAAGTGTCACTATCTCAACCAAGCTTCCCTAGCAGGCAACTGACAGTCATCATCACACGTCTTGGGGAGCGTGAACTAGCACCGTCCTCCCATAACTTCAGGTTTCGGAGGATACACGGTGGGAAATGCCTCCACCCCTCCTAATCATATCTAGGGTCAACACCCTACAATGGAGGATACATGGTGGGAAATACCTCCACCCCTCCTAACAGAACTGGGGTCAACACCCTACAATGGAACATACAGGGGCATCGTGTTGCTGGAGGTTTTTTCATCATTTATTCGGTTTTGGGTAGTATTAGTACCAAAATTATGCACCAGTCCACATATCATAGCAATGCATCCAAATCAATATAAATTTCACATACATTATTCATACCATGATGTTTCTCAGTTAGTGGTCCTGATATCCACTTTCATCATCATTATCTCTTGGCTATTTCATAGCCCATATCCTATAGATTAGTATGTAACAAAAACTCATACATTTCTATGCATTATCATCATGTAATTGCATACTATCATCACTTCAATTTGGTATCCCAGTGCCGATACATTAACATCAAGTTTTTCCCATTAGAATTAGATTTCATAATATCCCATAATTCAAACTCATCACCCATTCACAAGATTATCATTTACCCAAAATAGATTGCATTGTATCCAACATCATTCTAATAGTATTTAAACATTCATTACTTTCACTTTCTCACAGTATGTCGCATCATATACATCATAATTAATAACATTTAAACATTCATAAAATTTACATTCACATAATAGATTGCATTACATGCATCATCATTAATAACACTTAAACATTCATTACAGTTCATAAGTTTAAAGTTTAAGGGTATCACTTAATAGTTTCACTGTGACTAGGAAATAAAGTGTATAGGCCTCGGGTAATCTTGCCTGTCTAAGTCAAAAGGTGGTGTTACATACACCCCACCTTCGAGAAACATCTTCTCGAGGTGGTCAAAATAGTGAGGGATAGTCTCGCCGTAGTGTCTCAATGTCCTCCCAAGTAGCAGATCCTGGACTATATTTGTCCCACTGGACCTTAACTTGGTCTACTAGATGGTTCCTGAGCTGTTGGACTCTACGGTTCTACCGTGAGGGTTCCCACATCCGATACCTGCAATTCTTTCCAATTTAGTTTATGTGATTCATCAGCAACATAATGATGTAAAACAGATACATGAAATACATTATGAGTTTTATGCAAGTGGGGTGGCAGTACGAGACGATAGGCAATGGGTTCAATTTTCTCTTGGACCTTAAATGGCCCTATAAATCGAGGTGACAACTTTGTCCCCTTCCCAAGCCGTATGGTACTCTTATTAGGCCTAATCCAAATGAAAACTTGGTCCCCCACTTCATAATTTTGGTCGGTCCTGTGTGCATCCGCATAACTTTTCTGTCTATCCTATGCTTCCTTTAGTCTCTCCCTGATCTGAATCACCTGTTCCTCCATTTCCTGAATCAATTCTAGCCCAATTGTTACTTAGTATTCTAGTCTATCCCAACTCAATGGTGTTCTACATGGCCTTCCATACAAAGCTTCGTATGGTGGCAATCTGATGGAACTATGATAACTATTATTGTAGGCAAACTCTACCAAAGGTAGGTACTTCTCCCACTGGGTTTGATTATCCATTACGTACATCCTAAGCATGTCTTCCATAAATTGATTTACTCTCTCACTTTTCCCATCTGTTTGAGGATGATAAGTTGTGCTTAAGTTCAATTGAGTCCCCAATGCTGACTGTAAACTTGTCCAAAAACTAGATGTGAATCTGGAGTCCCTATAAGAAATAATCTTCTTACGTATCCCATGCAAACGGATAACCTCGCTTATGAACACTCGTGCCAAATTAGTAACATCGTAAGTGTCTCTAACTGGAATGAAATGAGCACTCTTGGTTAACTTATCCACTATCACAAGAATGGCATTGTGTCTATGAGATGTGAGTGGCAATCCTACAACAAAATCCCTAGAGATGACTTCCCACTTGGCATAGGGACGTCATGCAGTTGTAGGAGGCCTACCAGGTGATGGTGATTGGCCTTCACTTGTTGACACTCTAGGCATCTGGAGACAAAATGGACTATATCGCGCTTCATTCTCCCCAAAAGAAGAGTTTCTTCATCTCTGTGTACATCTTCTTCACACCCGGATGTGCGCAATAAAGTGCTCTATGGGCTTCCTTCAGTATGATGCTTCAAATATCCCCATACTCCGTGATGTACATCCTTCCTCGATATCTTAACAATCCATCTGTTTCCAGATTATATCCTTCATACCTTGGCTCTATCCACCTCCCGCTCTGGAGGTTTGAAGTAACCTTTAAATACCAACTATTTCCTAGTAGTTGTGTCAACACATGTTCCCTCAGACTGACCTTTAAGGGTACCAAGGAGAAGATATGTGGTACTCAAGGCATCTGTGACCACATTTTCCTTTCCCTTTATGTATGAAATACCAAAATCATACTCACTCATAAACTCACTCCATCACCTTTGCCTAGCATTCAGATCTCTTTGAGTGAAGAGATGTTTTAAGCTTTGATGGTCCATTTTAAGTTCAAAATTTCACCCCACAAGATAGTGCCTCCAAAGTTTCAGAGCTAGCATTACAGTTGCCAAATCTAAATCATGAGTCACGTATAACTCTTTGTGCTTCTTCAACTTTCTTGATGCATAAGCTATCACTCCTCCATCCTGCATTAGTACGGCCCCCAACCCTTGTTTCAAGGCATCTGTGCAGACCATGAAGTCCTTTTCCATTATGGCACTCGTAGAATTGGCGCACTAGTTAGTAACCTCTTAATCTCAATGAATGCGCTATTACATTCTTCTGTCCACTCATACCTGACCCCCTTGCGTTGCAAAGTGGTGATGGGTTTCGCTATTTTTGAGAATCCTTCAACAAATCTCTGATAATAACCTGCTAGCCCCATTAAGCTTCTCACCTCATGTGCATTTTTTGGCACTGGCCATTCCATAATGGCCCTTACCTTTTATCGGTCCACAGAGATTCCTTTTTTGGAAATGATGTGACCTAAATAGTGAATCTCTCTCTGAAAGAAGAAACGCTTCGACAACTTCCCATACAATTTGTTCTCCCTAAGGCAAGACAGCACTATTCACAAGTGTTCCTCGTGTTGTCTTTCATTCTTGGAATAGATGAGAATGTCATCTAAAAAAACTTGTACAAATTGATCTAAGCACTTCTGGAATACGCTGTTCATGAGACTCATGAATACTGTTGGCACATTAGTCAATCTGAAAGCTACTACAACAAACTTGTAATGTCCAAACCGAGTTCGAAAGGCAGTTTTTGGGATATCACCTTCCTTAATCCTTAACTGATGATCCCCAGATCGCAAATCAATCTTTGAGACTACCACTGCTCCTTTCATCTGATCAAAGAGGTCATCTATTCGCAGCATTGGGTACCTATTTTTCACTGTAGCATGGTTTAAGTCCCTGTAGTCTATACAAAGTCGTAAGGATCCATCCTTTTTCTTTACAAAAATTACCGGTGCGCCCTAAGGTGAGACACTGGGCCTTAGTAGCCCTAAGTCTAGTAACTCCTTCAACTGCATTTGCAATTCACAATGTTCTGGCGGAGTCATCCGATACGGAGTCTTGGATATTGGTTCTGCACTAGGTTTTAGCTCAATGGTAAAATCAAGCTCCCTCTCAGGAGGTAACCCTAGTAACTCGTCTGGAAAAACATCCTGAAATTCTGACAATACTGGGTACTGATCCAATGAGGGTCCCTTCCTTTCTTCCACTGCCTCCACTACATAAAGTCGACACCCTTGTCTCAAGCATCGCTTGACCTTCATAGTTGATATAAAGCGTAATGACACTTTTCTCTGTACACCTTGGATCTCTATTGGTCTTCCTTCATCATCGATACAAAGCACCCTTTTTGCGAAACAATATACCAAAGCTCGATGAGCTGCTAACCAATCCATTCCAATGATTAAGTCATATGCCCCAAGAGCAGTGACTTATACCTTCAACCTGGTAGTGCACACTCCTATGTCTACTATACAATTATCAACACTAGGTCCTACAGCTTGTTTTTCCCCTGAAGCCATCTCGACTTGTTTAAAGTCATTGTGCTCATAGGCTGCTAGCCCACTCTTTTCTAATGCATATGGTGAAATGAAACTATCTGTCGCACCAGAATTGAACAAAATATTAACATTGATATGATTTAGTGTACCTGATGACTCCACCATGGTGGATTGATGTTCGTCCTGGCGGTTATTAACTGCTGTGTAAATCTAGTGGTTGCTACTTGACCTCCCCATTGGTGCCTTTCCTTCTCTATGCACAAACCCTGATTGTAACTCTGGACAGTCCCATTTGTAATGGGGTCCTTCGCATCTCCAATAGGCAATACGAGATTGAACTGGTGCATTGTTATGTGACTGATTCCTAAATGAGTTCCTTCCCCTAGAACCTCTGCCCCTACTAGTTGTTCCCCGAGATGGTCGTGGACCTGTCTGCACCGTTGGTGATGAACGAGATGCTGCACTAGCTTCCATTGAAATCCCTGCAGCTACTGTACTTGTCATGACTCTGTTACCATAAGGTGGTGGCCTTGATCCCCCTCCCCTTGGAAATGTCCTCGGGGTCTTTCCTACGAATCCAGGGCGATGCGTAAATGTCAATCTTGTACCTCCTATTAAGTTCATATGTTCTTCCGCATAACGCGCAATTTCTACTGCCTCTGCTACTGAAGACGATTTCCACATCCGCACCATAGCTCTTATCTTCAGGTTCAATCCATAAACGAAGCACTCTGTCTGTCGCTGGTCATTGTCCATATACGAAACATACTCTGCCTCGAGCCCCCTCCCCTTGGAAATGTCCTCGGGGTCTTTCCTAAGAATCTAGGGCGATGCAGAAATGTCGATCTTGTACCCCCTATTAAGTTCATGTGTTCTTCTGCATAACGTGCACTTTCTACTACCTCTGCTAATGAAGACGGTTTCCACATCCACACCATAGCTCTTATCTTTGGGTTCAATCCATAAACGAAGCACTCTGCATGTCGCTGGTCATTGTCCATATATGAAACATACTTGACCAGTTCCATAAACCTGATATCGTATTCTTCTACAGTTCTGTTTCCTTGTACTAAAGCATGAAATGCCCCTACTTGTTGTTTCTTGTAGTATGCTAGTAGATATTTCCTTCAGAACCTCTCCTCGAAAAGTTCCCAAGATACTGTGTCTGGGGTAAGGTGCAGTTGTCTTTCCAAGTTGCCCCACCAGTTCAAGGTGCTATCTCTTAACTGGAAAATTGTTATCTTGGCCTTTGAATTGGATGCATAGTCCCTTAAGGAAAAACACCTTGTCATGCCTTCCAACCATTCTTCTGCACGTTCACTGGCGCGACCCCCAACAAACTCCAGAAGTTTGATCTTCTGCAACTCTCATCTGATGTCTTCAAGTCGAAATTCTCCCCTTGAGTTCCTTGATCTTCTGGATTACCCATCCCAGATGGTGGGAGTTCCACTTCAGTACCTGTTGGTTGGCGCCCCTTTAAAGTCTCATTAATGGCTTCCAACGAGCGCAGTATGAGGGCTAGTTCTGGCGATGGTGGTGGTGGTGGTGGTGGTGTTGGTGGTGTTGATGGTGTTGGTGGTGTTGATGGTGTGGGTGGTGTCGGTGGTGCCCATGATGACACTCCCCTGCCTCGACCCCTTCGAGTCCTGACCATCTTGTATGACTTAACCTGCATCACCCCAAATTTATCAGGGTGAGTTCCAGGATGTTTCAAATTGGTGCTACTTAAACTTAGAAACAGGGTTAGACATAAGTTTTCTTTACTTGTCTGTAAACAAACATTACTCCATCAGGGGAATTGGCTAGGTTTGGGTTAGGATTAAGAATCTAAGCTTGGTTAACATCGAATTTTAAGGTAGATTAACCTTACACTCAAATAAAATAATTAATTTAAAATTATTATTACACTAATTTAACCCAATTTAATTTTACTTTAATTTTATACTAACTTAACCTTATTTATATATAAATTATTTAATTTATTTCAAATTATTCTTAACAATTTAAAATATATATATATATAATAATTTAAACGTACACACAGAATTTGGGCACGCATGGTTTCTACGTGCTCGTCTGGCTTCCTCAAGCTCCTTCGTATCTAACCCCCAAATTCTACACCTGTCAGCTCTTCAAATCCCTATGCATCCTTCCCACTCATTGAGACCCTCCTCGCGTCATTCTTTCTCTTCCACAGATCTGTCTTTGCTCTGTTCAGAGGCTTCCTAGATTTCCCTTGCCATGGCTCACATCCTCACCATTGTTCTGAGCACTTCGCTTGAGTTGGTTATCGCTGTATATGTTCCAGTTCATTTTGCAGAAACAAAGTATATTGATGTGGCCACTGACAAGATCCAGGACCTGGAGTCCAGTCTCCTTGAAATGTTGGGAACCAATCCCCTATCTGTACACTTTGTGGAGCTCACCCTCAGCTATGGTAAGAGGTACGATCCAGTCCACATGTTGTGCACAGTTCCAGTACCTTCATGAAGAACGTGGGGTTATTCGAATTAAGAAATTGCATAAAACTTCCTTACGTTGTGGTAATGAATGGTGATTTCCTCTTTTGAAACAAAATGATTTGCTTGTAATTCCATCCCTGTACGGATTTTGGTATTTTTCTTTCAATCTATTTCATTTATATTAATAAATTTATTTTTTTGTGCATATGCATGTAGTTAGATGCATATAGATTGTATTTTGTATTGCTCACAACCCTTTGCTCCTAACTGTAAAATTCCCCACTTAAATTTCGGGTTTCGGGGTTTCCTTATGCCCAATACCAAGAGTTTCGTGTCCTCACGGACTCTTGATATCCAGTATGCTGATGTGCTACCTTTTAGCTTTAGCCCTCCCTTGGCTATGCTTTGGCCCATGTGACCCTGTCCTATGTGACCATAGTCCTATTCCCTATCGGGATTCAGGGTTTCCTATAACAAAGAAGTGGCATACATTGAATCACGAAACCTTGATCTCCGACTTCGTGATGTGTTTAGGTCTTGATTAAAACGTCAATTAATTAATCACTTTTTTTTTTTAATGGAGGTTTAAGTGTTAAGTTAATTACGTCGGGCTTTCGAGGTTCACAATTTCGTCGTGTATGGACACCTTGTCCACAAATCTCGCGATATCCCGATTCCCGATGAAGCCCTCCTGTCGAGCTTTCGCCGATGGCGCTAGATGATTGCCACATATCCCTTCAATGGACGATCATGATTACGTCGGTATTTCGGGACTTTCAATGTCCTGCTTCCTTCAACCTCAGGAATGTCGATTTCCCGATTCCCTAACTCCTCCTGGATTCTTGACACGCGTCTTGTCTAAGATCCATGACTATGATCTCTTCTCACAGCTCCAACATCTGGTCCTTTGACACCTGTCTTCCACTATCTTTCACCGTGGCCCACACGACTCCTCTGTTGGGATATCATGAATTGCGACTTCGAGCTGCAAGAGTTTCTTGCCTCTGAAAACTCTGATATGCTGAACCCCGACTCCTCGGGATCCTCTGACATGCCTCCTTGAAATGAACGACTCAGATCTCATCAAGGTTCCTTGCTTTTATCAGGAATTTTTCCATTGGGAAATCGACACTTGTGCTGTCATGATCCACTGTCATCATGGATCCCCGATTCCTGATCCCCGATGGTACCCTTATCCACTTATTAGATCCCTCCGGATAACTCCTTTCTCATGCGACCTGCTAGTCCACAAGACCACATTCCTTTCCCTTATTGGAGTTCTTGAGTTTGCGAATCCAAAATCTATGAGTTTCGGGACTTGTCTTTTCCTGAACGCTGATCTGCGATCATTTAGTTTGGGGTGGCACCTGTCCACCACTCTAACCCTGGTGGTCCCCACTCTGTCCTTGTACCCATCGAGAAATCGCGTATTGGGGTATCGCGATTCCCGTTGTCATGTGCACGGGACTTTCAATTCCCCGATCTCCGACTCTGCGGGATCTCCTGACATGTGTCCCTGCTATTTGGATGGCTCTAATCCTATCGGGAAATCGCGGATCGCGATTCCTTGATGTAACGGTTCTACACTCCTGAAATCCTCGATGGGTAAAATCCTGATGCCTCCCTAGAATGATGACGTGTGTCCTGCCGAGATCAATGGCTAGGATCCGTTCTCGATATTTTGAGAACCATAAGGTCTCGATTCTCTGGCTTAACAAAACCCCGATGACTCTGAGATCCCGATGACTCTTCCGGGACTCCTCCTCTGCACACTAGGACTTAAACCCTGCGCAACTTCTCGAGATCTAATGGCTGACAGGATTTCACCCGAGATCTAACGGCTCAGATCTGTTCTCCCACGTAATAGACAACTCTCCTCCGGTATAATCGATTAGTTGCATAAAATATTACGTAGTGTTAAAATTGATTTCTTGGCAAGGTTAAAATTTGTATGGGTCTATAGTTCCTGAGATTCTTCATTATTTAAAATTTCACTGAGGCTAGTACAAGCAACTAGTTTACATTGTTCCCTCGGGATACAATTCCTCTAAATTTCCTTTTTCTGACTGCACATTGGCAGTTCCTCATTTAGGTAAGTTCGAAATGAAGTAGGCCTTTTCAAGGTCCCTCAAATGTCCTGTTTCATTTTATTTAGTATAATTCATGTAGTTATTGGATCTTGCCAACTTCAAACCTTCGATAGAAGCTTCCCTCGACATTTTCATCGATTTCAGGTGTCTATTCTACCCGAAACTTGATTGACAAGTATTGCTCAAATAAAATTAAGTTATCATCTCTGTTTTTGTACTTAATAGCTTTATTTAGTTGCTTTAAGGGTGGCCATTTTGTGGGAAGTGATCCTTCAAACTATCTGGTTCGCTACTGCTATTTTAAAGGGTGTTCCTTTGAATATTCGGACTAAAATTGTAGTGACCATGCATGATCTAGTTACAGGGTATTGCCTAAAGTAGTTACCTGTGATATATCTATGAGATCATTTGCTTGGATAACTTAGGGGTACTACCTAAGTATATTTTTGGATACTGTGTCAGTCATATTGGGTCAAACTAAACGTGTTTTGTTTGTATTTTAAGCGTGGCTGGAGTTAACACTCGGGGTTTTGGCCCTTAGGCCCAGATTTCAAACTAAGACGCTCTGATACCATATGTAACAACCAAATATTTCTAAACAACATTTACTTTCATAAGCAATTTATTCCAGTAACTGAGATAACAACTTCATAACATAACAACAATCTTTGTAACAACAACTTCAGCAACTTAAATTTATCAATGAATAATGCTTTTATTGCAGAATGAAATAAATGCATAATTTAACAATTTACCTGGTTCTGATGCTAATTTTTGTTGCCTTGCTGCCTTGTTGTTGCCTTCCTGCTACCTAATATCTGGATCAACACTGCCACAAACAAGAAAATATCTGCCCAAAACTACTATCCTCCCTGCCAACTAGAAAAACTACCTAGCTCCAGGATATCTATGGATATCCTGGCCCCCGTGCACAAAACCTCCAGCAACTTGGTGCCTCAACTGATCAAAAGCCACTGTCCCAAAACTCTCTTCTCATAGCAAATCTCATCACCCCCCCCCCGAATCCATCCTCTGTCTCTCCCTTATTCCTCCTTCATCGACTCATGCAATTACTTCTCCAACCACCCCTCGTCCTCCGTCGTTCGTCCTCCTTCAATGTTTTATCTTCTCAGGATTCATAGGCTATCCCTCTCTGCATATGCAACCATTTTATAACATTTTTCATTGATCTCTTAAATTTATTTATTTTTATTTTTTTCAGGTCATTAAAGGTGATCTGTAGTCAAATTATTACTTAGTTAACCACAATTATTTTCCTTAATTAATTTTACTTTGTAATCTTTAAGAATTTATCCAATTAGGGTTGTTACATAGGGATGGATTGAAATTTGTAATGAATTTGGTGGAAATGAGTTATCTATGTTTCTATTTCCCCACCAAAAGGAATAATAGTATTTCTTACTTTCAAGTTCCAGAAGAAAAGTCTATATAACAACTAAAAAAATTAGCACTCGTAGTTTGCAAGACAGTCATTAAATTTTCACTTGACAGTTAAGGTAAATTTGAAATTCCATACACCTATTTTATAGCATCCTAGAGCTATCTTTAGAAGTAAAACAAATTGTTTGTCTTTATTTTTTTCTCCTACTTTATAAACAATTAAATTGATGCATGTTTTCAAAAGGTAATTTTGTTCTTCTAAAAACTCAATTTGTTTAAGCTATCTTTTACTCCCCCTTTTTTTTTCATAATCATAGCTAGTCTTGGAAATGCTTTTAGACCAAAAAAAAAATTCTTTGACATTGTTTTTTTTCTCCTCCTTTAGAAAAAAAATTGTGCTACCCACAATTCAATTTGATTTTAATATCATTTAATTATTTTCTTATTTTTTCCCATAATCCATCCTAAGAGTCTAATACAAATTGGTTTGATCATAATGGTTATATGTAATTCCTCTTTTGTGGCATGTCTTGTGTGGGCATGTGTGAAATGATGTTTATTGTAGATGCCTTTAAAACTAAAAAACATTGAGGCATGTTGTCCACGAGCTAAATTTGTTCTTAGACAACTCAATTTTGTGCTTGGGAAAACTCAACTTTTTTTTAATATCTTTTAATTATTTTCTTATTTTTCCCATAATCCATCCTACTAATTTGACACAAATTGATTTGATCATAATGATTATGTAGTTCCTCTTTGAGCTTGTTGTATGAGATGCTTGAAGTCAGAATAGAACACACCTATTTTGTAGCATGGTGGAATTGTATTTTAATTATTTTTGTTATTTTTTCACATAATCCATCCCACTAGTTTGACACAAATTGGTTGATCATAATAGTTATGTAGTTATTAAAAATACATAGCTTAACACATGCATACATTGATAACAAATTGATACAAATTAGTTTTTCCCATAAGCCATCCTACTATTTTGAATTGGTTTGGTTATAATGGTTATATGTAGTTCCTCTTTTGTGACATGTGTTGTGTGGACGTGTGTGAAATGATGTTTATCGTAGATGCCTTTAAAAATAAAAGGTCTTTGAGGCACCTTTCCCATGAACTAAATTTGTTTTTAGACAACTCAATTTTGTGCTTGGGACATCTCAAATTTTTTTTAATATGTTTTAATTATTTCGTTATCTTTTCCCATAATTCATCCTACTAATTTGACAAAAAATGATTTGATCAAAATGATTATGTACTTCCTCTTTTGTGGAGATTGTTGTATGAGATGGGTGAATTCAGAATAGAAATCACCTATTTTGTAACATGGTGGAATTCTATTTTACTTATTTTCTTATTTCTTCCCATAATCCATCCCGCTAGTTTGACATAAATTGGTTTATCATAATAGTTATGTAGTTATTAAAAATACATATTTTAACACATGTATACATTGATAACAAATTGATACAAATTCATTTTTCCGATAATCCATCATAAGATTTTGATACAAATTGGTTTGTTCGTAGATGTCTTTAAAACTAAAAAAACATTGGGGCACGTTGCTCACTAGCTAAATTTTTTTTAGACAACTCAATTTTGTACTTGGGAGAACTCAACTTTTTCTAAATAGCTTATAATTGTTTTCTTATTTTATCTCATAATCCATCCTACTAATTTAACACAATTTGGTTCGATCATAATTATTATATAATTCCTCTTTTTTGAAGCTTGTTGTATGGGATGGGTGAAATCACAATAGAACACACCTATTTTGTAGCATCATGGAATAGTATTTTACTTATTTTTCCCATAATGTAGATTACATCCCACCCACGAGTTTGACGCAAATTGGTTAATCATAATAGTCATGTAGTTATTAAAGAATGAATGTGATATTTCTTTATTTGTTTTGTATTAAAGGTTAATTATTTTATTAATTTTTTCCTAAGTTTTTGTTTGTAGCCTGTATTAAATTTTTAGATATATTTGATATATCACTTATTAAATGTTGATTGCAATGGAAAATAAATTAAAAATGCTCTAACACATATAAAATAAACCAAAGGAAATAGATAAAAAAGTTTAAGATAAATTAAAATATCATGAATGCATCCACTAACATAACAATATAATTTTCCCTTGAGAGATATATCAATAATATATCAATAGGTTCTCTTCCCCCTCAAGCTATACAATCCAAAAAATGTATACCTTCTCTCTACGACACTCCCTGAAGTTGTACCCCCTTCTCAACACCTTTTTATCCAACTCGTCAAACCATTTTTTCATAATCGATTCCATGTTTTCTTCCTCTCTCTTAACTCATTCTCGTTGATGTAACTAGAATCATATTGATGCTTGTATTTACTCTTGTTTATTTAATTCTATTAGCTATAATAATGTTTTAACTAGGATTATCTCTTAAGGAGTGATGGTTTTTCCTCTTAAAGAATTACTGGTTTATGTACTACACCCTCGTGTGGAATTTGATGTCCCACGGAAGGTTTTTTTCATTTTAAGACGTATTTGATAGGTAGATACGAAATCTACATGTCAATATTTACCAAATTTGATGTTTCCTTACTCCCACTTTGCTTAATAACCTAAGAAAACTACATAACTCAAAAAGGTTTGTTCTAAGCCTAAATGAAACACTAAACCAAATTTGATGTTGCCCTACTCTTCTCTTCTTACACTACACTGATTTACTCAAATGTTAGATGTAAAATTTGAGTTCATGCTTCTATCTCCCAGCTAAAAGGGATACTATTATTTCTTCTTTTGAAGTTCTAGAAGAAATCTCTATATAACAACTAAAAAAATGACACTCATGAGTTTGAGAAAAACATAAAATGACCGGCATAAAAAACAAATGACCGTCAGTAAATTTTCCAAAAGCAACCTCTATGTAACAACTAAAAAAAGTGGCACTCATGAGTCTACCAAAAACATAAAATGATCGACATAAAACATAAAAAACAAATGACCATCATTAAATTTTCACTTCAAAGTTATAATAAATTTGAAATTTGAGGCTTGGACATACCTATTTTGTAGTGTAGTGGAACTACCTTTAGAAATAACAAATTTCTTTGGCATTATTTTTTTCTCCACTTTTATAAACAGGTAAATTGAGGGACTTTTCCCAAGAGGTAAATTTGTTCTTCGAGAAAAATCAAATTTGTTTAACTTATCTTTATCATTTTTTTCCCATAATCACTCCTACGAATTTGGCACAAATTGGTTTCATCATAATGGTTATGTCGTTCCTCTTTTGTGACATGTATTGTGTGGGTCTGTGTGAAATCATATTTATTGTAGTGTCTTGGAAATGGTTTTAGAGTTAAAAAGAAATTCTTCGACATTGTTTTTTTTCTCCTCCTTTGAGGATGGGTAAATTAAGACACATTGTCCATGAGCAAAATTCATGATTTTCAAAATTCAATTTGTTTTTAATTTCTTGAAGTGGGTTTTATCTGTCTTAGTAGCATCCCCTATTATTCTCTTGTAGTCATAGTACTCAAGAATGAAGGTATTTGGGGCATGTTTCCATACTTTTTTGTTCTAAATAAACTCACAATCAAAGAACATTTTCCCATTCTTGTCATTGGTCATATCTTAGATGAATTGATTAGTGTTTAATACTTTATTAAACTTAATATATTTTTTGGATACCACTAGGTCCGTATGAAAGAGGAATGCATTCCCAGTACTACCTTTAGAACTCGTGAGGGTCACTATGAGTTCTTGGTCATGCCCTTTGACCTGTGTAATTCCCCTTCCACTTTCCAAAGTCTCATGAATCATGTATTCCTTCATTTTATATGTCATTTTGTTTTAGTTTTCTTTGATGATATTTTCATGTATAGTAAAAATTGGACATCCCATCACTCCCATTTAGATCAAGTTATCCATCTACTCTCTTAGCACCAAATTTTCCTCAAATAATCTAAATGTGTCCGTGGAGCCTTAGAAGTGGAGTACCTTAGTCATATTGTTGGCCAAGATGGTGAAAGAGTGGATTCTAAAAAAAATATTGTTGGCCCAAAAAAGAATTCCTTCACTTGGACTCCAATAAAAAATCACTCCTTTCATGCCTTGAAAGAGGCTATGTGAAAGATGCTTTTCCTAGAACTATGAGACTTCACGAATACTTTTGTATTGGAATGTGATGCTTTAGGAAAATCAATTGGGGCAATCCTCATGCAAGATTCTCGACCATTGGCCTTCACTAGAAAACAACTTTCAAACAGACATTTTGGCCAATCAATATATGAAAAAACAATGTTGGCTATTATGCATGTCATGTATCTATGGCATCCTTATATATGGGGGGAATTATTCCAAATTAAAAATTATCACCAGAGCTTGACGTATTTTCTAGAAAAATGAATTTCCTCCTTGGAGCAATAAAAATGGGTAACCAAGATATTTGGCTATGATTATTGGATCATTTATAAGAAGAGAAAAGAAAATGTGGTCTTTGAATCTCTTTCCAAAAAATATGAATAAGAAGGGATCCTCTTTCGTTCTCATTCATTTCACCATATTAGCTCCAAGTCACTCACCAGGAATGGTTGCATGACCCTAAAATATCTCACCTGATCCAACAATTTCAAGAACATCCTTCAATTTCTCCAAGGTACTCTTGCAACAATAATGAGCTTCTCTACAAAGGTCATTTATATTTAAGAAAACAATCACAACTCAAATCCATGGTGTCGTGTGAGCTTCATGCTTCACTCATGGCTAGGCTTTCAGGGTTTACCAAAACCTATGAAAGGTTCCAACATTTTCTTTTCTTCTTGGATGGTATGAAATAGGACCTCACCTTTGTGGCTGAATTTGATGTTTGTCAATGCAACAAGGGAGAAACGGTCAAAGGACTATGAATACTCCAACCCCTTCAAATCCCCCCTTCCATTTGGCGAGATATTTATATGGGTTTCAATGTGCACCTACATAAATCTAGAAATAAGTCATTCATCATGGTGGTGGTTGATCATGTTTCAAAATATGCTTATGTATGTGCTCTTCAACATCCCTTGACCTCATGCATAGTGGATCAAGTTTTCATGGATACCATCTTCAAAATTCATGGCATGCCTCATTTTATTGTCTCCGACATGGATCTCACATGCATCAACAATTTTTGAAAAAGGTTGTTCAAGATACAGGGAACCCAATTGCATCTCAAAATTGTTTATCATCCCAAGACTGATGACCAAACTAAAATTGTTAACAAGTGTTTGGAAACATATTTGCAATGTTTTTCATATGAATGACAACATCAGTAGAATCAGTGGTTACCACTAGATGAATGGTGGTATAACACATCTTACCATACAACAACTCGCCTGACTCCTTTTGAAGGAATATATGGAAAAAACTATCGTCAATTCTCTCATACATGGAAGGTGTCTCGAAGGTTCAAGAGGTTGAAAAAATTCATACTTTACGCGAGGAAATTATCCATACCCTCAAAGAAAATTTAGTGATGGCTCAAAATCGCTTGAAGAATCAAGTCGATCAAGGTCATTCTGAACATCAATTTGATGAAGGGGACCATGTGTTTCTTTGTCTGCAACCTAGAAGACGTCATTCAAATACAAACATTGTAAGAATCTTTCTCCCAAATTTTATGGTCCTTATACAATTCTCAAGTGTGTAGGGCCAGTTTCCTACCATTTAGCTCTACCTTGTGATTCTAAGATCCATCCTATTTTTCATGTCTCATTCTTAAAGAAGGTGATTGTAACTAAGTGACAAACTCAAACCAATTTCCCTGAGTTGGATGAATAAGGTTCCATTTGGATGCATCCCCAAGAAATATTGAACCAAAAAGTGTTTTCTTCATCAGTGCATTATAAAGGAAGTGTTGGTATAGTGGAAGGATACAACTCCAAAAAATTCCACTTAAGACCTTGCCACCAATATGCAACAATTTCCTCATCTCAAGCCTTGATGACAAGGTTATTTTTAAAGGGGGGGGATATGTTAGGGACTAACCTCCCTAAACCATCACATAGGTGGAATAATATATTTTCGATGTAATAAAGGCTCACATTAGTTTATAATGCATATTTAATAAATGAGAACAAGTCAATGTAAGAAGACCTAATAGAAGCTTTCACTTCTAGAAAGATCATCCACTAGAAGGTTCTTTAAAATATATAATTGGTATAAATAAGAGTAGGATGCATGAGAAGTATTTGTCTTGAGAATTATTGTAATGTATCTTTGCTTTGTTGGAGGTTTCCCCCTTGAAGAGGCAAGTGAAGATTGTTCTCTCTAAATAAAGGTATCATTTCTAGTGTTTCTTCTCAATATTTTGTTGTTCCATAGATATATGTTAAATATTCATGTTTCCACATATTATATTATGGTTGGTACCTTACACGTCTTCATTTCATAATGAAATTAGAATATTAAAAATTTATAATGAACTATTATGATGAAAATAATTAGATACATTATGATAGTTTTGAATTCTTGATTAGGTGATATTAAATAGCTTTGACACTTTATTACTTAAAAGTTTAGGAGAAAGTGTGTTCTAGTTCACTCATGCATTCTGAAATGTTATGTATATGAATGGTATGCCACAACTTGTATTCATTAATTTACTTAAAAAATGTTTTTAAGACTTCAATCTACATACTTATGACATTGTCTATACTTGCGAACACTTATATTTGTGCAGTTCTATTTCAACTATTAAAGCAATAGAATAGCCACGGTCGCTTATATATTTATTTTAAACTATACACAAGTATTACATCATTACATGCTTCAACTATCCCATAATCACTTTAACTTTTATCTTTGAATTATATACACTAGCCACATAATTTTATTTTATTTTTAAAAGCATGAATAAAGAGTTTTGCTACTAATTCAAATTGTTAATATAGTTGTTATTATTCCTTAGATATTATTAGTGTAGTTGGAGATATTACTAATAGTTGTTGTATGTTATATCTAATATGAATCTACTAGAGAGGAAATGATGTTTATAGGGTAGGGATATTTTCCACTCTCTTTAGATCTTTGATCATCTTCTAGGTATTATTCGTTTTGATTTTATATTCAATGGGTAGTAAGGAAGATTTTATTATAATTTTAAAATTCAATGCAAGACTCATTACCTCATTATTTTTCATAAACTTGAATGTATTTTGGTGGAATCTAAATCCGCGGTTATATATTTAACATAAAATTGTAAATTGTTCAAATCTAACAAGGATAGCCTCCATATTGTTTCTTCTAGTATGAAAAATATGCACAATCGCCTCAAAAATAGGTCAACTGAAATATTCAAATATTTGGTTTAACTGTTGACAAGAGGAAGTCTAAATATTACAAATATTTTATCAAATTTAATTTGATTAATCAAAACTATTTCCAACATGATAAGCTTAAAAACAAATGAATGTTTCCAAAATAAAGGCTAGAGATCACAACCTCCATAGTCAAATTCATAGTGTGACTAGTCGAAAAAAACCTTGGGATGAGAGACTTTGTAAACTTTTTCATATAAGAAAGTCAAAGATGAATATTTCTCCATTTTAACATGCCCCACCCTTAACAATATAAGGCATAAATTTACCCAATTTCATAATTTAATTACTCTTTAATGTCTGTAGGCTTACAAAAACCATAATGATCTTGGTACTTTGATTCCAACATGGTAAAATACAAAAATAAATTTATTTAATATACTTTTCAATGCCTCTAGACTTAGGAAAACCATAACGATCTTGGTACTTTACTTTGATTCCAACATGTTCAAATATAAAAAAGGAGTTATGAGGAGTATTTAGTTTATTCATTTTAGTTCTATTAGAAGATGATAAGCCTCTTCATATCCACATTATGATGTTTTCTCTTTAAGACTAGCTATGTATATGTATATAAATAAAGATAAAAATATTAAAAATAAAATTTGTTGATAAAAAACACTAAATATCTTTTGTTTTAAAAAATCTCAATTTCTAACATATTTAGAACATATTATTCATAAATTTAATATGAATTTAAAATCATAAAATAAAAAATATTTAAAATTCCAAAACCCCAATTTCTAACATAGTTAAACCACCATTACTCATAAATTTAATATAAATTTAAATTTCATAAAATAAAAAATATTTAAAATTTCAAAACTCAATTTAATATAAATTTAAAATCATAAAATAAAAAATATTTAAAATTCCAAAACCTCAATTTCTAACTTATTTAGACTGCTATTATTCATAAATTTAATATAAATTTAAAATCATAAAATAAAAAATATTTAAAATTCCAAAACCTCAATTTCTAACATATCTAGACAACTATTATTCATAAATTTAATATAAATGTAAAATAAAAAATATTTAAAATTCAAAAACCCCAATTTCTCTATTTCTAGCATATTTAAACCACTATTATTCATAAATTTAATATAATCTTAAAATCATAAGATAAAAAATATTTAAAATTCCAACTATTTTTTAAAATAATCATACACTCTATATTCAAACAACAAATTAGAATATTAAACAAATGAGTCGTGTAATTAGTTTTTCTAGGCAATAATGGCTATTTCCTTATTTATTTATTATGGACTTAACTAACTATTACGGATTTTTATTTATGAACTTAAAAAACCGTTATGATTTTTTTATGTACTTCTTAGGTTACTAAACCTACTAAACTGGGAGGCACGGAGACCAAAGAGCCAAACTTGACAAAAGCCCCTACTAGGTTGTTTAACTTCGGGAAAATGGAGGAACCAAATCCGAGGCGATTTTTGAATTTTCCCTGGAGGGAGGTCCGGGAAGATTGAGTTTGAACCAGTTCAGATAGGAATCGATAATATCTTTCTACTAAAAAATCTCTAGTTTTATTAGCTGTTGCTTTGTATTTACTTTGTTTATCGGTTTTCATTCCCCTTCATTGCATCACATGCTGTTCATTTACTCCCGGCGGAACTTGGCTATACTGCCTCTAGAAAGGTACATCAAACTTTCCGTTGAAGCTCTGGCGGAAAATTCAGGATGACTTTTTTGAAAAGGGTTAACACTAAAGATTTTGGTGCCCAAGACAGGTGTGACTATGCGTGGAACCATTTGCACCATTGACGACTCCAAATTCTCCATACGTCGGTCTAGACTACTTGGATACAGTGTAGTCTCGAGCGGTGACCTCCACACTTCCCAAGCACTAAAGTTTCAGTAGACCTATCTCTGCTCTGTTTTCTTTCCAGGTTTTTTCTACTTTTAAACAAGCCAAAGTACTGACTGTCCCTCTAAACAGAACTGTCTTTGCACAGTCCTCTTCTGCGGCTTTTTCTCTCCATCTATCGACTTGGTTACAGTGTAGTCTCGTGTGGTGACCTCCACTTCCCCAGCTGCAGTGACTATTTTTCTGACCTTTCTCTTCTATCTCACTAGTTTTTTCTGCTTCCTATTGCTGGCGAGTTTATTTAGCTTTCTTCAGTGGCACAACGCTCTGTGGTTTATAGTGTGGACCCAATTCTCAATTTTTTGTCGGACTCTTGTCCCCTTTGTTGGGAGGGTGGGGTAGCCTTACACATTCCTTTAGTATTGAGGACTGCGCAGGATCTACACAGTTGTTAAAACCATTTTTAATCTGCAGGTTACCTTACTCATTCCTTTCGTATCAAGGATAATGCTGGAGTTACACAGTCATTTAAACCTTTTTAACTAGCTTTACCGAGACGTTTGGGAATTTTTGGTGTTATTTTATTTAGAGAGGGGTCTCTTTCAGTTGAGTGGCGCACCTGGGATCTCGACAGTTGCATTATTGGTTTGCTTTCTTGTCAGATATAGTGTGTTTTTTGTCTGGCCTCCGAGGCTTTGTGGTCTCTTATTTGTCTCTTACCATGGATCCAAAGTTAAAAGCACTTTTGAACCTGGAGGATGAGGTCATGTGGAGACAAGCCGGGCTGTTTGAATCAGTGGATAAATTTCAAAAGGAGTCATCAAGAGGAACACCTTTTTCAAAGCAAAAGCTTTCTAACTTGATAGGTACATTTGGTAAAACTTCTTTGCTTTCCTCTTTTCATCTTGCCTCTCAAAAGACTGCTCCTAGTCCCTCTGAGAACTGCAGGGCCAGTTTCCAAGCGACCAGTGAGACTACAGGGTTGCCTTCTTCTGCTGAGTTTGCTCGGGGAGGGGTAAAAAAATAGTCTGTTCAAACCCGTTCAACTCCTTTCCGTCGAAAACTATGGAAGACAGGTCAGAAGGATAAACACCTAGTTTTAGGCAATGACGTGGGTTTAGAGGATACTTGCAAAATGGCCCTATGCTCCCTTGTTGGTCATTTATCTTATAAATCCCTGAGCAATGACTCTCTAGAGAACTGGATAAAGATGCATTGGGCTCCACTCTTAGGCTATACCCTTGAGGTTTTATACCTTACAAAAGGCTGGTTGGGGTTCATATGTAACTCTCTCGAGGATGTTTCCTTCTTACTTAGTTCTTTTTGGGTATTGGGAGGTAGTAGTCTGATGCTGAAGCGGTGGAGGATTGCTTTCAATCCAGATACAGAGTTCTTTCAGTTTAGACACCTCTGGGTATTGCTCCATGGTCTCCCACTGTAATTGTGGAATGAAGGTGCATTAAGGGCCATTGGCGATACTTTGGGGAGGTTTATTTCATTGGACCCTAAAGATCTCAGTTTCCCATTGCAGAAGATGGGTCGTATTCTTGTTGAAATGGACATTTTCAATGGTTTGTCGGAATCGATTGTGATCGATTGGAGAGGACATTCATTTTCCTAGCCACTAGACTATCTTGGGCTGCCATTTCGCTGCAACATCTGTCACAAAACTGGACACCTACATCGTGACTGTAAGGGGATTTTATTGGAGGAGAATTTTGAAGGGGAAGAGATGCAGAGGAGTCCTCCTGAGTATACAGATTTGGACCCCTCCCTGGATTTCTTGTTTGGGTCTTTGGGAGCCTCGTCCTCCTTACTTGAGCCAGTTTCATCTATTACTGGTAAGATTCAGATAGTCTGTCCTCTCTTGTTTAATTCTCTGACTGGGGAGGATAAGGAAGCCCTTAATCGTTCGGAATGGTTAAGGGCCTCCACTACTCCGTTTAAATTCAACACTGGTCCAGTTATCCTTAGTCCCCTTTGCTGCTCAAAGACACTCTTTGCACCTTGTTGTCTGGCTGATTTCTATCCTGGATATTTACCTTTGGTCCCTCTGACTGCTAACCCAGTGCCTTCTTCTCTTCCAGAGTCAGAGGACCCCACTGTTTCGTTTTCTATGCCTTCCAGTCTGGTTCAGCCTGTGGTTAGTCCGTCCTTTCCTTTGCAACCTAATTTGGTTATTCCCCCTTCTATTCTCTCTGACAGTGAGCTGGTGCCCTCCACCTCCACTAAGGAAGATGTGCCCCTTAACTCATCCATCCTGCCAGGCTATCAAGAATCTTAGGAGGAGGCCTCTTTACTCATCGAAACCCTAGACTCTTTGTTACCCGGACATTCTGTCCTCAGGCTCACACAGCCTTTGTCTATAATTCTGAGTAAGAAAGTTGTTGCTTCCTCTTCAGAAATAGGCTCAACTTTTTCTCAGGTAGTCGGGAAGGGGGGGAAAGCTTTCTCTTGGAAAAGGGGTCTGGCCTCTGAATTATCGCCTGTCAAAACTAGAAGTTCTCGAAAGAAACAACTTAGTTCGAGTCATTCAGAGGATGTTTGTGTTCCAATTTCCCTGGTTTCAGGGGCCCTTAGAGATTTGAAGTCCCAAGCAAGGGAAAAGTGATGATTTTTCTCTCCTTGAATATATGAGGGATCAGAGGCACCCTCAAAGATGCCTCGGTTTGCATATTGCTTGATCATACAAGGCCAGACATTGTGTTTTTTCAAGAGACTTTGTCGGATGAAAAAAAAGATACAGACTTCTTACTCCTTCTTCGACCCTCTTGGGTTGCTACTGCTATAAACTCTTTAGGTTCTTCAAAAGGATTAATGGTTGCTTGGGATCCAATTCTCTTCGAGTTAAAACCATTTCTGGCTGTCAGTGGTATTTTATTAATTGGCAGCTATGCATCCACAAAAAAGGAGGTGGCATTCCTCAATATCTATGGTCCATGTAAAGATAGACAACTCTTCTGGAGTACTTTTTCTAAGAGTGGTTTGCACTCTATCCCGAACATTATCATTTCCGGGGATTTGAATTTCATTCTGTCTTCGGAAGAAAATTGGGGTGGTTCTTTCGTTCCAGGCTCTGAGGAATTGTTTCTGAGAAGCTTACTCCTTTCCTTGAAGCTAGTTGATTTAAAGCCAACTAAGTTGACCCCCAGTTGGCATAATGGGTGAACAGGTCCTCATGCCATAGCCAGAAGACTAGATAGATGTTTAATTTGTGAAGCGTCTGTTTCTTCTCTGGGCCTCTCCAGGGCGTGGGTCGATTACCCCTTTGTTTCCGATCATGCTCCTCTCTTAATCCAATTCGAGAATGCTCTGGTTTACAACCCATTTCTATTCAAATTCAATTCTTTGTGGTTGCAAGAGGCCGATTTTGTAAGCTTGGTTCATAATATATGGAGCGATCCCCATTTATGGTCTAAGGAAAATTGCCAACAACGCATGGTATGGAAGCTTAGAGAATTAAAATTTCACACGAAGAAATGCCAATCTGAGCTCTTGTTATTGAAATCGAAGACAGTCAAAGGCTGGGAGTCCAAAATTTGTAGACTATTAATGAATTTTGTTGATGGAGTGTTATCATTGTAGGATGCAGGATATCTTAGAATGCTGGAATATAACAGGAATAACCATTTGCGGGGGGTGGAGGAGGCATGGCACCTACGCAGCAGAGTTAAATGGATTCAAAGTGGGGATTCAAATAATTTTTTTTTCCATAAGATGGCAGGGGAAAACAGGAACAGGAAGCACATCTGGGAAGTCAATTCAGAAGCTGGAATTAAAATTTTGGGACAGAATGCGATTAAAGAAGTGGCAGTGAAGCATTTCAAAGACTTCTTTAAAGAGAAAGAAGGAACAGATTACGCTGAAATGGTGAGGATATCCATCCTTTATCCTAGGATGGTTTTGGAAGAGGAGGCTGAAACACTTTTTAGCCCTGTTACATTGGAAGAAATCAAGTTTGTGCTGGTTAAATTCAATAGAGACCGAAGCCCAGGTCCAGATGGGTGGAATTCAGAGTTTTTTGTTTATTTCTTTGATCTGGTTGGTAAAGATATCCTTGAAATGGTGGAAGATTCGAGGAGGAAAGGCAAATTATGTGGAGGCCTTAACTCTACATTCCTGGATCTGATTCCGAAGGCCAACAAGCCAGACTCTTTTGATGATTTCTGACCCATTTCATTATGTAATCTTATATACAAAGTGATATAAAAAATCCTTGCAAACCAGATTAAGCCCTTTCTTTCAAAGTGTCCTTCTTCTGAACAGCTTGGATTCTTAAAGGGAAGAAGAATCGAGGAAGCTATTAGCTCTGCTCATGAAACACTTCATAGTATAAAAAAAAAGAATATTAAATCCCTGGTGCTAAAATTAGACCTCAAAAAGGCCTACGATAGTATTGACTGGGAGTACCTTAGAGTGGTCCTACTCTCAGTTGGTTTTGGGACAAATCTCTCGGATTGGATAATTTCTTGTGTCACAAGTGCAAGATTTGCAGTCCTAATTAATGGTGAGGTGACTGATTATTTCAAGAGCTGGAGGGGTCTTCGTCAGGGATTCCCGTTGTCCCCCTACCTTTTTATATTGATGATTGAAGGTTTAAGTCTGCTGCTAGCAAATGGATTGGTCAACAAAAGTATTTCAAGTATTTCGGTCACATTATTTCATAAACTGGTCCATCTAATGTTTGTCGATGACGTCCTGATAATGTCAAAAGCAATCCTTGGTGAGTGGCGCTATATTTTGGACATTATTCAAGTTTTCCGTTCAGTTTTTGGTCTATGCATTAACACAGGAAAATCTGTTGTTCTCTATTGGGGGTTAGATGACTTGGAAATTGAGCTCTTTAAAGCCATTAACCCATTTTCCTTTGTTGATTTAAATGTGGGCTTCAAGTACTTAGGCTATTATTTAAAGCCAAGAGCAGCAAAGTTGACTGAGTGGACCTAGGTAGTGACAAAAATTGAGAGAAAGATTGGTTTCTGGTGCAACCATTGGCTCTCGTTGCATGGCCGATTAATCTTGGTTAAATCGGTTTTGGAGAGCCAATGTGTTTTTTGGATGTCGCTAGAACAGATCCCAACATCCATCTTGAACTGCATTCGGCAACTTTGTTTTTCTTTTTTATGGGGTGGACAAAAAGTTAACCACAAATATAATCTTTGTAGATGGGACCTTCTTGCTAGACCGAAACACTGTGGAGGGTGGGGTCTCAGAAATTTGTCCACCTTCAACACTGCTTTACTAGAAAATTCCCTCTGGAGAGTGCTCACGGTGGATAGCATCTGGCAAAGGATTTTAAAGGATAAATATTTGGGGGGTTCTTCTTTTGTTGATTGGCTTAGGAAACCTTTTCAGCAACAAGGGCATTCTTCTGTTTTTTGGAAAGGTTTGACAAAAAGCATTCCAGTCTTATTACATTGGCTTCGGTGGAGAGTCAGTTCAGGAAAATCGATTCTTATCGGTTTGGACAAAATTGCCGGTATAGAAGAGTCCTCTATCCTCACTGAAGAGCTTCATGTTAGGATATTTAGACACTTAGGAGTTAGTTAAGATCTACTTGGTCTAATATGTCGTTAGGTAAAAGTGTGTTTCTTTAGTATGCATTAGTATGCATTTGTAGTTAGGAAATCCGACGGTCACGATATGTTCCCGA
>ML777676.1:1086337-1203543 GCA_009831015.1 Picea engelmannii
TCCAAGTAGCCGCGTTGGCTGGGGCCGTGGATGTTTCCCCGTAGGGGTTTTACCACGTGAAAACATCGATGTGTTGATCTTTGATCTGGTTATGTGAGTGGTTACTGAAGGTGTTCGTCCTCTGTTGGAATACCTGTGTTGTCTAACACTTCATGAGCAGCTATCCAAAAGTAGAATTCTGGTTCTAGCGCAGGCTCGTGAGTTAGGGGGCATTCCTTCTTTACCAGGTCGGTGGCGCTCCAGTTCTTCTTTGGGGTTATCGGGGCATCTTTCTTTGGAATGGGACAACTTCACATTTGCTTTAAAGGATGATGGGATTTCTCTACAAACTGGTGAGGATAGCTTGATTTGGGCGGGGGGGATGCTTCAGGAGATCTTTTAGTTAAAAATATATATTTTTCCCTCATAAAACCTTTGGATTTTCACAGTGATAAAGCTTGGGTTCCAAAGCTATGGAAATGCCCTCTTCCTTTAAAGCTAAAACTATTCCTGTAGCTGGCAGCATTTGAAAAAATACTCACTTGGAATGTGATTCAAAGACGAGGTTGGATTGGATCGGGGGTGTGTGGACTATGCAACAGCAAGGAGGAAAGTGCCAATCATTTGTTAATAAAGTGTTCATTTACAAAAGTAGTTTGGAATCGTTTATCAAACATTTTCAATCTGAAAAACCTTTGGGATGGATGCATAGTGTATGAATGCTTAATGCAGTGGTCAAGTGATATCTCGACTCCAGTAAGCTTGGCAGCTTATACATGTTGGAATATTTGGTTGGAGAGGAATAGGGTGATTTTTGAGGACTGCAATCCATCTCCTTGTTCAGTAGTTTATCGGATTGCAGTCTCATTTTCTTGGCAGCCTTCCATAGTAATTTCCATTCCAAACCGTGTTTGTGAAATTACCTTCTTAGATGGTTTCATGCTGGGCTGTTTCGATGGGGCAGCCTTACAAACAGGAAATTGTTGTTCAGTAGGTGGATTCTTCAAATCACATGCTTCAAGAGTCACAAAATGGTACCTAAATTGTGGCAAGGGTACAAATACCAAGGCGAAGCTCCTGGGCTTGTGGGCGACTTTAACTTTGGCTTCCCTCTGGGCAATAGACAAAATCCAAATCTTGGGGGAATCGAAAGTCATTATCTATTGGATGAACAACAAGAGCGTTTTACAGGTGGTGAATTTAGATGGCTGGAAATCAAAGATTAAGAATCTCTCACATCAATTTAAGGAACTCAAGTTTCAGCATATTCACCGAGAGCTCAATAAAGAGGCGGATGCCCTGTCAAAAAGGGCTTTAAAGGAGCCAAAAGGCAGGTTGTCTATCTATCACTGGGAAAATGGGAAAGAAAGCTTGCATTCCCATCTAAATATATTTGAAAACTAAGTTTTAAATCTGAGTTTGTTGAAGGGCTCGGTAAGATTGTAGATGATCTGAAACTTGCTGTTTTTTTTTCTTCATTCCTGACAGCATCATTTCCCTTTGAATTTCAGTTGTTTTAGTTTTTTTGTTGTTGAGAAATCAGCTCCGCAGTGAGCAGAATTTTCCATTTTGTTCTAGTAGTCATTGGCTACCTTCTATCTGTTTTGTGTCTTTTGGACAGGAACAGTTTTTGTAAATGACCTTATTTTATATAAGTTGGAGAAAATTTTCTTCGGGAAAAATGTTGTTTAACTTGAATATAGTAGAGACGGGTCAAACAATGACCAAAGAGCCAAACTTGACAAGAGCCCCTACTAGGTTGTTTATTTTGAATATAGTAGAGATGGGTCAAACAATTCAAATAAAAGAAAGAAAGTTAGTTCCTTTAACCAAATAAAAAGATAAAATAATTAATGCTAATAATTTGTTAAATGGTTTATAATTTAAGTAATTAATGTTAATAATTTGTTAAATGATTTATAATTTAATTTTTTTTTAATGAATATGAATGATATTAATTTTTTCTTTAATCCATGATCATGAACTCTCTAGGAAGGTAGGTCCAAGAATGCTTCACATCCTTATCTTCAGCGATAATAGCATTACATAAAGTTTTATCAAGACTAAATTTAAAATATCTACCTTAATTTTGGTCTTAAGTGTTAAGTAATAAAATACCAAATGAGAATGAGAATTTTTAAGTTATTTGATATAACAAAGTAAAATAAAAGCCTTAAGGGTGTTCAAATTCTTAAAATTTATATAATTGATCATTATAAACAATAAAAAAATATTATTTTAATTAATTGACGAATATCAAATTTATTCAAATAATGACACAAATTCAAATCCCTAGGTTTCCTTGTCACCATAAACATATACATACTTTAGTCATATTTATTTCATTAATCTTTTTCTTTGTTTACCACAATATAATAAGATTTATTATAACATAGGACATTGTGTAGGCTTGATGAATACCAAATTTATTTAAATAATGACACAAATTCAAATCCCTAGGTTTCGTTTGCCACCATAGACATATACATACCTTAGTCATATTTATTTCATTAATCCTTTTCTTTCTTGATAAAATAAGAAATTATGATAATTAGAGAATGGGATTTATTATAATATAAAACGTAGAATAGGTTTGATGAGAATCCATAGATATATTTTAATAAATTATAAATTATATTTTATGTGTTATTTTTCATAGTAAAATAAGAAACTATCATAATTAGAGAATGGTGTAAGAGTAAGATTCAAATTATGAACTTAGGAATGAATGTGATATGTGTTTATTTGTTTTTCTAAATGTCCATTATAAAGGAGATCTTTTTATTAAAAATAAATTAAAAATATTCTAGTACATATAAAATAAATCAAAGACAATAGATAAAAAATTTAACATAAATTAAAATCTCATGAATGCATCTACTAACATAGGAATTTTCACATGAGGGATATATCAATAGGCTCTCTTCCCCCTCAACCTATATAATTGGAAAAAAATGTATCTCTTCTCTCTACCATACTTCCTCAAGTTGTAGCCTGATCTGGATTATTTTCGGCACGAAATGAGAGCGGAGATATAATAAAGAAATGCATAGAGATATCGCATATATCTAGTAATATAACAAAAATATATCAGAGACGCAACCATAAACATAGAGATACAGTAATACACGATTTCTATTAATGAAAGAAATGTACAAAGATTGTAAAAATACAGAGTGAAAGACTCGTTAGAATGGTGGCATCTTATCTCTAAGAAGAGATGTGACGGCTACTCGCATTCGCAAGAAGATGGTTACAATGAGGCTCTAGAGGCCTTTTTACAATAATCGGGAATGCCCAAATTCCTATACATCCAAAAACCTAACCCTAGGAGATGAAGTGCCAAAAGTCATGTGGGCCCCATTTGGGTAAGTTGGTGCATCAACTTCCCGGGGTCGTAACTTTGGCATATGATCTCCGTTTTAGGCGTGTGATAGCTCGTTGGAGAGGTATCGTCAAGGAGATTTATTTTTGGGGCTCAATCATGCCTTTGGATATCATTAAGAACCTAGATCTCTAAAAACCTTCATTTAGGCCCTCAAAATGGCCCCGGAAGTTAAAACCTACTAAAAATAGTAAATTGCCAAAATTGCCATAAAGTTGTTTTGTGCTAGTTGGAAAAGGTGGGTGGCCACCAATATCCACCTGGATCAATCCTCCCTTCTTAGGAAGCAATGGTATCCATTGTGTTGATTTCCCGGGGGAGAAGGAAAAGCGTTTGTTGAGTCTGCATCTTGGTGAGTTGCTTGTCTTGTTGGAGACATCGTGTTGCTTGGTTTGTTGAAGGTCGTCACAAACCTATGGCTGGAAGGGTTAGACCTTTTTAACCAGTCTGGCTACATGAGATGATTGCATGTAGAAGGAATCTTTGTGCTTTGTTGCAACCTTGTCGACCTTCTTCTGTTGGATAGAAGCTGCCTGGGCCGAAGCTATGGTGGTTGTAGTATCCTTTTGTTCCCCTTTTGAATAGATTGTGGAGAAGATGAATTTTGTAGTATGAGATACTACCTTGCAGCATTGTTTAGGTGAAGCAGTAGTTGGAACTACCTATGGTATCCTGTAGAGATGACCCCCCAAATGAATAATGACACTACGAGGTCGATACTCATAGATAGCATGGTGTTTTGACATATATGGCTGACCCAAGAGAACATCACAGACATCCAATGGGGCAACATCACATAATACCTCATCCTTGAAGGGTTGGATGCCATATGATAATCGACACTACTGGCTGACACGAAGACTTTGTCCTTGGCGAAGCCACCCGATGTTGTATGGTTCTGGGTGTGGTGTTGTCGGAAATCCCAACTATTTGACGACCTTTGCTGAGATGAGGTTCTTTTGGCTTACGCTATCAACAATAAAATGCAGCGGGGTCCCCTTCACCCACATCTGTGAATGAAAAAAACATTCCCCCTCTTCTGGATCTGTTGGTTCTTCTGGTTGAATTGTTGCGGTCACGACAATAGTAGTGGGGTCTGTGTCGATGATCTATCTTTTACTAGTATTTTTAGAATCATATTCTGAATCAGGGTTCGGCTCGTTGTCTTTGATCTCGGCCACCAATGACTGTTTTGAGTGACATTCATCCGTGTTGTGCCAGGGGATTTTGTGGAAATTACACCATTTTCTGGTGTCCTTCTTTGACTTCCCGTGACCCTTCTTTTCATGTGGCTTGGATTAGGTTTTGGGAGACTATTTTTTAGGGTTGTCTTTGTCATACTTTGGTTGTTGTGGATTTTCAGAACCAAACTCCCGTTTGTTTTGGTGCTTAAATTTCCGCTCGATTTTAACAGCATATCGATAGGCAGCACCGAGTGATGAGATGTCCAAAAAATCCATTTCAATTTGGATGTATCTGTGTAGAGCCCCACGGTATTTTAGAACCAAATGTCGTTCGGAGTCTTTGATACCTAGCTTGGTGCGCAAGGCATGGAAGGTATTGGTGAACTTCGGAACTACTTGGCCCCTCTCTTGCTGCAGTGTGGTCCATCTCATGTATTGTTCCTCATAGTTGCCAACACGGTAGTACTGTTCCTTTACCGCATCCACAAAAAAATCCCAAGTGGGCTCGACCCCATATATTCCAGACTCCTTTGTGGAACTCTACTCCCAGTAAGTTTTCCACCAATGTTTGACATGGGGGAGAGCCTTAAGGAGTGTGAAGGTGATCTTTTCCTTGTCTGAAAAATTATGAACAAAGAAATAACCTTCTAGCAGATTTAACCATTTATCTAGGGCATCTGTGTCTATTTAACCTTCAAATACGGGAATATCAAAATTAACTTTTACCTTGAAAGGCGAGGTGCCTCCAAAGTGGCCACTTGATGAAGATGTTCTTGATGCTATCGGTAGGCGTTGAAGGATGTGGGAAAAATTCTCCATCATTTCGTCCCTTTGTCATGTGAGAGCTTGCTCAAGCAACAAACTGATAGGATCGTCTGCTCCATCGTTTTTATTTTCTTCCACCATTGAGGGTTTCTTGGGTGTGCAAGAGCAATTTTCATCAAGAGAGACAAGCTCGAGACCCAACTTTCTATACTCGGACCTCATCAGGGGCATGCATTGAAAAACAATCAAGAGCAGCCTGCTCTGATACCACTAATCCAGATTATTTTCGGCACGAAATGAGAGCAGAGATATAATAAAGAAATGCACAGAGATATTGTGTATATCCAGTAATATAATAGAAATATATCAGAGATGCAACCATAAACATAGAGATACAGTAATACATGATTTCTATTAATGAAATAAATATAGAGAGACTATAAAAATACAGAGTGAAAGACTTGCTAGATTGGTGGCAGCTTATCTATGAGAAGAGATGTGACAGCTACTCGCATTCGTAAGAAGATGGTTACAATGAGGCTCTCTAGGCCTTTTTAAAATAATAGGTAATTCCAAAAGTCCTAGACATCCAAAAACCTAACCCTAGGAGATGAAGTGCCATAAGTCATGTGGGCCCCGTTTGGGTAATTTGGTGCATCAACTTCCCAGGGTCGTAACTTTGGCATACGATCTCCGTTTTAGGTGTGTGATAGCTCGTTGGAAATGTATCATTGAGGAGATTCATTTTGGGGGCTCAATCATGCCTTTGGATATCATTGAGAACCTCTATCTTTAAAAACCTTCATTTAGGCCCTCAAAATGGCCACGGAAGTTAAAACCTGCTAAAAATAGTAAATTGCCAAAATTGCCATAAAGCTGTTTTGAGCCAGTTGGAAAAGGTGGGTGGCCACCAATATCCACCTAGATCATAGCCCCTTCTCAACACCTTTCTATCCATTGGGTTCCTACCTTCTTTTATAACCATCTCTTCAAACAATTTTTTCATGATCGATTCCATGTTTTCTTCCTCTCTTTTAACTCATTATGGTTGATGTAAGCAAAATCATATCGATGCTTATATTTACTCTTATGACTTTAATTATATTAGCTATAATTATGTTTAAAATAGAATTATCTCTTTAGGATTATCAATGGTAAAGTGCTTTGATGGGAGAGTGGAGGCTTTTTTACCCTTATATTTTACTTATTTTATTTTAATTTCCCATAATCCTTTCTACTAGTTTGACACAAATTGTTTTGAGCATAATGGTTATGTACATCCTCTTTTGTGACACTTATTGCATGGGAATGTGTGAAATCAAATTTAGATACACCCAGGTATGGTCTGGAATTTGTTGTCCCATGGAAGGTTTTTTTCATTTTAAGATGTATTAGACAGGTAGATACCAAATCTACATGTCAGCATTTACCACCATTTATAAAATTTGATGTTTCCCTACTCCCACTTTGCTTAACAACCTATAGAATTTACAAACTTGACACAGGTTTGTTCTAAGCATAAATGAATCACTAAACCAAATTTGATGTTTCCCTACTCTGCTCTTCTTACACTTCACTGAAGCATAAACGAAACACTAAACCAAATTTAATAGTACTTCTTCTTTTGAAGTTCCATAAGCAAGCTCTATATAAAATGACCATCATAAAAAACAAATGAACATCATTAAATTTTCTAGAAGCAGGCTCTATATAACAACTAAAAAAATTGACTCTCACGAGTCTGCCAAAAACATTAAATTACCCGCATAAAAAAAATGACCATCATTAAATTTTCACTTGAAATTTAATGTAAATTTGAAATTCCAGACATGGATACGACTATTTTGTAGTGTCCTGGAACTACCTTTAGAACTAAAAAAAAAACATTTGTCTTGTTTAAGCTATATTTTTCACTCTCTTTTTTTCCATAATCACTCCTATGAGTTTGATACAAATAGGTTTCATTATAATGGTTATGTAGTTCCTCTTTTGTGGCACTTGTTGTGTGGGCTGTGTGAAATTATATTTATTGTAGTGGCTTGGAAATGCTTTTAGATTTAAAAATAAATTCTTTGACATTGTTTTTCTCCTCCTCCTTTAAATATGCATAAATTAAGGCACTTTGTCCACGAGCAAAATTTGTGCTTTCCACAATTCAGTTTGTTCTTAATATCATTTAATTATTTCTTATTTTTTCCCATAATCCATCCTACTAGTTTGATACAAATTGGTTTGATCATAATATCTAGTTCCTCTTCTGTGACATGTGTGAAATGATGTTTTTTGAATGCTTTTAAAAATAAAAAAACATTAAGGCATGTCGCCCTTTTTAGACAACTCAATTTTGTGCTTGGGACAACTCAATTTTTTTTAATATCTTTTAATTATTTTCTTATCTTTTCCCATAATCCATCCTACTAATTTACCACAAATTGATTTGATCATAATAATTATGAAGTTCCTCTTTTTTGTAACTTGTTTTTTGAAATGAGTGAAATCACAATAAAACACACCCATTTGCAATTGTGGAATTATATTTTACTTATTTTCTTATTTTTTCCCATAACCCATCCCACAAGTTTGACACTAATTGGTTAATCATAATTACGTCGAAAGGCATACACCTATTGATAATGGGCACAATTAATGATCTTCTAACCTTATTTAACCTTAAACCCTAATCTGATGGCTATGCATTGAAGATGCTGGCATATTCTTAGTCGTCCTCCAAAATCAATGGATCAGATTTATTGTTTGTAACTTTCTTGCATTTATCAAGGCATCCGTTATCATGTTTACTTTTTAACATTTACCTAATCACATTAAAAAATTACTGTAAGGATATGTAATTGCCACGTTCCATTTATCAACCTAATGCAATCAAATGTTTCATATTACCACAGAGGGACTACCAGAAAGGTTTTATATTGGAGGCACGTATTCTCAATATATTGGAGGCACACGTTCTCAGCCGCTACCTTTTGGCATTCTCAGCCGCAAGTTAGTGGCTGTGCTAGTAGTTATGTAAATATTAAAAATATATACTTTAACACATGCATACATGATAACATATTTTTGAGACAAAAGACAAGTAATTATCGATCAAAATCGAAAGCAGTTAGACAAGCAACTTTGACATGACACACGTCACCTCACCTTCGAGGCAAATTATGGGGTTTTCAAGGTTAAACTTACTCACCCCGGTTAATAACTACTTTTCTTTTTTTCCCAGAAATGTGGCCAAACAGTGGACTGGAGTATGAAATAAGTTCTACCATGTAAACCAGGTAAGCATTGTTCAAAGCCCCGCCATAAAAATGGTAATTAAGGTATTCCATCAATTGAGCTTCCATGCACTTGTCCACAATTCATCCCTCCATTCTCTCCATTCTTAAAAGAAAATGGAAATACATATCTATAAATATATGTACATGAACATCTGAATGTTACGCTACTATTCTTTATACCTTGAGCTCTCTCTACAAAAAATTGAAAAGAGCACCTCCTAGACTCAATCTGGGGTCACACCCGTCACTGACAGGGGCATTGTCTGTGCGGTTTTTTGTTTTTAAGGTATGAGGCAAACCCTTTTATTTTGAAGAATTTCAAGTGTTTTGCAATAAATGGTTACGATTGCTCTCGAGTTTTGGGTTAAATTTTCTCTGAGTTTTTCATAGAGATGGGGATCTTGGAGAAAGAGACGAAAGAGAGGGAAAATGGGGATGTGGAAAGTTGACTCCAACTGCATTGCAAGGCCATCCAGTAGTTTCTTTACCAAAATGCCACTGGCACTGAGAGGATCATTCGAGAAGAGTTCGGTGACAGTCCATGGGTCTCTTAGAACTTTGACTTGGTACATGACTCTTCACCTTGAAGTCTATTCCACTGGTAATATTTGCTATAGTGGGAAAACCCCTCTACGGACTACACGAGGGCTCTAAAATGTAGGCAAAGCTAACCGTCTAAAGTCTCCTACTTTTTATCAACTATCTCTACGTTATCCCACAATCATACATAAAAGACAAAGTACAAGGATCCAATAGGCATATGTTAAACTCTGCATCTGGTGTCGATCCCTTTGCGCTCGATTGTTTCCTAACCACAAGTCTCCTCCCAAGGCTGACTTGCATTCACCAAAAGACAAACAAGAAACTATAAGCATTCATTCTATGTATGCATTAGTGGGTTAGACATCATAACCAAGAAATATAAACAAATCATAAATATTTAAGACGCCATTTGGTGGGACAAAAAAATACTTCTTTATATTAATCTCACAAAAGTCATTTACAACATGAAAATGACACTGCTCCTTGAACTTGGTCCTGGGCTCCTGTTCACCATGAACCAACTATTTCCACATGTTCTTCTCCTCTTCAGTTCTCTCTAAGGAAATGGCAAGGATTTGCAAAGGAGGAAGAAGGCATTCTGGCTCAAACTCACAATGTGGTTGCAAAATATTGAGGCAACGGGGGAATATTGAAATGGGCAGAGTTTCTATGCTCTTGTGCTTCTTTTTAGAATGGGGCCCCAACACCTTCTTTTATAGGCCAAAAGAGATAGTAACGGTTGGGGTGACTGGCTATGGGCAGTCAAACAAGTGATGGCCTAAAAACCCATATCCATATTCAATTTTCATTTTTTGTGACTTTTTGTGAGTGTACTCGAGCTGTAGTGGTGCAACAAGCATGTGTGCATGGGCAGTAGTGGTGTAGAGTGCATACACATTCAAAACAATGGTTTTTAGAGGAGTTGTTCAGTGATGTCTTGGAAAATATAGCAAGTAAGATGGCCTGATGCCAGGTATGCATGTATGGTGCAATTTAGGGTTACAATAGATGCCCCCTAATGTGTGAGGTCAGAAGAGCATCTAATGGCCAAAATACATTACAAATCTTCAGCAATGTACGAAGCGAGTGAGCCCAGGGACTAGAGTTCGGGAGGTGCCATCTGCAAAATAAAAATTTGTCTCACCGAGGCAGGCATACCCATGCTTGGGATGAAATAAAATCATGGCTACCAATCAAGTACATTGCAGATCGATGTCATATAGCTATATAAAGTGTATATGTGAGTAGTACACAACATATGTACATCTCAAAATCAAAAGATATACGTGTATAGTATCCATGTTCAAGAAGAAAATGATGCCTGATGGTTGGAGATGAGGTCTTCAGAGCTCGAGCAACAAGTTCAAAATATTCAAAACTTGAGTAGGAGTGTAATATCAGTGTACGAATTCACTACCCAGAGGTCTTCGATAACTTGTTGTGAACAAACAAGAGGATCTCGATGATCAAGAAGATAACTTCATTGATTTCAAGCAAGGAATTGATTGGTATTTTGGGGTGGTCATGCATGAAAACAAGAGACAAACTAAAGAATGGTCGACTCAAGTTTAGTAAAAATTCCCTTGGATGAAATCATGACAAAAGATGATACTTAGGCAGCATGGCATTGACATAAGTTCACGATGGAGGAGGCAACGCAATCTCTCCAAATGTTTGGAAGGATAATAAAATGGAGGAGGAGACATCTCTAAGTAAAGAGAACAATTTCCTAAGGTCGTATTGAATCCTAGGGCTTGACGAACAAACGAAATGATGTGATTTGTCCAAGGGAGACTCATTGTGTTGTTAACAAAAAGAAAAATACTTTTCCCTTCCTCTTTTTGGGGTATATTTGATTTTTTTTTGTCTTTTTCAATAATTTTGGGAATCTTTGAAAAAGAATAAAAGAATGCTACGTTACAAAGGTGGATCGATTTTCGCAGACATAATAGTCCAAGCACAAGGAACACATTGATGCTTAGAGAAAAGGGGACATATCCAGGAAAAGGACACTTGCGAAAAGTCCTCTATGGGTCAAGGTGTCAAGACGCAGAGGTAAAGTGGTACAATGCTTGCGTATAAGGCATGCTTAAAATGGTTCAGTTGAGAGCAACATGGAGCCAACATTAGGCCAAAGATGTTGGGATGAAAATGTGATTAATAAGACATAATGATAACATCCTTTGATGTAATTTTAATGAGCCTAGAGAAGGTAAGCTTGATGGTTTTTCATTTTTAGAGAGTCTGAAAAAGCATAAAAGGAGACTCTATTGAGGTACCTTTTTCAAAGGTAGTCTAGTCAACTCAAAAAAGGGGTAAACTAGCACCGAACAAATGTCTATTCAAAAATCATTTTAATGAGTGAGACACAGACAATATCACTCAACAATATTTTCATATTTAAGGATTCTGAAAAGAGCTTAACTATGGACTTTGTAAGGGGTGTTCTTCTTGACCAATTTAACGAGTTTGGAGAGACAAGGTCACTCGACAATCTTTTAAATTTTAGGGAGTCTTAAAAGAGATTAACTATGGACTCTATGGGAGTTTATTTTCTGTAAATTTAGTCCCTCAATCCTGAAAAAGGGTTGAAATTATACCTGAGAATACTCTTCTAGTGAACCAAATATCATAGGGTATACCTTTGTTCGTACATTTGACCATTCGAACCGAAAAAGGGGTAAACTACTACTGAACAGACATGTCTTCAAATTTTAGTTTGGCGAGCATGAAGGGCACAAAGATCGCTCGAGAATCTTCTCATGTTTAGAGTGTCTAAAAAGGGATTAAAGGAAGACATGTTGTTTTTGGGAGTTATGAGGGTGAGGTCAAAAGTGAGAATGAATCATGCAAGTGAGGCTCAAACTCGTAATTAGGAACAACTAATAAGGAATCTCGAGCCTATGATCATTAATGACAGCATGGAAACCGAAATGAAACTAGGATCTACCTAGGGCATCCATGTGAAGGTAGGCTCTACCACTAAATTATGACACTTCTAGAGCAGGAATGAGGATTTTGTTTCGTAATTTAGTGGGATCAATCCTATGGCAAAGCGAAAAAGAAAACGAGGAGAAACAAGTTGAGGTGGAATCATATCTTATATGCACAAATATGGAAAAATGAAGTTTTACCAAACGACCTTTAAAAATGACCCAACTCTCAAAACATTTCCCAAATACCCATAGTAACACTTATCATAACATCCTCCGAGAAACTAAAGAACCATAGTGAACGATTTTCAAGACAGAAAAAATGGCAAAAGGGTCCAAAAAATGACAAAAGAGGGCCAAAAAGTCTATAAATAGAATGTTGGTAGCTCATTATCACCATTGTAAATTGAGAATTGACCAAAAGTAAAAAAACACCCATTTGTCAAAAGAGTTGATTTCGGGGGCTTCAGTGGATGAAACAAACTTCTGCTAGGATCAAGTAAGTACAAAATAGACCCTCTTGGAATTCATTCTTCCTTTTTTTCATTTATTTTTGTTTTGTGGGGGGGCACTGACCTTTAAAGAGGTCTTCCTTGCATGTACACGGGCAGAAGATAATTTTCCTGCATACACATGTGAGTGTCACCAAGATAGCCCGTGTACACCCTCCAGCAAGTGGTAAAAGTAAAAAGGCAAGAGTTAACTCTCTAAAATTTGGAATTTTATAGGATGTATGTTTATTGGAGAGAGAGGGAGCATGAGGAAATTGATTTTTTGGTCTCAGAGGATCCTTCTGTTATCATTTTTTTATGACAAAGAAGGTTGTTAAAGTTCTTCTAGTGTTTGTTTATGAGGGCATAACCCAGGTTGTTGAATGCTTTGATAGATTACTGGCATCTTGACGTAGAGGCACTTATGCTCAAGGGGAAGTTGCTGACTCCAATGACTGAAGACATTTACTTCCTAAATGATCTCTCGAGGAGAGGGAATCCAATCAACTTGCATACTTTTCTCCCTAGGCCTCAAAACATTGAGGAGATTATTAGACTCCATTGCGAGGCTGGTACTGAGAAAGTAGGTTCTCAGGTGCCTATACATAAGATCCACAACCTATCACTCAAAGTTATAGTTCTACTCATTGGATGGATCACTGAATCCATAGCTTTACATCAGGTTCCCCGGGCGCACATGCATTGCGCAGTACAATGCTTAAATGCAAGGATTTTCGATTGGAGTACAACCATGCTGGATTGCATGATGAGACAACTAACAGAGTGTCGGATATAGGAGCACCAAAAATTTGGGTTTGGGACTATTTTGTTCCTTTTTCTTTGAGAGGGTACCCAGTCTCAGTCCTTGAGAGACTATACGAGGCCATGAGGCCTCCCTACCAATGTTATGCAGATGGGCGGCATTATTGTCGCGACAAGGGGGAGGGAGGACCATTGAGGCCTTCGATGATAATTTTTTTTACTAGTGGTCATGGTATATTGTGGCAATAGAGGACTACCCCTATGCTAGGATCAATTTTTCTAGGGGTCCTAACATGCCTATACCTCCTAGAGCAAAGCGAGGAGAGAAGGGTAAGTTTTCTTTTAAAAGTTATTTAATTTTTATGTCTTTGTATATATATCATTTTTTTTTATACCAGAGTCTTTGACATTTATGTATCTATTATGTACATATGTGAGACTAGTGCATCCAATAGACTTCTTAAGGACTAGGCGACATCCTCGAAGAGAGGTAGGACTAGCTGTAGCCATCGGACCAGCAACAATAATAGGCGGGCCTCCAGCAGGAGAGGCTAAGAGAGTATGAAGACAGGTAGAGAGGAACATCAATGTGCTCACTCGTATAGTCCCTATGGTGGAGATCAAGCATATCCCATCATTGATGCAACCTCACGTAGTTGGGGTGCCACGAAACTGGTTCCAGCTCTTCCGACATTTGGAAAATGTTGTTTTTTACTATGGCAGGGCTAGCAGGTCACACACTTAGCTAGGTTGGACTACTTACATGTCGACAGAACTTTTTGTATATTTTTTAGGGCATAAGCCCCATGACTCTTACTGGACATATTTTTGAGGCGCTTGCACCCACCCATGTACTCTAATATTTTTGATATATATGTGGATATTTTACATCTTTTTACATCTTATGGATTACATCTATTTTACAAATGTATTTACATGTGCGTGTGTGATTTTCCTTACATGTGTGCAATATGTCAATCTAATACATGATTATCTAAAGTATCTGTGATTTGATTCAATCTCCTAGGAACATGGATATACATAATGTAATCAAAGATCTGTTCTAAGAGACGTACCCTAAGGAACCATCAATGTAGTGTAGGATCGTAAATGCGGTAAACCCCATTTAAATAGGACATAACCAACTGAGCATCTAAGTAGACGTGGAGGTGAGAGATACCATGCGACAAATCATCAAGAAGAAACTCTAAAAATGTGTCGTACTTGGCGACATTGTTTGTGGCATAACCTAAACAGATACCTCTTGAAGATAGAAACTTGTCCTCACGTTTGAAAATCACCCAGGCTACGGAAGCAAGCCTCCAAGTGTGTTGGATAGAACCGTCTTCAAACCTAGCGAACACCTTTGATTCGCTTAACATATGCCAGAGTGAAAAAACTAACATAAAAAATGACGTGTTCATAAAACCAAAAAGACAAAAACTAAAAAGAAAATGTATAAGACTATACATGTGTTACAAGAAGTCACTCAAGGAGATCCACCTACGAGTAATACTTCTTGAGGTATATCCCATTTCTAGGCTCCACCAAAGCATTTCCCTCAAAGTACACCAGACGATAAGCACCCTTCTTTAAAACCTCCTTCACGATGAAAGGTCCAAACCACATGGGTTTGAACTTGCCTACGCCTAGGGGGTCCTTATCTTGGTCATAGAATAGGACAAGGTCGCCTTCAAAGAAAATCAGAGGACGTACGGACCGATCATACTAACACTTGACTTTTTTTGTGAGCCTCAATAGCCAAGGCTGCATCCTAACACTACTCAAGATATAATAAATGATCCTCAAGTGGTAAAGTGTCTAGTAATAACTATACTGCCATTTTTAGAGAGGGGATCTGGCACTGTATAGGCAAGACTGCTTTCAACCTGTAAATGATTTGAAAATGTGAGAAACCAATCATAGTATTAGCAGACGTTTGATAGGTCAATAATGTCGATTACAACATCAAATGCCAATTTGACCTAGACAAATTGATAGTTCACTGTAGAATAGTCTTAAGGGATTTATTCACAGCTTCCACCTAACCATTCACTTGTGGGTAGTCGGGTGACAAATGTTCTTGCCTCAACCCAATCTTTGATGTTAACTTGGACATCATTTTGTTCTAAAAGTGACTGCCATGGTCAATGATAATCTCTCTAAGGACACCAAACCTTGCTATTATCTGGTTAAACAAAAAGAGAGTTGTTGTCTCAGCATCATCTTTAAACGTTGTCATAGCTTCAACCCACTTTGTGAAGTAGTCTACTGCTACGATGATATAATGGTGCCACCTTGTGGAAGGAGGGATGCATGTAGCGTAATCAATCCCACACTTGGTGAAGGGATCAACAGTGATGATGGAACACATGCGAGCGGGGTGTGCCCTCATCTTTCGAGAGAAGATTTGACATGGGTGGAATTTCTTGATTGATTTAACATAATATTTGATTAATGTGAGCCAAAAGTAACCAGCTCGTAGAATCTTTTGGGTTGTTGCCAACCCGGACAAATGACCTCCACATGCTCCTATGTGGAAATCGTTAAACATGATTTCCACTTCTTCATGAGTGAGACACCAACGAAGGATGGAATCTACACCTTGATGATACAAAGTGTGCGCGAGTATTAGATAGTTCTTATCCTGATGGTGTATACAGTGACGCTCATCATGAGAAGTAGAGGTGGGGCACTTCAAAGTATGGAGATAGACTAGTATATCTTCGTACTAGGGGTCTGAGGATGCGATCAAAAACATGTCTCCTTTGATAGATGACTCCTCATGTATAGCATCACTTGATTCGACTAAAAGTTATGAAATGAGT
This sequence comes from Picea engelmannii, assembly GCA_009831015.1. NCBI lineage: Eukaryota > Viridiplantae > Streptophyta > Pinopsida > Pinales > Pinaceae > Picea > Picea engelmannii. Next base: position 1,102,495 of record ML777676.1, read on the forward strand.
TCCGCAAAGACCAATGACTTTTTGGATTTCGCCGAGACAGAATCCAAGTTGAATTATTGGAGGATACTTATCCATCTATTGATATTTCCATCGATTACATGTTGTGTCAACATGTATTGAAATGGATTCAGAACAAAAATGATGGTGGTCTTGTGAAACAACATGTAATGACATAACTGTTGGATAGCATGAATGACTGCCAACACAAGTTTTTCAACATGGGAATAATTGAGTTCTGGTCCAACCAGGCCTCGACTCAGGTAATAGATCATGTATTCTGAGACAAAATCATCCTCTTGAACCAAGACCATGCTGATGGTTGACTCTGCAGTGACCAAGTATAGTAAGAAATATTTATTATAATTGGGTGGCCAAAGTAGAGGGGTAGACGTGAGGGCCCATTTCAATGCTTCAAAAGAGCATTAAGTGGTTTTGTCCAATGAAAAGGAACATCCTTCTTCAGTAAACACATGAAAACCTTTGTGATCTCAGCATAGTTTGCGATGAAATGTTGTAAGAAGTTCGCTTTTCCCTGTAAACTCTAAAGCTAAGGGATTTTGCATGGGGGAGGAAACTGAACTATCACCTCAGCCTTTAAAGGATCGACCATGATCCCTATTGTCGAAACTATGAAACCAGGAAAATGACCCGATGTTACACAAAACTACATTTGTTTGGATTCAAGCGAATCTGGTTGTAGCGAGATCACTCAAAGATAAGTCGGAGGTGTGTTGGATGATCAAATCTCTTACAAGATCATGATTCTAAATCATCAATATAAGCCTCAAATACGTGTTTGAGGTCGTGGAAAGAAAAAGACATGGCCCGCTAAAAAGTAGCTCCAACATTTTTCAGACCAAAAAGCATCTTCTGATAAGCGAATTTGACCCATGGACAAATAAAAGTGGTTTTGTGTTGATCTTAGGGTTTGATCTATATCTGATTGTAACTCAAAAAACCATCCATGAAAGAAAAGGCCTAACAACCTGCACATTCATCGACTATCTAGTCAATAAATGGCATGGGGAAATTATCCTTTGGATAGGGTTTGTTCACATCATGGAAGTCCGCACATATGCAAATCATACCCTACTTTTTGTTGACTAGCAAAGGATTTGACACCCATTGAGTCAATCAAACGGGGTAGATGAAACAAGCCTTGAGTAGTTTCTCTACTTCATCCTTAATAGTTGTTTCTTTCTTGGGATTAACTAGACAAAGCTTCTATCAGACCGGCTTAGCATCAGGATATGTCATGATTTCATGTTCAACAATTCTTGGATCTATGCCTGGCAATTCCTCGTAAAACCAAGCAAACACGCCATGCAATTATTTAAATAAATCTGTGTAGATTCGACTCTCCTCAGGGGAGCAATCTGCTCTGACGAAGATATTCTCCATGATGCCATGGATTCTGTATATATCAATAGGTATCATTTTAGTGATGGTTTCCATATTTCCTTCAGAGTAAATAATGTGCATAGTCAAAGGATTGATAGGACGAGCCCTATCTCCAGTCATAGTCAGAGTGAATTCTCTTGCTTCAATTCTTCTTAACTCTGGGAGAAAATAAGATCTATGATGGAGATCATCCCAGGGTCTATCCATACTAGTCATTGCCTCAATAATCACCTTGTTTGAGGGCAAGACTAAGTCTAAAGAATCAATATAAGCAAGGGAATCTTGAGCCCAAATAGGCTCGAGAACTGGATCTAACTCTTGTGTGGGAGTCAGATCGGGGTCAGAGGAATATTGTTGGACTATAGAGTACACAACTTATGCCATGGTGCCATGTACCTTCCATCGTAGCTGATGGGGAAGGAAAAGTCAATGAATCCTTAAAGTAAGTCATGAAAAATGACAAGATTTGAATGATTTTATCCCTAGGCTGGTCAGGGACAACCGATATGTAATTGACATTGCCTATGGGAGGTGAGTACCCATCAAAGGTGGGCACAAAACAACCCCTACATTGACGATGTCGGGCTTAGGGTTATCAATCATCAAGGCTGTGGATACCCTCGATGAAGGGTTAGGATGGGAGAAGGATAACTGATCAATGGACATAATCTGACCCTCATTTGGAAATAACAAGACCTGGAAAATTGTCATGACCACTTCTTGCATAGCATAGGTCCAACTCCTTCCTAACAAGAGATTGTAGTCAAGAGATGCATCGACCACTTCAACCTCGACGCACACGGTCTTCCCCCCTAACTGCACGGGAAAGAGGGGATGATTCCATGTGGTTGGAATGAACGACCATTGAAAAAGGTAAGAAGAGTACGCGATAGAGACAAAACAGGTTGGCCAATGGCCTTCCAGCATGCCAAAGACATCATGCATGTTGAGGCACCCTCATCAACCACAGTACATAAATTTTTTTGAGTAAAAGTTTTCATGGTGTAAGCCACTGCTATCTGAAATTACATGTGGTAAGGAAGATGAGGTTTTAAGTCTTAGAAAATTCTAAGGAAACTAACAGAGCCTTTCTATAGAAAGGGAAACTCTAGAGGACTTCCAAAGTAGACATCGCATAAGGGTTTTATGACAAATCCTCCAACACAAAGTAGTTTTGGGTGGCCCTTGCATTTGGGTTGTGGGAAGCTTTTTGGAATGCACCTTTTGGGATGCGTGTCATTATTTTTCCCAACATATTCTCAATCTGGAGAGGAAGAGACAGGTTTTCGACTTCTTTACCCTTGTCAAAGGTGTTTGCTATTCTATAGTCATGTGTCCTATTTGTTATGTCAATGCTACCTTTCATGATTTACACATTCGTAGACAAAGGATTAATCACAGATGGAGGGGGTCCCCGACTACCCCCTTCTACGCTCGAAGAGGCTTGAGTTAAATTTTTCCCATGTGAAAATGGATTCGTTAACATGGCAGGCTGTTGTTGTGCCAATAACTTCTGGGCCTCTGCAAGCCAAGGTCATTGGTGATTCGTGAGGTCTTCTGTGCAAAGATTACACGAATACTTGGAATTCTTATTTTCTGTGTTGTCGCTGCCAACATTATAGGTAGCTTTCTTATTCCCCTTACCCTTCTTTCATTGTTTCTTCTTTCTTCTAGGCTGTTGAGTGGCCTTCGGATTTGTTAATTGCACACTGTGTACATCCGATGTTTGAGTAGGGGGAGCAACTAAACTAGTGGTCTTGTTGATCGTTGTCTGTTGTATTGACAATTGTTGCAATTGTTCGTTTACATGGTAAGAATTAGTTTTTTTTTTTTTTTTTTTTACATAAACGGTTATAGATTATATTAATGGGGTCGACTAGCCACATATCTGATTACAAATGGCCTTGAATTTCTTTGGGCCTGTTTTTCTGAACCATTCTACTTCTATAGCTAGAGACTTGTGAACTGAACTAGTTCCTATATGTCTTCTAAAAGAACTGGATTAAATTTGATTGCCAAAACACTAGTCACTGTTTCATCTTAAGTCTCAGCATTGTTTCAGCATATGTCTCAACACTGTTTCAGCAGTTGTTACAACGGTGTTTCAGCATATGTTCCAACACTGTTTCAACATATGTTCCAGCATTGTGTTTCAACATAAGTTACAACATTGTTTCAACATATGTTCCAGTACTGTTTTAGCATATGTTCCAGCACTGTGTTTCAGCATATGTTCCAGCACTGTGTTTCAGCATATGTTAGAGCATTGTGTTTCAGCATATGTTCCAACCCTGTTTCAGCATATGTTCCAGCACTGTGTTTCAGCATAAGTTATAGCACTGTTTCAGCATATGTTCCAGCATTGTTTCAACTATTTCTGACAGGAGAACTCCAGTCAATTCCTTCTCCCCAGACTCTAAGGGATATGTTCATAAGTTTCAGCTCCATTTACGCTGATGACTCCCTTGCCCAGGGAGGTGCCTCTATTCGCTTTGTGGTCTACCAACTGATTAAGATGCCTGAGGACATGGTAGAACTTCACCTCTTCAAAATATTTCATCTGGACTAGAACCTTCCTATAATAATGGTCCAAGCCCACATTTTTGGGAGCCTTCCTCTGATTGAGAGCATGGATAAATATTCTAGAGTCCCCTATGACAGCCAAATTCAAAATTGATAACCTTCTGGCCTGAGCTAGCCCCTGTCAGATTGCTAAAATTTTAGTTGTATTATTGGTGTTCAGACCCAGCCCCCAGGAGAAGTTGAGCACAATTTTCCCTGAGATGTTGATTAGGACCCCTCCACTTCCTACGGGACCGGGATTCCCTTTCAAGGCCCCATCCACCTACAGGATATGCTTCTCCAAAGAAGATATCCACTTTAAGAACTCTTGTTCATCCAACCTAATTTCCCAAGAGGAATAGTGTTTGGTAAATTGCTTGGTTCTGTCCAAGAGGGAGGGGTCAAGCTCATGGAACCAGATATACTCATCTTTGTTAGGGGTTGATTCGTTGGTGATATTAGTCTTTGAGGCTATCATATCACCCATAATCTCTTTCACTTTGAGGGCAGTTTGGGTCAGCGTCCCTGCTATATCCCTGAACATCCTGTTGTTTCGCTCCAGCCATAGTTTCCAGCAGACTACTTTCGACACCCACATCCAACAATGCTTTAGCAGGTTCAAATTGGTAAAGGAGAAGGGAGCCAGATCAACCTAGGAGTTCAACAAAGAGGTAACTAAAGAAGGCAGGGGTACATTCAACTAGCCAAGAATGAGATTCCAAAGTTCCAGAGCAAAGGGACAAAGGAGAAAGAGGTGGGCAGAGGTTTCAACATGACAAGCATAGAGAGGGCATCGAGAGGGCCCTTCCCAACCTCTTTATGAGAGGTTTTCCCAAGAAAGGATACTGTTGTGCAGAAGGGACCAACAAAAGAGATATAATTTGGGAAGGGAGGGATGAAGCTAGAGATTTCTCCACACCAAGGGATCAGGGGCTACCCAAGGGATTTCTTGCAGGGTTGCATAACTAGCTGCAGCTGAGTAACAACCAGACATAGAGCCCCAACCTCTTTTGTCCTTCTTCCTGGCTGAGGAGGGGGAGCACCTTTGAAGAGCATCCAGGAGGGTTCGAGCTTCATATTCTAAGTGTTTTGGATAGTCCCCCAAATCCCACTTAAGCCAAGAGTCGTCCTGATTCCAAGATGAAAGGTCCCACAGGGTGACTTTGCTAAAGGAATGGAGCCAACTCTTGATGTTTTCCATCCCTTCCGAAAAACTTAAAGGGGTCTGTCCTAAAATAGAGTCTTCCCAAAACTTGATTTTTCTATCGTTCCCCGGGATCCAAAAAAGCTTTGAGGTAATCAAATCAAGAGCCTTAAGGTAGAGAGAAAGGATGGGAGAGCCTTTTCTAATCAAGGGGGGGCGGTCAAGGAACCTTTCTTTGTGACCACAAAAATATTTAAGCCTTAGAGATTTGGAGCTCCAAGTGGTTTTACCTCTTATCATCTTCCAAATAATATTACCTCCCATGGCCAGATTCTGGGTGGCCACATCTCTTACTTGCAGCCCACCTTCCATCTTGGGGGCTTTAACCTTATCCCAACTGACTAGGTGCATTTTTCTCCCCTCATTCCTTCCCCCTTCCCAAAGAAATTTTCTTAATATGTTGTCTATGTCTCTCATAAATCCTCTCGGAGCAAGGAGAATGGAGGCCTGGTAGATAGGAAGAGAGGTGAGTATAGAATTTATGAGGATTAACTTCCCTGCTTTGTTCAACCATGTTTCTCCCCAGGCCAAGATCTTGGCTTTCATATTGTCCAACAGAGGCAGCCACAGGTTACTTATGGGAGTTGCTTTGACTAGTAGGATTCCTAGATATTTAATGGACTCCCACGTTGAAGCTCCTTCCATTTCCAGCACTCTGGCAATGCCAATCATTTCTATAGGAGGGCAGTTCTAGCCATAAATTTTACTCTTCCTCAAACTGATTTCACTGCCTAAAATTTCAGTGTAGTCATCCAATTCTTTCTTGAGAGCTCTTGTAGTGGACAGGTTGGCTTGGCCTAGAAGGAGAATATCATCGACAAATTGAGCATGATTAATTCTCTCGACTCTAGGAGAAATTGAGAGGCCAATTAAGGAGCATTGTTGTATGCTCTTATTCAGCTGAAAACTTAGCACAGATGCTTGAATAACATAGAGAAGAGGGGACAGGGGGCAGCCCTGTCTAAGTCCCCTTGAGGCTTGGAAAAAATCAGTCGGTCTTCCATTGACCAGGGGGGCAATCCACGGCCCTGCTATACAATCCCTAATCCAGCAGACCAAATGTGGGTGAAATTCCATCTTGAGCATCACTGCAAAAAGGAAATTCAGCCGGACTCTGTCAAAGGCATTCGCTAGATCCAACTTGACTAAAATTCCTTTCTCCTTCCTTTGACAACTTGGGTGGATAGCCTTTTGCAGAAGGATAATATTGTCCTGGATTTGTCTCCCCTGGATGAAGGCCCCCTGGTTCTCCGGGATGATCCTAGGGACGACTTTTTTTATTCTGTTTGCTATTACTTTGGTGATGATTTTGTACCCCGAATTGCAAAGAGAAATAGGATGGAATCTTGAAAAGCTTTTGGCACCTTTCTCTTTGGGAATTAAAGCTATAAAGGAGGAGTTGGTGCTCCCTCCAATTTTGCTACAGTTCTGAGATTTCCTCACCATTCTGACTAGATCTTTTTGGATGATTTCCGAGCAGGCTATATAGAACCTGGCCATGAATCCATCAGCCCTGAGGGCTTTATCTAGGTTCATAGCTTGGAGAGCTTTGTTGATCTCCTCAGTCATGATAGGGGCTGTCAGCCAATGGTTGTCATCTTCATTTATCATCTTGGGGACCACTGTGAGAGGATAGAGCTCTGGTCTACTAGGGGCTTCCAACTCTTCAGTAAATAGATTTTTATAGAAGGAGTGGTCTGGAAATTTGAGCTCCTCAAATTTTTTGTAGGTTGTCCCTGAAATTGGAGCTCTCTGATTGAGTTATGATTTTTTCAAGATTCTGCCTGCTTGTGGAAGAAAGAAGTATTTTTGTCTCCTACTTGGAGCCAGAGACTTCTCGACTTTATTCGCCAGCACTCTTCCTCTCTTCTAAGAGCTTTGTGAAGCTTCTTTTGCAACTCCAACTCGTCGTTCAGCATCGTTGGGATTACCGAGGTAGACTCCATATGGCGTTGGTAATTCTCCAGGGCCCTTTGGGATTTTTCCCTTTCCTGCAAAGGGGAAGGCAGTTTCTTTGCCCAGATTTTGAGATCCACTTTGAGCCTTCTCAGTTTCTCTTCCCAAATGAAGAAAGGTGATCTCGACACACTCTTCTTGTAGGACTCCGAAACCAGCTCAAGGAAGCCTTCCGAGGAGACCCATAGCGGGCTGAAGTGGAAGGGGATCGGGCTCAGATTTTCCCCAGGGGTCAGGGAAAGTGAGATGGGCTTATGATCCAAGGTGCAAGCTTGCAGGATTTCAGACAAGGTGAAAAGTCCAAGGGTTAAAAAGGAAGAGTGAACCAGGAAGCGATCTAGGCGGGCTGCAATGTGCCCTAGTCCCACTCTTTTGTTGTTCCAAGTGAAAATTCCTTTACTGGGTTTGATGTCCTCCAGATTCCAATCCAGTATAAGGTCTTCAACCCACTCCCGTGCGGGGTCTCTTACGGGATTTCCTCCTTTTTTTTTTCAGAGAGGGCTACGATGACATTCAGATCTCCTGCCAGAATAAGATTCTCATGATGGTTAGTAGAAAGAAAATTATTCAGAGATTCCCAGCAATCTTTTTTTTTTGATAAAAGAACCGGAGCATAAACATTAAAGAGGCTAACCTGATGTCCTGATTCACGGTGCAACAACTTCATGAACAGCCAATGGATGGTGCGATGATCTTCGATCAGGTCTAGCATTGAGGAGTTCCAAAAGGTGGCTAGACCTCTTGAAGCCCGCCTGGTGCTAGAGGCTCTACCTGCTCCTTTTTCCAGAAATTTTTACTAGCCTGGAAGGTCTCAGGCTCCTCCATCTTCGTCTCCTGGATGAAAAGTACATTCGGGGAAGTCATTCTGACTAGATATTTGAGATCTTCTTCTTTTAGTTTGCTTCCCAACCCTCTGTAGTTCCAGGAGATGAAAATCATTAAGAACCAGAGGGGGGGGTGGCTCCTTTCGAAGCCTTGCCTTTTTTTGAGGATCTGGTTTGTATCATAGCCGGGATGGTATGTTGAAATCCTGCAATTACGCCCCTGTAAGATTTCTCCTCCCTTTTTTTTCTCTCTGGTTTCCTTCCTCTAGGGGCCTTCTCTAGGGTTCCAACAGAACTGTTGGTCTCCGTGGCCCCCTCATCTGTATCTGCACCCATTTCAAAATCTAAAGGGATGTGCTCCTCATCTAATTTCATGGGTTCATCTACTAGAGGGGTTTCAATGACCGGTATCGGATTTTCTGGGGCTGGTGGGGACTGAGTGGCTATAACTATTGGCTCTTTCCAGGTTTCCTTTGTCTTGTTAGCCCATTCTTTCGGAGGTGCCTTTTGAAGGTTTGTCTTTGAAGATGATGGTTGGCTCACCTGCTCTGGCCTTGGATCTTTGGATTTAGGACCTGGTTTGATTTTCTTGACCTTTTTCCAGCCCTCAGCATCTTCCTTTTCTGGGCTTTGTTTCTTTGGGAAATTCCTATGGAAGTGCCCATGCTCTTAACAGGATCTACACTTGAAGGGAAGGTGTTCATAATCAAGTTTCTGGTAGTGAGACCAGTTGCCCACAATAAGCTTCACCGCCTCCGGGAGCCCTACCTCAAGATCCACTTCAACACATATCCTAGCGCAGTTGTAGATGGACCTATTGTCTTCCATATCAATGAATTTCCCTATTCCATTCCCTATCTTTTGCAGAGCTTCATAGTTCCAGTAGTGAACTGGCAAGTTGGGGAGCTTGACCCAAACAGGTACCTCCTTTGGCAGTTCCACCATGGGATCGAAGTCCGGGGTCCAGCGGTTCAGATACAGCCCCTGGGTTCCCATAAAATATGGTCCATTTCTGAAAATGAGATCCTTGTCTTCCTTGTTTATAAACTCGAAGATAAAAAAGCCACTGCTCAAAGGGTAGCAGGTAACCTCTTGCTTAAAAAGAGGCTTCCAGTTCCTTTGGACCCAAGCTTCGATGGTTTTTGCTGAGGGCCAAAGTCCCATAAAATGGCCTACCAACCCTCTCTCAGAGAGAGCCAGGGCTATCTTGATCGCTTGCGTCTCCGGGAGGGAAATTTCTGGGATTTCATCTAGCTTTTTTATGAATTTTGGAACCGTAGAAGGGCCCTTGCGCTTACCTCCGCTGGCAATCAGCTTCCTGAACGCATCCTCTTCTGAACTTGAAGGGGGAGGGGACGAATCCCCACCCCCTAGGGCGGCCATGGTCGGCTCTGGCTGCAAAAACAGACTCTAGATGTTCTCCACGAACCCTAACGCTCTATCGCTGTTCTCTACAAGGTGATTTTTTTCCCCCTATATTGTATTTTAAGTAAGAATTAGTTTATTAGTGTTCTACGGAATTACATTTTTTTTTTCAAATTATGAATCTCTATATGAAATTTAGTGCTTGTATCGAATTTTGGTCAAGGATGCCATAATTTCACCAAAGGCTCTGGTGCAATTGTTGCAATTGATCCGACATCTGATGAAATTTATTGCCCGTCTCAAATTTTGTATCGAATTAGTGTTGTTGCAGGCTCTATTTCCTCCTCCCGTCGAACTCGAATGGTTGAAGGACGAAAACGATGTCAGACATGAATGGTTGAAGGTGAAAAATGTTGCTAAATATTTTTCGTAGCTAAATAATTGGCAATGTTGGCACTCAAGGTCTTGGTTTTTTTGCGACCATGCATAGGAGAGCACTACAAGAACACATCATGTTTGCACACAGAGATAAACATTTTCACGATGGAAGGAATAATGCGCATGTGCAAAACTAGTTTTTTTATTGCGTGTGATAGAATATAAAAGATAGCACATGCAGGCCAAATCAAAGAATATATGCAAGAACCTTCTTGAATAATAACCCAAGGCCAAATCAAAGAATATATTAAGAACCTTTTCGAATAATAAACCAAGACAACACAAGAAATCATGGGATAGAAGATGGATGATATGGTAAATCTTGTTAGGATAGACACCCTCCAAGGAGGTGTCACATGATAGATAGAGTGGAGCAAAGAAGAAAGAGATAGAGCACCACAGAAAAAGAAGGAATAGGAGAAGAAGAACCAATCATTTTTCACTGTGAGACAATTCTGGAAAACAAAGTATGTCTAATTTTATTTTTTGTAAAAGTATAGCTCGAGTTTTGGATGAGTTCAATCAAAGTGTTGTAACAATTTTTTGTAATTCTAGAAGAAGTCCTATTTAGAGTTTGTAAGGGGGTTAGTTTTGTAATGTAGAGAATGAACATAGAGTTCTTGGCACAATGTAATGCATTGGCTATAGAATGAATCAGAGCACAAAGAACATTTCAGTGGGTAATATCAGCCTTTTTATATAATACAAATGGATGAAGCAGCCTCTCTGTTGATTGCTATGTGTTTGTGATTTAAATGGATTCTTATGTTAATGGTTTATGTTGTTAATTTATTAATTGGTTATGATTGACTAAATGAATGACAACCTTTCCTTGCATGTCTTGTCCCTGCATATCCTACAGAATAACAAATGGTCTATGTGATTCTCATTGCATTATTACTCTATTCAGTCCTCGAATAAATATTGATATGTTGATGCCTTGGGAATTTGTTGGTAAATGCTTGATAAACCCAAGGTCATCAACTCCGCAATGCAAGGAAGCATGGATGTAAGTGAGACAACAAATGGTTTTGTTTCCCACTCATGAAGGTTTTGTAGTGCAGGGTGAAGAGAGAAAATGAGGTGGAATAGGAAATACAAGATGAGAGGCTAGGCCTATGATAACCAACGTTGAGCATTGGAAAGAAATGTATATCTACACTAATTTGACTAAGGTTTTCTTTGCTGAATTTCCATGTTCACTATATGAATGGATAGAGAGGAAAACAACCATTAACACTAATCTGAGACTCCAAGAACCACTAGACTAGGAACATACAACAATTAGTCGACTAAAAAATATGGATAATAAGTGGGCTCAAGTAATCAACTTTTGTCTCACTTGAGTAAAGGAGTGATACATTATTGATATCTCCATTGAATACAATGACTTTTTGAGTGAGGCTAAAAGAAAATTTGATGAAGGTCATAAGAGGAGATTGTTGGAAGAAACTCCTATGTGGATAAAGATGTTTTTCATACAAAAATGATTGATGTCTGTGGGGCCTTAAATGATGGCCTAGTAGACCCCCTAGAACTGAAAGCATGTGGAAAGAAGGGGGGATATAGAGATACAAAATAGATCCATTTGAATGCATCCAAAAGATGTTGAGATGAGGTGAGGAGAGAATGGAACCAAAGGGGAAAATGAGAGAAAGAATCAAAAGATAAGAAAGAAGAGTTGATATCATGAGGAAAGAAGAACAATATAGAAGAAAGAAGATAGCAAGGAGTGAAAGTAAATGGTTTGGAACTATACTAAAGAGGAAGGAGACCACACTAGGAGGAAGTGTGGGAGAGATCAATTTTTCAAGGAGGAGCACAGAGGGAGATAATCCTTCGGAGAGACACAACATTAGGAGTAGGGTATCAAGAGATGATACTAGGAGTAGTCGTAGTAGTAGTAGTAATAGTAGTAGGGTGAAAGAATAAAACTTCAGATCCCTTTGTTGTTGAGAGATGTCACAACATCAATGGAAGATGAGGCACAATGTAGAGACATTGATGGAAGAGAAGATGGTGAAGAACCCCTTAGGGAAGGGGAAGTGGATTTGGCCATTTTAAATGGTCTTTCACTTCTTTAGGTAGGAATTTCTTTGTTATCCCTCATTAGAGATGATGAGAGAATATGGAGGAACCCCGTATTTGAAATATCGTCCTTGAGCATTTTCAACCAAGAAGAAAGAACTTCTAACAAATTTTTGATAGGAGTAGATGAAAAAAGAGTAGAACAAAGAATAAGAGAGGTCATAAATGAATAATAAGATGAATTCAATAATACATCATAGGGAAGAGTATCAGTACCAATATCACCAAAAACTAGTATTCAATCCAGAGGACATATGATGTAAAAACCTTAAGTTACCAATATAACCATTACTGTTTCTTTGATAACTAATATTTTTCAGTTTCCAAGATCTTTAAAATGACAATGCATCTTGCATTGCTATGTGATTAGCCTCACTTAACTAGACTCTTATGCTTGTGAAATTACTTTCTTAATCCAATCTTCATAATTAATTTGTGATGTGTAAAGAAGAGATTATGAGAGAAAAATATAGACACAAGAATAACAAAACTCGTTAACAAAGTTCACCAGACATCCTTTTTACATCTCTGGTTCCACTCCCAATAGTGAGACCACTCTTCATTATTCTCAAAACATTGAAATCTTACAAAGAAAGTCTTACAATTCAACTTATGAAATCACTTTTCAAAAGTGCAACTCTATGAAAAAAAGGAGAAACAACCATTGGCTTCTACAAGAAATTATGAGACTCTAAAGTATAGACTCTACTGTACTTGTCTCATAAACATAGGATCTAGAATCACTTTATGGATCAGATTCTGACTTATCTCAAAATCATGTAACTTTTGACTATAATGATGATATACTACTGAGCAGGCCCTTGTGACTCCCCCTCTAGCACAAAATCCAATGTTTCTCTCTGTTAGATATGTATCACCTTATTTTTCTTGTCCATGCATCTCTTTAATACTTTTATGTTAAGCTACACCAATTGAGGAACATAGGTCACATTCAGACTCCTCTTGAAATTATGTGGTGTTTGAGTATAAATTTGGTAGACTTATGAATAGGATATTGGGACTTCCCCTATGGCATAATCTCCAAGACAACACTCTCTCGATCCATAACACCTCAGTATGCATGATAAAGACATTTCACTACACCAATTTCGATGCCCTATTAAATAATAAAAATTCTTCCAAAACTGGGCAGATTTTTCCATATGTGGTGGAATCCATGAGATCTAGTGGAATCTGGTAGATATGGTGGAATCTAGAAGGACACCTTGGATTTCTATATAGTTCCATTTTGTGCCTACTGATTGGGCCATGTGCATGCCTCTCATTGTCCATCACAATTAGCTGGTTTGATGACATCACTTGTTGATTATGGTTGTACAACCTACCACATGTCACATCATTTACTCACGTCACCTATGCCACATCGGATATACAAATTATAACATCACCCATTACATATGTCGATGCCATCCCACCATGTCGGTTGTATGGATTTTAACGTTATACTATATGGATAATAACATCATCATGCTCATTGTACCTGCCATGTCATTGTCATAATGATGTCAACCTACCATGTTAGTATACAAACATGCCATGTCACTGTATGGATGACATATCGTAGCATGTCATGCTGCCATGTCATCACCCTAAGATCATCTATTTGGTTGTACAGATGAAACACGGTTGTTTTATGTGTTTCCACATCAATTGCTAATGTCTTGCTGACATCAGCAACACAAATTCATTTGTCATCATTTCCCCTATTTGGAAAAAAAAATAGCTTGCAATATCATCTTTATACTACATCTGTTTGAGGAGAAACTCATGTCGTTGGAAATATCTCCCCAAGCACTACACAATGGTACCATTTTTTTCAACATTTGAGACAATTTATTTTTGAGCAATTTCAGATTCTCCTGGATCATTCCTCCCCACTGGAGCATTTTTGGACCTCAAATTTTTTTTATACATTAATCAAGTGAGGGAATCACCTCCCCACTTGTTCGGTATCCACCCATCATGACTAGATATTGAAAACCTAGTGCATCACAATGAACTGCCCAACCATGATAAAAACTACAATTATATTGTTGATATAAACATTCATTTCTCTGCTTCCACAATCACTTGCATTCACTATCATTCCTATTAACAAAAAAAATAAATAGAAATAGTAAGAAATACATTTGTTTCAAAGGAAATGAATCAACAAACTTCTTTATCCCCTTAACAATTTTACCAAATGAATTCATCAATTCACGATGATGACCTAGATCACAACTTGGTGTTCTACTCAATAAATTTCATTTCAATTTCTTGAAGGATTTTTGTTTCTTGCCTCCCTGATGAAATACTTGTTTCACACTTTTTAATGAATGCAAAGGAGATGTTATATATGATAAATTAACAATGAATTTCCTCTAGTGTTGTACTACCCCTAGGAATCAATGCGCAGAGAATCAATACAAATTTGAAAATCAAAACGTAGAGAATCAATACAACTCTGAGAATCAAAATGCAAAGAACCGAAATGCATAGAATCAATAGAACACCGAGAATAAAATGTAGGGAATCAAATGCAAAGAAAAATATCACTATAATCGTAGAGGCCAAGGAGGTAATAAACGCCTAGGAGAGAATTCTTTGCTCGGTAGAGAAACGATCCTACAATTCTTATCCATGCCTAGGAAAGTAGGGCATTTAAATCTAAATATTTAACACCGGAGTGAAAGACAGTCAATTTGGCTCCTAGCTGAATGATCAGGCATGGACTAATAACTTAAAGGATAAGGAACAAAAGATAAAAACACAATTTCCTTGTATTAAAAAAAAAAACGTAGAGTAAAATAAAATGATGGCCCAAGACCAAAATGAAATCTTCCTTAGTGATAATACAACACAGTAAAATTCCCAACCAGAACCGGAAAATGCAATAAAATGAAATAATAAAACAAACCTCATAAACATAAATTTAGTGACCCTTTTGCAATTTCGAATAGTGCACTATCTCCCAAATAGAATTTCATATGCATAACTGACGAGTATTTTTCTTTTAACAACATCTACGCAAGCGAGATTTTGACAATAAAGAAATGCATGAACAATAAATTATGTTATTATTTAATAAAAATTAAGCACATGTGTAACGTAGCCAAATGTGAATAACCGGAAGTGAATGTCCCACACTCGCACTCCATACAACTCCATCTTGCCGACCGATGAGACCTCACGGTTACCTCCCAGCCAACTCTAGGGGTAATATTCTTCCCCTTGAGCCCCACGAGCCGCAAATGGTCCATGCACACAATACCAGTGAATTATAGCACCCAAATCACCTCGCAAGGTTGAGCTACCACTCGTTACCTAAGATGGGTATCCCGACTCCCACAAGAGAAAGTTCAGTCAAGATAAAATTTCAGCAATGTAACGTTATGCAAGCCAGATGTGATCCACACTCCTCCTACGCCATCCTTTTTATAGAGTTTTCTTAGTCATTAGTTTCCCAAAACCCTCATTAGATTCCATTTTTCATTTAATTAATTTCGAAAAACCTCCCCCATACACATGTCGGCCGATCCCCTTGTTGCACCAGAAAATCAATTTTATTAATTAATTAAATTTGTTTATTTTCCCCACCCACCTAAAAGCGTTCCTAAAAACATTACTCAGTGTCCCATTATTCCTTTACAATTCTTAAATGACTTACTCCTTACTTAAATCCTAGTTGAGTTCATAAATAGAAATATTCAAGGCTAGATTGCTTGCAAAGTTACCCCTTTTTCTTTTAAGTTTTCCCTTTTCCTTAAGTTTCCCTTTTTCTTTTAGTTTCTCCTTTTCTTTAATTTCCCTTTTCCTTTTTTTAACTAAGTTCAGATTTAGGAAGTTTAGACAAACAACCATTTACTCTTTTTATGAATTTAATCCTCCATTATAATTTTTACTTTAATAATTAAAGTTTGAATTTCTCTCATTAGTTATAAAAGAGCCTCTAGTGAATTGAAATTTTATAAAAAGAATCTTAGTCAATAAATTTTTTATAAAATTGAAATTAGTCAATCAAAATTTTATACAAAGGACCTTAGTGAATTAAAATTTTATAAAAAAAACCTTAGGGAATTAAAATTTCCATTTTAATCGATTTATACGTCTAATTATTACTTTTTTTTCTAAGGTTCTACTCAGACCTAGGTTTTCAATTCACTAGGCTTGGTAATAGTTCTTAAGGGAAAATTAATCATTAAACTTTACTTATCACATCATTCATTTTAAGGCCGACCAGGTCCTAAGGAGGCATAGTTTTCTAGGCACTAGGTTTATTTACTTATCGATTAAAATTGCGATGTGCCCTTTAGGACGCACCACATGCTCCAACGGTGCCACTCGCCTCATTTTGTTTTATTTACGCAATGTGTTCTTCAAGATGCACAACATGCTCCAAGGGTGCCACTTTCCTCTTTCAATTTTCTTTCCACGACATGCCCTTCAAGATGCACTACATGCTCCAAGGTTGCCACTCGCCGCTTGACTGAATTTGGTAGACGTCAAACCTCTGGAGTCAATACTCTGTCAGGTGATATTGTGGGAAACTAAGGGCCTCTACGGAATAAGGACCATGCCTTATTTCATGACCCTTAGAATCATCATGAGAGACTGTCACAGTGTGCCCTCATGACATCATGGGTCTTCTCGAACTTTGTAATCATTAACCTATAGTTTGATCCATGATGACAGTCCTAGTAGGATGTGGTAGGGTTGTTGCCACACCTCTCCCTCAAGGTCTCTGGTTGTCGTGCATGATACCTTCACTCCAAATGTGACTTTGGTCAATAATCTATCATCAACCTGCATCCATCAACAAATCATGTTAGAAATACCAATCAACAACATAATATCTAATGGTATGTACATATGTGACAACGTTCAAAACCTAACAATCCACTTCCTAATTCGATCAGGAGTCAAAGGGATTTCATTGATGGCTCGGCATCGTCAACGTCTAGATTCCTACACAGTCAAGAGAATATCGTCAACAACACCTATCGATGTAAATACAAAAAATTAGCATATCATCACATCCATAATATCTCATAATTATAATCAAAACAACCAATAGTATAATGACTCGATTCACTTGCACGCAAGTGTCCTCAAAGAATAAGTCCACTCGGTACAGACAATAGCAGGATGTTACATAATCATATATTTAGTTCTTAGTTATGTTGTTAACATATCCCTATTTCATCTCCTACTACTTGGACATGTGATGCAACCCTCCCAACCCACAGGTCGGAAGTCCACGTACACAGGATCGTTCTTCTTCCACTGGCCCGAAGAGCTCTCAACAATTGTCTCTTCTATTTCCCTTTCAGGAAATCTGCACCCACAAATAACCTTGAGAAATTCCCCCTTATACTTTGGGAGATCGAACTTCGCGATTCCGAGTATACTGTGGTCAAGTGTCTTGTCTCTCAGACCCCTAAAACCTGAATTTATGACACTTGGCCTTTTCTCTCTCTATTTCACCTTCCTCCTTATCATGATTTTGCGAGTTGCGATGTCAAGCAACTCCTCCCTTCAAGTCATGAAACCCGAATTACTGAGACTCCAATCTTCTCTCAAGGTTGACTTTTCAATAGTTGTTCATTCCATCAGGATTTTGGACTTCACGATTTCACGAATCTTGATGCGAAGATTTCGGGACTTCACCCCACGAAACCCATAAATGGTCAAGGAAATTAACTTCTTTGTCGATAGTGCACCACCTTTCCATGCTGCCAATTCCTATGGCCCACACACTCCTTTCAGCCCTTCGAGACTTCGCACTTCATGATTTCATGAGACCTTATGCAAAGATTTTGGGACTTCAACTCATGAAACCCTGAAATAGAAATCCACGGGTAAATCCAATGACTCTGCTTCTCCTGAGCTTGAATCCCTCGAAAACACTCATGGTAACTCCCCTACTCTTCTGCAAGATCTAACGGCTGGTGGGACTTCACAAATTCTCTTCAGAGAATTTTGATCATCTGTCTCTTCCTTTGAGAACTTCATCACAAACTAAACAAAGTATCTCTCTCGATGGAACTTGTCCTACTGTGGCACGACATCACTGTGCCTTCCTTCAATTTTTCAAGGTACTTGGCCTCTTGCCTCCCTTCGACCCCTTTGAAGGTTCAAATCCTTCTAATATTTTCCCCGACTTCGAGTCTTTCAGAAAAAATCCTACTCACACTCCTTATGGAATACCTTCAAACACCTTCAAGTGTTTAAATCCCTTCGACTTTGCACACACCTATAGCAGCAGTCTCTCAACAAGTCATTCAGGTTACAAAACCTGAAACTCTACTCAGCCTACGCACACCTTGCATGGCTCTTGTGCCTAAATTTTTTCACAAGGTTCTCCAGAAGTGTCCCACGAACTTGATGTCTCGATCCGAAACTATGCTCCTTGGTAAGCCGTGAAGTCGAATGACTTCTTTGAAAAATAGATTCGCAATGTGAGTTGCGTCACTAGTTTTCCGACATGGAATGAAGTGTGCCATCTTGGAAAATCTATCCACCACCACAAAGATTGATTCAAAACCTCTTTATGTCCTTGGCAACCCTAATATGAAATCCATGCTGACTGCATCCCACGACTTCTAAAGTATGGGTAATGGTTGATAAAACCCTGCATTTTGTCTATTCCCCTTCAAATGTTGGCAAATTATGCATCTATCCACGAATCTCTTGATGTCTACTTGCATTCCTAGCCCAAAATATGACTCACTCAACTTTGCGAACATCTTCTCATGACCGAAATGTCTGGCCAATCTTCCACTATGTTTCTCCTTCAGCAAATTCTCCCTCATGGAGCATTTTGGAATACAAAGTTGATTACCTTTAAACAATAATCCTTCCTGGATCATGTATTATGTCCATTGGCTTCTATCTATGAGAATTGGATTCTCAATTGCTTCGTAGGCCCCTTTAAAATCTGGATTAACTTGATACATTTCCTTGAGATCATCAAAACCTAACGTTTTGACTTTGAACTCCTGCAGTAGCAAACACTTCTTTCTCAAAGTATCAACAACTTTCTTAGCAGTACCAGAAATATGTTTAATCACAAAAGTGAAATTTTGCATGTATTCAACCCATTTAACATGTCTTTGATTCAACTTCTCCTGTTGAGTCACAAATGGAAAAGCATTATTATCACTTTATAAGACAAATTCCTTAGGAACTAAGTAATGTCTCCATTTCTTCAATGCCTGTATAATAGCATATAACTCCTTATCATAAGTAGAGTATTTTTTCTTGGCTTCATTCAGCTTCTCGCTGAAGTATGCTATCGGCCTGTCATCTTGACTCAATACTACCCCTATTGCAAGCCCACTTGCATCACATTTTACTTGAAATGTCTTTTTGAAATCCAACAACACCAAAATTGGTTGTTCCGTAATTTTCTTCTTCAACAAATTGAAGCTTTTCTTAGCCTCTTCTATTGAGTGAAAAGACTTATGTCTCTTCTTCATTGTGTCCATCATTGATGCACTAATTCCACTGAAATTTTTGATGAGCTTCCAGTAGAAAATAGCCAATCTATGAAAACTTCTCACCTCAAAGATATTCTTCGGTGATTGCCAATTCTTGATTACCTCCACCTTATCTTGATCCATCCTCAATTTATCTATAGAAATAATAAAACCCAAATAAATGAGCTCTTTCTTCATGAATGAGGACTTCTTAATGTTTACCAATAGCTTCGCCTGATGTAACCTCTTCATCACTGTAGCCAAATGTTTCAGATGTTCAGTTGTTGTTTTGATGAAAATCAGTATATCATCAAGTTATATGATAACAAATTTTCTGATGAAATCCTTCAGGACTTCATTCATCAATCTCATGAAAGTACCTGGCTCGTTCATTAATCCAAATGACATAACAAGCCATTCATATACACCTTCATTGGTTTTGAATGGTGTCTTCCATTCATCACCTTCTCTCATGAGGATTTGGTGATAACCACTTTTCAAATCAATCTTTGAAAAAAAAAATTCTCCACTCAAGCAATCCATCAGATCATCCATCCTTGGCAATGGAAAGTTGTACCTAATGGTTATCTTGTTAATGGCCCTTGAGTTAGTACACATCCTCCAGCCTCCATCTTTCTTCGAACTGAGTACTGTCGGAACATCACACAGACTCAAGATTTCCCTGACCAAACATTTGTCCAAGAAATCCTGGACTTGTCTTTTGACCTCTTCATTCTCCTGCGGTGTCAATCTGTATGATGCTTTGTTTGGAAAACTAGCTCTAGGTATGAGGTCAATGTGATGACTTATATTTCTAATTGGTGGCAATGAATGAGGTAGTTCATCCACTACTATGTTAGCGAACTCTTCCAGCAGTTCCTGAACCTCTTCTGGTAAATCATCTACCCTTGTGTTGGTTAAAAAAATTATAGGCTTCCTGACCACAATGAATTGTAGATCCTCCTTCTTCTTAACCTTTGTAAGAAGTTACTTCCCACTCATGAGAAGTACAATGTTATTTACTTTAGGTTTCGCCTCCTTATCCTTGATTGGAAGCAACATGTGAGTCCTCCCATTCTTCTCTAGGGTGTATGTGTTCATTATCCCATCATGAATCACATTCTTGTCATATTTCCATGGTCTACCCAGCAGTAGATGACAAACATCCATGGGAATAACATCACAGAGTATCTTATCATTATATCCCCCAATCTTAAATTCAA
Organism: Picea engelmannii; assembly: GCA_009831015.1. NCBI lineage: Eukaryota > Viridiplantae > Streptophyta > Pinopsida > Pinales > Pinaceae > Picea > Picea engelmannii. Next base: position 1,123,037 of record ML777676.1, read on the forward strand.
CTAAACATTGTTTAGTGACATTTACATGATGTCCCTTTTGTAGCCATGAAACTCTATATGGGCTTGGATGATCAATTGTCTCCATGTAAAGCATTTCTACCATCTTTGTTGAAACGAGATTATCTGTGCTACCACTGTCCACAATGACTTTACCTACCCTATTTTTAGTTTTTCATGCAGTTTGAAAAAGTTTGTTTCTTTGGACTGAACTCTCCACCTCCTTCTCTGGTGTCAAAATAGTTTTTCGCATCATCAATGATATTCCGCCTTCATCATCTTCTGCCTCAATATTTTTACTTTGTGCTTTGGTGATGTGAGTCTCTCCACTTTCTTTCTTTTTGTATGGACACTCATAAGACTTGTGCCCATTCTTTCCACATGTGAAGCATGTTATTACTCCACCACTTCCTCTTCCTCTACCTCTGGTATGAGGAAAAATATTATTATCAACATTATCCCCTCTCTGTTCAGTATGCTGCCCTCTCTGTTTAGCATATTTCCCTCACTATGAGCTTCCACCTCTCTCAGTTCGAGTCTAAGGTTTCTTCCAGTCCTTGGGTTTATGATTTTTATCTTGGGCAACTGATTTGCCTTTGGGATAACTTTTGCCTTAGCCTATTTGACCTTATTTTTGGCTTAGCTTCTCTTCATCTTTTAGATCCATTTGTTAAGCATCTTCCACTATTCGGATGGTTATCATGCTCATCTCGTCTTGAATTTCATATCTCAGGCCATTCATGTACCTAGAAACTTTTTCATCATCACTTTTGCGATGACCTGCCTTGATGTTTAGCCTGTAGAATTCTTCAGTATATTCTTTCACTGTCATCAGCTTCTGTCTCAAGTTTTGCATTCTTTGAAACAGAGTAATCTGGTAATCTCTGGGGATGAATTTCTCTTTCATATTCACGATCATCCTATCCCAACTCTTGATTTTCTGATTGCCTTTGTAGCATCTGTTAGCTTGTAGTTCATCCCACCACAATGTTGCATGTCCCTTTAATATTGTGATAGCATGTTTGATCTTCTTGTCCTCTTCGACATCTTCATAGTCAAAATATGTGTCTAGAGCTCTAATCCAATCTAGAAGCTCTTCTACATCCAAATTTCCCTCATAAACTTGAATGTCCTTCTTCACTCTTGCACCCATTTTTGCAATAGCCCTAATCAGGCATTCGTTTTCTACATCTTCGGCTACATCTTCTTCCCCTTCATGTTCAGTTTCATTTTTTCTTTTGGAATCACTGAGATCCCTATCACCGGCTGTACGTCTCTGTGTCGTCTCCATGTCTTCAAGTCTGGTGTGTAAATCATGCATCTCTCTTTCCATGGCTGGGTCAGGCATCTTCCTACCCCTTCTTCTTGGCATTTCCCTGTCCTCTGGTGGATCGGGTCTTTGCTTTCCCCTTCTTCTCGGCGGCATGGTGAATTCTCCTTTTCCCTACTACATAAAGAAAAGAAACATTTATGTGCTATGATACCAAGTTGACACAGCCCTCCCAACCCATAGTTCAGAAATCCACATACACATGATCATTATTCTTCCACTGGCCCAAAGAGCTCTTAACAATTGGCTCTTGTATTTCCCTTTCTGGAAATCTGCACCCACAAATAACCTTAAGAAATTCCCCCTTATACATTGGGAGATCGGACTTCGTGATTCTGAGTATACTATGGTCAAGTGTCTTGTCTCTCAGACCCCCGAAACCTAAATTTATGACACTTGGCCTTTTCTCTCTCTATTTCTCCTTTCTCCTTATCATGATTTTGGGAGTTGTGATGTCAAGCAACTCATCCCCTCAACTCCTGAAACCCAAATTATAGAGACTTCGATGTTCTTGCAAGGTTGAATTTCCAACAACTCTTCATTCCATCATCATTTTGGACTTTGCGATTTCGTGAATCTTGATGTGAAGATTTAAGGACTTCACCCCATGAAACCTCAAAATGGTCAACGCAATTGACTTCTTTGTCGATAGTGCACCACCTATCCGCCCTGCCAATTCCTATGGCCCACACACTCCTTTCGGAACTTCGGGACTTCGCAATTCATGATTTCGCAAGTCCCGATGCAAATATTTTGGGACTTCAACCCACGAAACCCTGAAATAGAAATCCACGGGTAAATCCAATGGCTCTACTTCTCCTAAGCTTGAATCCCTTGAAAAGACTCGTCGTAACTCCCCTACTCTTCTACAAGATCAGACGGCTGGTGGGACTTCTCAAATTCTCTTCAGAGAATTTTGATTGTCCATCTCTTCCCTTGAGAACTTCGGTACAAACTAAACAAAGTATCTCTCTTCGTGGAACTAGTCGTATTGTGGCACGACGTCGCTATGCCTTGCTTCAATTTTTCAAGGTACTTGGCCTCTTGCCTCCCTTCGACCCATTCGAAGGTTCAAATCCTTTTGAGATTTTCCCCAAATTTGAGTCTTTTAGAAAAACTCCTGCTCACACTCCTTGTGAAAGACCTTCAAACACCTTCAAGTGTTGAGCTCCCTCCGACTCTGCACACACCTACGACAACAGTCTTTCAACAATCCATTTAGGTTACAAAACCTGAAACTCTACTTAGCCTGCGCACACCTTGCATGGCTCCTATGCCTAACTGCACTTTTGTGAAAATAAGAACAATTGTTATCTCTCCTAAGATTTCAGAGATGTACTTTGACTTCTATCAATGCACTCCTTGCAGGGATTTTACTCACTCAGACAGAGAAACAATTGAAACTCATTTCTTACTCTTCCTCTCAGATTTCAAACATTCAACAAGAAATCATTCATACCTAGCATAAAAGCAATTGCATGAAAGAAAGAGTAAAGAATTCATGAGCATAAAATTCAAAAAATGCATACACAGAGAATATTTGAAGACCATGAATCTGAATCAAAGCCTTTTTGTATTAATCTAGAACTTCTATACAGGGAATTCTTCTACACAACTCTCTACTTCTTCTCCTCTATGCTCTTGCTGTCAATTGGCATAATCCCATATATATGTTACAATACACAATGAGGTTGTCTATATTCCATTTCTCTCTTTCATTCTAAACTATCTAATCTAAACATTAAATTCTATCTACTTGCATTAACTATTATAAATGCCTTCTACCTACTAAGGACGAGAGCGTATCGCTCAAGGTCTGTTTACATTTTACAAGTGTGCCTCCACTTGATGACTTCATTAATGTTTCAAGAAATTTTCAAAATTTTCACTGGGTGCTTTTCCAACTGTCTTTTATCTCCGCGTTGGCTCACTTTAGATGCTCATGCATCAGCAGGCTTGTCTCAATTCTGATTGGAAGAGTTTGAAAAGGGTGGGAGTTAACAGGTATCATTGCATGTTTTTTTTTGTGAATAAAAGTGGAGCCTTATATTAATTACAACTGAAATCTTAAAAAAAAGATCTACAGCCTATCTTCTTACACTAAGATGATATCATCGAGTCCTTTAGGACTAGATCGAATCCAGATCCATTTTGATATCAACGGTCTAGATCTCTTCTGATACCAACAATTCTGATCTGTTCTTACTTATCGCAATTTGACGACTTTGGGAAATAGCTATCATAATGCTTTGGACTCCCAATAGCCAAGATCCTGAAATTTCCTCGCATCAGATCAATGGAACTCGATCGATAGTCTAGATATCTTGTCATGCTAATGGTCCTGATCTATTCTTTTTTATCGTGATTTCACATTTTGTGATTTCATGACTTTGGGAGATAGTTGCCTTCATGCTTTGGACTCCCAATAGCCAATATCTAGAAATTTTGTAGCATCGGATCCATGGCACCAGATCAACGATCCGGATCTCTTCTGGTACCAATGGTCTTGATCTTTTCTCTCTTATCGTGATTCCTCATTTTGTGATTTCATGACTTTGGGAGATATCTCCCTTCATGCATTGGACTCCCGATAGCCAAGATATTGATTTTTTCTCGCCTCAGATCCATGGGACCAGATCGATGGTCCATATCTCTTATGGTACCAACAGTCTTGATCTTATATTGCTTATTGTGATTTTTCACTTTGCGATTTTGCGACTTTGGGAAATAGATTCTTTCATGCGTCGGACTCCCGATAACCAAGTTCCTAAAATTTTCTCGCGTAAGATCAATGGGACACGATCAATGGTCCAGAACTTCTTTGGCATCAATGGTCCAGGTCCACTTTCTCTTTTCGTGGTTTTGCAACTTTGAGAAAAAACATCCTTCAACCTTGTGACTCCTGATTGTCAAGGTCCTGTAATCATCTATCGACTGTTGATCTTTTACATTGATTCTTACTATTTCCCTCTCAATTGAGCTTCAGATCATTTTTGACTTGGAAGGAATTCTAGGTGGATAAAGGTGGCACCCCTTCAAGATTTGGGCCATCCACTTGGGTAAGCTCCTTCCATTTTTTCCAGAGGAGTGAGCTTTGCGACTGCCTGGGATCTTGGAGAATGATCTGCTGCATCAAGTCAAACCCTGCATTGGCCAATCTGTCTGTAACTTTGTTTGCAACTTGCCTAATGTGAGGGGGGGTTAGAGTTAGAGAAGGTGTCAGAAGAGCCTGGAAGCTGTGAAGAGGACCAAGGAGGTGCCAGTTGGGAGTGATTTTCCTTGGATCTCTACCATTCAATATTTTTGTTGTGAAGTCTATTATGATTTTGGAGTCTCCTTCAATAATCAGATAGGTGAGCTTTTGATCAAGATCCATTTGCACCCCTTTTATAAGACCCAAATTTTTTGTTGAATTGTTGGTGTCATATCTGATATTTCCTACAGTGAGACTTTGAATTTGGCCCAGACTGTTTCTTATGACCGCTCCATAGCCTGATTTTCCTGGATTACCTTTTGATGCACCATCAAAATTGACCTTATGGAAGCCTGGCAGGGGGGGGGAACTACTAAGAGGGATTGAGGGATTTTGAAAAAAGTAGGGTCTATTGAGGAGGGGTGGAGTGTGAAAAAGAGAATCCCTAGGAGTTGAGGATCGAGAGCTCACCTGGGTCAATGGGGAACTCTTCCTTGATCCATGAATAAAGTTGAATATTTTCCTGAAGATGATGGATGATTGTATTCTAGAGGAGGGTAGGAGGAGAAGGCTTTGAATGGAAGATTCTTTTGTTCCTCCCTTTCCATAGTTGCCACACTATGAATCCTGGTAAGAGTTGCTAGGCTTTTTTCAAGATAGGACTTTTGAAGGAACCAGAGCCACAATCCTTGATTGTTCTTATGATGTTATTTTTGACTCGTTTGGTTCTTCTCATGAACTGAGTGGCCTGGTTCTAGATTTTCTCACTAAGTAGACAATTATTTAGGACGTGCTCCATTGTTTCAGCCTGAAGATGGCAGAGCAAAGGGCCAATGAAACCTTGTTTTTGGATATTTTCCTAGGTTAATATCTTATTTTGTAGGAGAAGCCCCAGGAAAGTAGAGATTTTGGGCCAGAGTTCTGATTTCCATATTGTTGTCCAGATGTTGTCTTTCTAAAGGTTATGGAAATTCTCCTTAAGAGTGTATCACTCCTTAACAGTGAAGCTTCCATGAGGTGTGTATCCCCATATGAGAATGTTTGGGTCTATGATTTTCCTGATTCTCCTTTGGGTTGTAGCTTGTATCCAATGCTGGAGGTCACTGTTCATTGCCACTTGAAGTTCCTAAGGAGTTGATTTCTAGCTTCGCTAGGGAGAGCTGCTAGGGTTTTCTGTCCATGGATCTACTACTTTGAGAGTGGCAAGATCCTGAATGTGATTTTCGTAGGTTTGTAGATTTTCTTCCAGTCATAGGGGTCGAATTTGATGCCACAAATCTGTCCAGAATAGGGTACTCTGACCACTGCAAACTTCCTAGAAAGCATGTTCCTGTATGAGTGGTTGATTTTTCCAGGTCGCATTCCAGATGTTGGAGCCCTAAATTTTCCCTTGTATTATTATAAGTTGACTTTGGTGCGTATTTGGGTCATCTTTGCATTTCCAAAGTTTTTCCCAGAGGTGTGTTGAAGGTTTGAGCCATCTCCACCAAATTATTTCTCCAATGGTGTTACTTAATTTACTAGGGCCCCGTAGGCGCAAACCACCTGAAGATTTATGCTTACATAATTTGTCCTAGTTGACTAAGGCCCATTTTTTTCTCGAGTTGTGTCCATGCCAAAGGAAGTTTCTTTGAAGATTCCTTATTTTCTTTATGACTAATTGGGGGGAAGCTAGGGCTAAGAAGAGGTAAGCTAGTATGTATTAGAGGACTGACTTTAAGAGGATGATTCTGGATGGAAGGTTGAGGGAGAGAAAGGTCCAGTTGCTGAGATGGTTGGTGATGGAGAGTAGGAGAGAGTCCCAGGAGATGTTTCTTGTTGTTGAGTCAGAGAGAGGGAGTCCTAGGTAGTGATATGGAAGAGTGTAGATCGGGGTATTCATAATTTGAGAAAGGTCATGTTTAATTTCCACATGAGTATTGAAAAACAAGAGCTGGGATTTGTCCAGATTAAAGGTGGTTCTAAAGGATTCGTTGAAATGAGAGAGTATGGAGCTTAGTTTGATTGCTTCTTGTGTGGTGGGGGAATTCATTAGTAGTGAATCATCGACAAATTGGCTATGGGAGGCTTTCGATTGTAATCTATGAAGAGGGAGGCCTTAGAGGGATCCATTTTGATTTGAGTCCCTTATGTAGCATCCTAGTCCTTCAGCCATTATGACAAAAAGAAAAGGGGAGAGAGGGTTACCTTGCCTTATCACTCTTGAGGTGGACAAGGGTTGAGAGGGACTACCTGCCCATCCTACCCTGCAATGGTTAGGACCACCTGGACACATAAGCAACTCTCAAGCCCAGGTTCCCATCTATTTTGACCATTTAAGGTATCAAGGTTGGCGACTGTTCTGAGGAACAAGGAGGTATCTACACCCCCCCTCAACACAAGCAGACCAAGCACATTAAATGTCTACAAACCAAGTATTACATTAATTGTAAAGGACAAACACACCCTCCACGGGAAGCACAAGCTAAAAATGACTTCATCCACAACCAACCATTAATCATGTCTAAAATAGTCCAATTGACCCTTGTGTTTAACATCAGTTACTCATTCAATAGTGAATCAAATTCAATTAGCCCATAAATTACAATTCTGTATTAGCATAAAAATCAACAAGTCTGATTGCAATTAGGTCAATGTATGCCAATCTAAATTAACATTTAGAAGTGTATCAAGTGAGCAAGTCTAAACCATAGCTGGGTCATCAACATCCCATCAATTTAATCCTTAATTCAATCATGGTTGGGAATGATGTGTAAGACATTGACACTTGTTACTATATAACATTTAACCAGTAGAACTGCTCATTCCACGGAATGATCAGTAGAGAAAGTATCAGAGGATAGGTATTAAACTTAAGATCATAACAAAGTGATTTGATTGAAAGAAATATAACAATTACTCACTATACTATTAGAGTATTGCCTTGAAAGTAATACATTTAATCAATTATAAGACATTGACAATTAATATAGCAATTAAGATGACAATAACATAACAATTAATATAGAAAATAACAGGGTTATCTACATCAACGCATAATGCAATAGTGAAACATTTATTAACTCATTAAATTACTACCTATTGTCTATCCTTAATAATCGTACCAAACTGATAGTTGTCTACAAATATTAAGGGGTTGACTAAGAAGTGTAAATTCCATAAGGCCATATTCATTCAAAGAGAAGCTAAGACCATATATCTAAAATTAGATTCATTGCCGTAAGCATTGATGAGATTTACCACCTTATGTAATAAAGGAGAATTACTGCGAGGTATAGTAAAATTCAGAGGTAAAAGTGAAACACAATAGAATCCCATATCGAGTTGTCTAAATAGGTGAGAAGTTGTTGTGTAAGTGATTGTGAATTACCATGACTGTAAAAATATGGAGTAATTGCACAATGGTTGTCATATAAATCGGAAAGCATGTAGTTCAAGGTCACCAGATGATTTACAATCAAATGCCACTGAAATATGATATGTCTTAATCCATTTGGCACTGACAGACAAATAAACAGAAATGGAAAATGCAGAGAAGATAAGGATCAAAACAGTTACACTGTTTCAATCACAGATTACCGAATCGCTGAATTTAAAATTAAGGTTACAAGTCATAGAGGTATGGCGTTACATTGAAATCATACTTGTCGTCAGGGGTATGGTTTCTTAGAAAATTACAGTGTCACAACAGACGTAAAAATCAAGGTTACCACTTACAGAAAATGGTTGAGCTATAAGTTCGCTGAGTTACAAATCACAGATGTAAAGTTTCACAGCTAGTTCGTGGGTATAATCACTGATGTAAATATAATCCAGGGAGTAAAACCAAGGCTGGATTCCTAAAAAGGAAATGTAAACTTGGCCAATGCCGTCATTTGTGTGAATTTGAACCCTACATAATGTACAATCGCAGACACAATGCCAGCCCAAGAAAACGCAGGCTGAGAAAGCACGCCCACCATAGATAAAATGCAGGTAAAAGGGATAAGAAGATAAAACGTGGTTGTAAAGGATGGATGAAAGATGGATTTACTTTGCCAATATCAAGTGATGAGCACACAGAATGAATTCACCATTAATCGATAATTACTTAGAGTTAAATTCTTCGTTAAAACTGATGAAGACGCAGAGTTTAATTGGCCATTATCAAATGATGAACATACATAAACGAATTTTCCATTACATGATATTTACACAGTTAAATTTTTCAGTTAAGTGATGAAGACACAAGGCTAGATTGGCCATTATCCAATGATAAATAGACATAAACGAATTCACCAATAAATAGTAATTACACAGTTAAATTTTACTAGATAAGTGATAAAGATGCAAGGCTAGATTGGCCATTATCCAATGATGAACAGACAGAAAAAAATGTGCCAGTAAATAATAATTACATAGTTAAATTTCACCAGATAAGTGATAAAGATACAAGGATAGATTTGCCACTATCAAATGATGAGCATACAGAAACTATTTTGCCAGTAAATAATAATTACATAGTTAAATTTCGCTAGATAAGTGATGAAGAGGCAAGGCTAGATTTTACAGCTACCACATAATGCAATCGCTGAAGTAATATTTTTCTTTTTTTACATCCATTACTGAATTACAACAGCAGAGGTAATATTTCTACATTAGCTACACAACTACAATTGCAGAAGTAATAAAAACCAGTCAATCCATTAAGAACCAAAATGCAGATTGAAGTTAAATACTTTTTACATCACGGAATACTAATATAAAAATGATGACAACAGTAAGAGAATGTTAGGGACATAAGGATAACTTATCGAAGGGATCATAGGGATTCTATCAGTCAAGGCACAGAGAAATACACAACAAGGAAGCATGATAATCCATATGCAGAGGCCATACTGAAGACGCAAGTCAACAATCAAGTGAGCACATCCACTGAGGTAGATGAATGATAGGTTCACCTTGACTTCACCATCCTTGCATAGAAAAGTAGGGTGTTCAGATCCATAAGTCTTTTAACGCTAAGGCAACGACTGTAGGTCAGGCTCCTAGGCAACTGCTCAAGTGAGGACTGGTCAGCTAGGGATGAAGGATATACAACCTCAAGGTCACAATCAACACACAGGGTGGTCACGACATGTGGGAATATGAAGGCCATGGGATTCAACCACCTTCGAGCTAGGCTAAGGAAACTTTTAGTCACCGAGTTAAAAGAAAAAAACAAAAACATCATTTTACTTTTCCATTAAATAAGCAGATCCAGGCATAAGTCCTAATACATTCTACCATGCAAAAATGAATAGAGCATAGCGTTGCCTGATCGCCCACTCCAAATAACATCTCGCACACTCCGTGCATCTACCGCTCATCGACCGTCGAGACTTCACTGGTACCTCCCAACCAATGCTATGGGTACTCTTCTTCTGCCTTAGCCCCCCGAGCTGTAAAGGGGCCACACACACTATTCAGACATTTCGACTAGCTCCCAGCTCACCTCGCAAGGATGAGCTACCACTCCTCTCCGAACTGGGAATCCCCAACTCCCACAAGTAAATTAGTCAAGTAGATATTCCTACAGCCTAACGTTACGCAAATAGAAGATGATCCTTTATCCTTCTCCATCCTTCAATATATAGAGTTTCCAACTTCCTTTCTTTCCTAAAACTCATTTAATTAAAATTTTAAAATAAATTCCTAAAAATTCTTCTCCATACAAGTGTCCCCCATCCCCTACATTCCTCTATTAATTAATCTCTTTAATTAGTCAATTATCCTATTTCCCTCACCCACCTAGAGTTACTCCTAGAATCACTCCTAGGTGTCCACAAACTCCCTTACAGGTTTTAAAGGCTTTCCCCATTATTAAATCGTTAATTCAGTTTAAATTAGAAATCTCGTAAATGGTAGATTCTTTACTAAGTTAACTTTCCACTTTTCCCCTTAAGTTCCCCTTTTTCCCCTTTTCTGTTTACCTCTTTTCCTAGTTTCCTAATATTTTAGATTTTCCCTCTTTCCCCTGTTAACTTAGAACTCAAAAAGGTAGGTGTGGAAATTAACCCCTTTTTCCCTTTTCTTATTTAATTAGTATATTTTAAATTATCAATTACTAAAACAATTAATTCCCTTTTTAAATTTTAATCCAATAGATTTTTTTTTTGAAACAATTAATTTCTTAATTCTTTTATGTCACAATATTTAATGAAGATCATAATTATTATTCAAGTGGTTTTTTTATTTATTAATAATAATATTATTATATATATATGTATATATATACTTTTATAGAGAGACAAAATTTCACCACTAGCATAGTTTAGACTTTAATCTTAAATTTTCGTATCGGGCAACATTTAATTAGGGAATTTGTTTTAAAATACTTAACATGTTATTTGTCCTAAGTCCATCTAGGTTCATTCCTCTAACATCAACAATGTGACCTGCCCTTTAGGATGCACTAGGTGCTCCAATGGTGCCACTCGCCTCATTTGTTCCCTTGCACGATGTGCCCTTCAGGATGCACTACGTGCTCCAAGGGTGTCACTCACCTCTTGATTGACTTAGTAGACATCAATAACCCTTGGAGTCATTACTCTGCCAAGTGAACTTGTGAGAGACTAAGGGATTCTAAGGAATAATACCCCTACCTTATTGCGCACCCTTTAGAATCATCGTGAGCGACTGTTGCAGTCTGCCCTCACGACATCGTGGGTCCTCTTGAAATAGGTAATCGTTAACCTATAGTTCGAGCCATGGCAAGAGTTCTAGTAGGATGTGGTAGGGTTGGTGTCCACACATCTCCCTCAACATCTCTGGTAGTCATGCATGACCCCTTTAGTCCATATGTGAGTCTGGTCAGCAAGCTATCGTCAGCCTGCATCATCGACAAATCATGTCAGAATATATCCATATCATATCATCTAAGTAGATGTGCTAATATCATAGTAAAAATAAGAAAACCACAATGGTACACTCCCTAACTCGATCCAGAGACGAAGGGGTTCCATCGATGCCTCTACATCCTCTAGGTCCAAAATCCTGCACACTGAGCAAACCGAGTCAATAGCACCTGTCTATGTCAATGCGGCAAAACAACATGTCATCAAACCATAATGCCTCATAATCAAAATGAAAAGTCTTAATAGCATAATAATCCAGATCACTTGCGAGCAAGTTTCCTCAAAGAATAAGTTCTCTCAGTGCACCAGAGAGGGATGTTACATACATCCCCTCTTGGTCTAAACTTCATCTTGAAATTTCATAGTATATATGTCGAATTAAAGTGTATCATAGTATCATATGTCTATCTATCAAACAAAAATGGAAACTGCTGGTGCATATCATATGTGTCCTCTTAGGTCACCGAATGCAGACAATAATTGTCCCATTGGACCTTGACTTTCTCTACCATTCGACGTCGAAGATGTCGAATGCGATGATCCAAGAAGCGGATCAGCTCAGTCATGAGCGCCCCCTTGTCCAAAACCTGCAAGGAACTCATGTCAATAAAATTCGTAGGATCACTAATATAATGTCTCAAAATAGATACATGAAAAACATTGTGCATACGCTTCAAGGAGTCAGGCAAGGCTAGTCGACAGGCCGCATGCCCCTTTCTCTCCACAATCTCGAAAGGTACCATGAACCTAGGAGATATTTTATCTCCATTCCCAAACTTGATTGAAATCTTATGCAATTTAACCTGTAAGAAGACTCAATCGCTGACCTCGTAACTACGGTCGACACGGTGTGCATCAACATAACTATTCTATCGATCCTATGCTTCTTTAATTCTTTGTCTTATTGTCTACATTTTCTCTTCCATTTCTTGGATCTCTTTTGGTCCCACCAAGACCCTATCCTCAAGCCAATCCCAACTCAAAGGTGTCTGACATGGTCTCTCGTAAAGAAACTCGAAATGCACCATTTTAATGGTGCTCTAGTAACTGTTTTTGTAAGTGAACTCCACTAGTGGCAAGAATTATTCCCAACACTTTTGATGGTCCATCACGTACATGTGCAACATGTCCTCCAAGGTCTGGTTCATTCATTCTATCTTCCCATTAGTCTCTAGGTGATACGCAGTACTAAAGTTAAGTTGGGTTCCCAAGGCCTCTTGGAAACTCATCCAAAATCATCCAGTAAACACCGATCCATGATCTGATATAATCCTCTTAGGCATGCCATGCAGCCTCACAATCTCACTAATGAAAACTCTAGCTATGTTAGGTGTTGGATACATTGTATTCATAGGAATAAAGTGAGCACTCTTCATCAAACTATCTACTACTAAGAAAATCGAGTCATGTCTCCTTGCCGTCAGTGGCAATCCAACAATAAAATCCATCAAAATAACTTCCCATTTCCACTCCAGAATAGCATGTGGTTGTAGTAATCCTGTTGGGTGTCTATGTTCAGCCTTTACCTACTGACATTATAGACATCTAGCCACATAGTTGACTATGTATACCTTCATTCCCTTCTAGAAGAATAAGGGTTTAAGGTCTGCCCTCATCTTCATGACTCCCGGTTGAGCCATGTAAATTGCTCTATGAGCCTCGCTCAGAATCAACATCCTCAACTCATCGTTTAGGGATACGTAGATCTGATTTTTAAAAATCAATAAATCATCGCTATCAAATGAAAATCCTTCAAATCATGGTACCATCATTGTGTTTTGTCCGATAAAATGCTCGACCTCTTTGTACCAGTCATCATTACATTATAAAGTTAGAATGCTTTCACATATATTAGTCTAAAGAGGCAACATTGAAAACATGCACAGTCTCCGACTCAATGCATCTGCCACTCGGTTCACTGTTCCTTTTATGTAAGTAATCTCAAAGTCATACTCTCTAAGCAATTCTGACCAATGCAGTTGTCATGTGTTCAGGTCAATTTGCGTAAATATGTTTTGTAGTCCATAATGGTCAGTCTTTAGTTCGAATTTTCATCCAAGAAGGTAGTGTCTCCAAACCTTCAAGGCATAAATGATGGATAACAACTCCAAATCATGCATCATGTAGTTCTCCTCATGCCTTCTCAGTTTCCTCGAAATGTAAGAAATCACTCATCTATCTTGCTTCAAGACCCCACCTAAGCCCTCCTTGGATGTGTTGGTGCATACCAAGAAGTCCATGTCCATGTCAGGGACCTTTAGTATTGGTGTTGTTGTGAACAATTCCTTGAGCCTCCGAAATGCTTCTACGCATTTCTCGATCCAAACAAACTTCTTGTTCTTATTCTACAACTCCATGATCAGACTTGCTATCTTCAAAAATCCCTCGATGAACCATTGATCATATCCTACTAAACCCATGAAGCTACGCACTTCCGGAACATTCGTCATTGCAAGCCATTCCATAATAGCCTTGACCTTTGCTAGATCCATGACGATGCCTTCGTCGGAGATGACATGCCTTAACTAGTGAATCTTTGATTGATAAAAAGAGCATTTGGAAAAGTTCCCATATAATTTGTCCTCTCACAAAAACCATAGCACCAAGCGCAAGTGCTCTTCATGCTCCTCCTTCATCCGAGAGTAGATCAAAATATCATCAATGAATACCTTAACAAACTTGTCCAAGTACTCATGGAACACCCCATTCATCAAACACATAAATACCCTTGGGGCATTTGTCAGTCCAAACGGTAACATAGTAAACTCGTAATGCCCAAACCTCATCTTAAATGAAGACTTAGGGACATCATCTTCCTTTATCCATAACTATTGGTATCCTAATCATAAGTCAATCTTCGAGAACACCATCGCACCCTTCATTTGATCGAACAGATTACGAATTCTCGGCAATGGATATTGATTCTTGATCGTGGACTTGTTAAGTTGATGGTAGTCAATGTAGATCCTCTATGACCCATCCTTATTTTGTATGAAAATAATAGGTGCACCCCACGATGACACACTAGGACGTATCAGTCCCAGGTCCAGGAACTCCTTCAGTTACATTTTCAACTCTTGTAACTCTAGGGTCGACATTCGATAAGGTGCTCTTGCTATTGGTTCAGTCCCTAGTTTTAGGTCTATGGTAAAATCTAATTCCCTCTCTAGTGGCATCCTAGGTAACTCCTCCATAAACACGTCCACAAACTATCTCACCACCGAAAGGTGTTCCAGACCTTTCGCTGCTCCCTTCTCATTTAATCCAAGGATTGCATAAAGCTTTCACCCCTTGCACATGCTCTTTTGAAGTTGCAAGGAAGAGATGAACCTTAGGAAAACTCCCTGGTTCCGGCCTACAATCACACGTCTCTGTCCATCGTCATCGACCAAGCTCAACTATTTTGTCTTATAGTTAAGTATCGCCTCATGTGATTCCAACCATTCCATACCAATCATGACGTCATAAGATCCTAAGATCATTACATACAGGTTGGCCCTGGTGACAAACTCTCCTAGGTTAAGGATACATCACCTAAACTTTCCTCCAACCTTTTGTTTGTCTCTCGAATCCATCTCCATGAATCTAAACTTATCCTGTTTGACTACCTTTACCTTAATCCTTTTTAGTGCTGCACCAGAAATGAAACTCTCGGTATCACCAAGATCTATCAAAATTCTAAGGGTCTATTCAGCAACAATACCTATCATCTCGAGTATAGTCAACTGATGCTCTACCTCGTGGTTATTCACTGTTGCATGAATTCAATGGGCCTTGCCCATATCTCCCATGTTACTGGGTCCATCTGATCCAGATGCTCTAGTCCTCTCCACAGGGTAGTCGCGCTAGTAGTGTGGCTCCCCACATGTCCAACACCCCTTCTTTGGCCCAGTATTCCTCATACCCGAAGCATAAGAGGATGGCCCACCAGCCTTGTACCCTAGTATGTTATGCTGAACAGGCCTAAACTGCTGTTGCTACGGATGACACTGTTGTTGATGCTATGGTCCCTGATAAGGTGTTCGATGCTAAGGCATCAATCACCGAGGTGTAGTGAAAGTGGATCCCCTCTGGAAGCTACGATATCCTGGCATATGTCTGGCTGGAGTTTGATGTTGTTGTGCTCTAGGTGAAACTTGTCCTACTGGTCTCGCTAGAGTCTTGGTCTAACCCTCGTTGATAACCTCCTCCTCTGCTATGAGGGCCTTTTGGACAACATCATGCAAGGTTTGAGGCATGAGAATCCTAACCTTTGCATGTATGTTTTCGTTAAGGCTGAACATGAACCTGTTGACCTTAAGTTTCTCAGTGTTAAGGGGCGGAGCATACAGAAGCAGCCCCATAAAACGGACCTCATACTCGAGCACCGTACGACCTCCCTGTTGTAAGGCATTGAACTCATTGAGTTGATGCTCAATGAACTCCTCTGAAAGGTACCTCTCTCAGAACTATTCCTCGAACAATTCCCATGACACATCTTCAATGGCCATGTCCAACTGTGGCAGGAGCATCTTCCACCATAGAAGAGTGCTCCCCTTTAGTTGAAAGACTGCCATGTGGACCTTCATGTTCGAGGTACAATTGAGAAGTGTTAAGCACATCACCATGTTCTCCAACCATGCCTTGGTGGTTTCATCATTCAAGGCACCAAAGAACTCAGGAAATTTGACCTTCTCAATTTCTCTGTGAATGCTACAAGTACCAACCCAAGCACGCAGTGAAACCTCAGCAGGTACCGGTGTCTTGGCCTCATCTCTATCCAAATGGATGATCAAGGCCTTGGACATGCACTGAAAAGATATCATCATTCCAACCAGATCGCCAACTACTATCTGTTCCTATTTGACAACCTGCTAGTCTCCCTGGGGGTTAGATCTCTCAGACATGGATGCTATTGGAGGTGTCGCACCTCCTCCCCTAGCACCCCATCGTCTGCCTTTGTGGCATCCTCTAACCATGATTACCTGCACACATACAATTCAACTCAATTAGCCACATTGTAATCAATCATATCAATGAAAGCCATAGTGATCCCAAGTTGCCTATTGAACCCGCTCTGATAGCATCTGTAACAACCCTCCCATTTAGTTACGACAACGAGCCTCACATAACAAGTGAAATTTTTTTTTTTGTGTGTGCATGTGTAGAAGGGTAATAAGGAAATTATACTCAAAATCGCCACACGATGATGAACATGAAGCATGCAACTCACGTGACAACAACACAACGACCTAAGAAGCACATCAACAACTGGAAGCAATGGATGACAATCAACCGATGAAAAATAAGAATGACTACCCACCCGTCCTACCCTATAATGGTTAGGACCTCTAGGCCACATAAGAAACGCTCAAGCCCAGGTTTCCATCAATTTTTATCATTTAAGGTCTCAAGGTTGGCAACTGTTATGAGGAACAAGTAGGTATCTACATCCCCCCCCCCTCGACACAAGCAAACCAAGCACATTAAATTTCTACAAACCAAGTACAACGTTAATTGTAAAGGAAAACCACACCCTCCATGGGAAGCACAAGCTAAAAATGAATTCGTCCACAACCAACCATTAATCATGTCTAAAATAGTCCAACTAACCCTCGTGTTTAACATGAGTTACTCATCCAATAGTCAATCAAATTCAATTAGCCCATAAATTACAATTTTGTATTAGCATAAAAATCAACAATTCTGATTGCAATTAGGTCAATCTACGCCAATCTAAATTAACATTTAGAAGTGTATCAAGTGAGCAAGTCTAAATCATAGATGGGTCATCAATGTCTCATCAATTTAATCCTTAATGAAATCATGGTTGGGAATGATGTGTAAGACATTGACACTTGTTACTATATAACATTTAACCAGTAGAACTGGTCATTCCACGGAATGATTGGTAGATAAAGTATCAAAAGCTAGGCATTAAACTTAAGATCATAACAACGTGATTAGATTGAAAGAGATATAACAATTACTCACTATACTATTACAGTATTTCCTTGAAGGTAATACATTTAATCAATTATAAGACATTGACAATTAATATAGAAATTAACAAGCAATTAAAATGACAATAACATAACAATTAATATAGAAAATAACAAGGTTATCTACATCAAGTAAAATGCAATAGTGAAACATTTATTAACTCATTAAATTACTACCCATTGTCTATCCTTACTAACCGTACAAAACTGACAATTGTCTACAAATATTAAAGGGTTGGCTAAAAAGTGTAAATTCCATAAGGCCATATTCATTCAATGAGAAGCTAAGACCATATATCTAAAATTAGATTCATTCCCATAAGCATTAATGAGATTTATTGCTTTATGTAATAAAGGAGAATTACTGTGAGGTATAGTAAAATTCAGAGGTAAAAGTGAAACGCAACATAATCCCATATTGGGTTGTCTAAATAGGTGAGAATTTGTTGTGTAAGTGATTATGAATTACCATGACTATAAAACTATGGGGTAATTGCACAATGGTTGTTAGATAAATTGGAAAGCGTGTAGTTGAAGGTCACCAGATGATTTACAATCAAATGCCACTAAAATATGATATGTCTTAATCCATTTGGCACTTACAGTCAAATAAACAGAAAGGGAAAACACAGAGAAGATAAGGGTCACAACCGTTACACTTTTTCAGTCGTAGATTACCCAATCGTTGAATTTAAAATTAAGGTTACAAGTTGTAGAGGTAGGGTGTTACATCGAAATCATACTTGTTGTTAGGGGTATGGTTTCTGAGCAAATTGTAGTGTCACAACAGAGGTAAAAATCAAGGTTACCACTCGCAGAAAATGGCTGAGCTATAAGTTTGTTGAGTTACAAATCACACATGTAAAGTTTCATAGCTAATTCGTGGGAATAATTGCTGATGTAAATATAATCTAGGGATTAAAACCAAGGCTGGAGTCCTCAAAAGGAAATGTAAAATCAGACAACACCGTCATGTGTGAATTTGAACCCTACATAATGTACAATCACAGACACAACGCCAGCCCAAGCAAACACAGGCTGAGTAAATACGCCCACCATAGATAAAACGTAGGTAAAAAGGATAAGAGGATAAAAAATGGTTGTAAAGGATGGATGAAATGCAGAGTTAATTTGCCAATATCAAGTGATGAGAACACATAATGCATTCACCATTAATCGATAATTACTCAGAGTTAAATTCTCCGTTAAAACCGATGAAGATGCAGAGTTTAATTGGCCATTATCAAATGATGAATAGACAGAAACAAATTCTCCATTACATGATATTTACACAGTTAAATTCACCAGTTAAGTGATGAATACACAAGGCTATATTGGCCATTATCCAATGATGAACAGACATAAATGAATTTTCCAGTAAATAATAATTACACAGTTAAATTTCGCCAGATAAGTGATAAAGACGCAAGGCTATATTGGCCATTATCCAATGATGAATAGACAAAAACAAATTCGCCAGTAAATAATAATTACACAGTTAAATTTCACCAGATAAGTGATAAAGACGTAAGGCTAGATTGGCCACTATCAAATGATGAGCATACAGAAACGATTTCTCCAGTAAATAATAATTACATAGTTAAATTTTGCTAGATAAGTGATGAAGACGCAAGGCTAGATTTTATAGCTACCACATAATGCAATCACTGAAGTAATATACATAATTTTACATCCATTACCGAATTACAACAGCAGAGGTAATATTTATACATCAGCTACACAACTACAATTGTAGAAGTAATAAAAACCAATCAATCCATCAAGAACCGAAACATAGATTGAAGTTAAATACTTTTTACATCTCAGAACACCAATATAAAAATGCTGACAATAGTAAGAGAATGCCAGGGCCATAAGGATAACTTATTGAAGGGATTGCAGGGATTCTATCTGTCAAGGTGCAAAGAAATACACAACAAGGAAGCATGATAATCCATACGCAGAGGCTGTATTGAAGGACGCAAGTCAAAAATCAGGTGAGGACATCCACAAAGGTAGATAGCTGATAGGTTCTCCTTTCCTTCACCATCCTCACACAGAAAAGCAAGGCGTTGAGATCCATAAGTCTTTTAACACTAAGGCAAAAACCGTAGATCAGGTTGCTGACTAACTGCTCAGGTGAGGATTGGTGAGCTAGGGACAAAGGATAAGCAACCTCAAGGTCACAATTAACACACAGGGTGGTCACGACATGTGGGAATACGAAGGCCATGGGATTCAACCACCATCAAGCTAGGCTAAGGAAATTTCCAGTCACCAAGTTAAAAGAAAAGAAAAAACATCATTTTTCTTTTTCATTAAATAAGCAGATCCGAGCATAAGTCCTAATATATTCTACCATACAGAAATGAAAAGAGCATACCATTGCATGATCGCCCTCTTTGAATGACTTCCCTCACGCTCTAAGCAGCTCCCACTCATCAACCATCGAGACTTCACCAGTACCTCCCAACCAATGCTAGGGGTACTCTTCTTCGCCGTTAGCCCCCCGAGCCGCAAATGGGCCACACACACTATCTAGAGATTTTGACTAGCTCCCAGCTCACCTCGCAAGGCTGAGCTACCACTCCTCTCTGAGCTAGGTATCCCCAACTCCCACAAGTAAACCAGTCAAGTAGATATTCCTGTAACGTAACGTTACACAAACAGAAGATGGTCCTTCATCCTTCTCCCTCCTTCAATATATAGAGTTATGAACTTCCTTTCTTTCTTAAAATATCATTTAATTAAAATTTTAAAATAAATTCCTAAAAATTATTCTCCGTACAAGTGTCCCCCATCCCCTACATTCCTCCATTAATTAATTTCTTTAATTTGTTAATTATTCTATTTCCCTCACCCACCTAGACTTAGTCCTAGAATCACTCCTAGGTGTCCCCAAATTTCCTTATAGGTTTTAAAGGCTTTCCTCATTATTAAATTGCTAACTTAGAAATCTCTTAAATGGTAGATTCTTTGCTAAGTTGAATTTTTGCTTTTCCCCTTAAGTTCCCCTTTTTCCCCTTTTGTGTTTACCTCTTTTCCTAGTTTCCTAATATTTTAGATTTTACCTCTTTCCCCTTTTCACTTAGAACTCAAAAAGGAAGGCATGGAAATTAACCCCTTTTTCCCTTTTCTTATTTAATTAATATATTTTAAATTTTCAAGTACTAAAACAATTAATTCCCTTTTTAAATTTTAATCCAATAGATTTTTTTTTGAAACAATTAATTTCTTAATTCCTTTATGTCACAAGATTTAATGAAGATCATAATTTGTTTTTGTTTGTTAATGTGGCTGAACCTATTGGCATCACGATTAACCTATGGCTTGAAAAACCGCAACTTAGGGGCATCTAAGCCGTCAAAATCACTTGAGGATCGCACCTGGCCTCAGCCACACCAACCCTTAACATGGTTGGATTTTTTGTCTTCGCAGGTTTTGAACCAGTGACTTTTCAACACAGAGTGGCTTAACAACACACTCTGTCACCGACTGTCCTACACCTCAGGGACTTAACGAAGATCATAATTATTAATCAAGGGGTTTTTATTTTTATTAATATTATTATATATATATATATATATATATATATATATATATATATATATATATATATATATATATATATATATATATATATATATTTTATAGAGAGACAAAATTTCACCACTAGCATAGTTTAGACTTAAATCTTAAATTTTCGTATTGGGCGGCATTTAATTAGGGAATTTGTTTTAAAATACTTGACATTTTATTCGCCCTAAGGCCATCTAGGTTCATTCCTATGACATCAACAATGCCAAGTTCCCTTCAGGATGCACTAGGTGCTCGAAGGGTGCCACTCACCTCATATGTTCCCTTGCGTGATGTGCCCTTCAGGATGCACTACATGCTCCAAGGGTTCCACTCATCCCTTGACTAACTTCGTAGACATCAATAACCCCTGGAGTCAATACTCCACTAGGTAAACTTATGGGAGACCAAGGGATTCTAAGGAATAAGGCCCCAGGCTTATTGCGTGCCCCTTAGAATCATCGTGAGAGATTGTCGCAGTCTGCCCTCATGGTATCGTGGGTCTTATCGAACTAGGTAATCAATAACCTATAGTTCGATCCATGGCAGGAATGCTAGTAGGTTGTGGCAGGGCTGTTGTCCACACCTCTCCCTCAACATCTCTAGTAGTCGTGTGTGACCCCTTAACTCCATAGGTGAGTCTGGTTGGCAAGCTATCATCAGCCTGCATCATCAACAAATCATGTCAGAATATATCCATATCATATCATCTAACAAAATGTGGTAATATCTTAGTAAAAACAATTAAACCCCAATGGTACACTCCTTGACTCGATCCAGAGTCCAAGGGGTTCCATCTATGCCTCTGCATCCTCAAGGTCCAAAATCCTGCACACTCAGTAAATCGAGTGAATAGCACCTGTCTATGTCAATACCCTAAAACAACATGTCATAAACCCATAATGCCTCACAATCAAAATCAATGGTCTTAATAGCATAATAATACAGATCACTTGTGAGCAAGTGTCCTCAAAGAATAAGTTCACCTAGTGCACTAGAGTGGGATGTTACACCCATAGGAGAGACTCATTTTGTTCCTGGGTGATTATAGTTGGTATGTGATGCAAGAGCATCCACATCTCATCAAGCGAGCCAGCGCGTGGAGAAAGAAAGAACAGCTAGACAGCGCCAGCACCGAATTTTGAAACACCTGATATTTGTTGTGCCAAGCATTAATGAGTTGATATAATGAAGCGCACTTGTATTGTATTATAGATAGGAATGCATTTATTAGTTTTAATGTTGTTAGATAGGAATTAATTGTAGATTTGATAGTTCAGATTTCGAGAGGGCAAATGGAATATAGGCACCCTCCTTTGTACATTGTATTATGATCATTCATACAGGAGCAAGAGAAGAGCAAGCAGAGAATTTGTGGAGATCCCTCATGTACAGATTGGATTAATAGAAATAGCTTTTGATTCAATTCATGACTGGTGTTGTTTTCTCTGTGTATGTTGCTTATGTGCTTATGAATGCTTGTTTTCCTTGTATGCCTTTGTTTAGGATTTGCATGTGATTTCAGGGTGTGACTGAAGTCTGAGAAGAAAGAAAATAAGTTTTAATTGTTTCTCTGTTCGAGCCAGGAGATTCCTGCATAGAGTGCAGTTGAATTCCTCCGCATAGAGTGCATTGAGGAGGCTCTACAGTTAAACTCTTATTCTCGTTCGCCCAAGAATTGAGTTTGGTTATTAGAGCTGTGCAGGATAAGTGAAGGTTGGATTTGAAGCCTCAGAGGCGAGTCTGAAAAAAAGGAGGACAGGACTGCCATTGTCAGAAGGACATAGAGTCTGGCTGAGTTCAACTCTATGAGAGTGGTTGAAGGTCGAGCGTGAGCAGAGTGCTCGAAAGGTCTCTGAAGGAGTCAGAGAAATTAATATCAGGAGGGATAGTTCCTCGTGCATATTGTGGGAACAGGCCTGGGTGAGTTTCGAACCAAGAGAAGTCGTGGAGCGGAAGAGAGTCGACGACAAGCAATTGCTGGGGAGAATTGCGAAGTCCCGCAGACCAGTAGATCGCGAAGAAGTTGTGGAGAAGTTAACCTAAGTGCCATCGCATATTGGCATATCGGGGTTTGCGAGTGCAAGAGTTGCATGCATGTAGAAATCATGATTCGCGATTCCCTGAATTAACGGGAGTCGTCGATCAGAGCCAGGACACGTGGTGCAAGATTCCTAGGAGTCGAGATTCGGAGTTTGGAAAGGTCTGTGACCTTGTGCGTGAGAGTCGTGATTTATTGATAACATGAGTGGGGAAATAGGTGTCAGATCATAAGACACCACCCAATCAATGACAGGGGACGTCAGATTGGAGTTCAGGGTTCGGCAATTTGGGGAGCAGGTGAATCAAAACAACACAAGTACCGATTCCCCGACAGGGAATTCCCCGACGAAGGTGAAACATTGACCCTTTGACCATCGGGGATCGAGGTTTTGAATTGTACGAGAAGTGCATACAGGGTTCATGAAAGTGCGTACAACTATTTCCCGATTTGCGAAGGGGAGATAGTAGAGGAGTTAGCTGTGGGTAAAGAACCCACGAGGGGGTTGAAAGAGTCCTTGACTCTTCGGGCCGTGTTGGAGAAGGTCCTGGTGGGAGCGACTGCTACGAGAGTGGTTGCGTCAGAGTGGTATCAGAGCCTTGAAGTCTTGTCTGTGTATTATAGGCGAGAGGAGTGAAGGAGAAAGGGCAAACCCTCTGATACACATGACTTGTGACAGGGTGGTATCAGAGGGGGAGTGTTTTTGCTTTTTGTAGCAGAGACAGAGATACACCATGCCGTTGAGAAGAGAAAGGTAGTCGCTTGATCGTGAAGACAGGGATGCCCGAAGAAGGGGAAGACCGGCAGGGAATCCGGAAATAGAGCGCCAAATGAGAGATCTCCAAGCAAGACTTGAGGAGATGGAGACTGCACAGAGACACGGAGCTGGTGCAGGAGAGTTCATTGATTCCGAGGTGGAAGAGGAAGCTAGACATGATGTCGAAGAGGTCACAACTGAGGATGCATCCATAGACCGATTGATAAAAGCTATCGCCTGGATGAGTTCAAAGACCAAAATGGACATTCCCGCCTATGAGGGGAGTCTAGATGCTGAAGAGTTGTTGGATTGGATCCGAGTACTCGACACCTACTTTGATTATGAGGACATCGAAGAGGACAAGAAGGTAAGGCATGCTGTTACAGAGTTGAAAGGACATGCAACCCTATGGTGGGACGATTTGCAGGCTGATAGGCACTGCAAAGGAAAACAAAAGATCAAAAGCTGGGAAAGGATGATCACTAAGATGAAAGCAAAGTTCATCCCAAGAGACTACCAGATCACTCTGTTCAGACGAATGCAGAACCTGAGACATAAGTTGATGACGGTGAAGGAGTACACCGAAGAGTTCTACAGACTCAATATCAGAGCTGGTCATCGGGAGAGCGATGATAAGAAGGTGGCGAGATATATGAATGGTCCGAGGTATGACATTCAGGATGAATTGAGCATGGTTACCATCCAAACAGTTGAGGATGCATACCAGATGGCTCTAAAAGCTGAAGAGAAGCTGAGCCGCAAACAAGGACAGTGAGGGCGAGGCAGGAGCCAGCCCAGAGGCAAGGCAGTTGCCCAGAAAGAATATCAGAAGCCCAAGGAGGATTGGAAGAGACCCCAGGGTAAGACTGAGAGAGGTGGAACTTCACAGCAGAGGCAACAATATGTTGAGCCGAGGAGACAACAAACTGATCAACAAGGAGATTATGCTGATGCTAATGCATTTCCTCATACCCGAGGTAGAGGAAGAGACCAAGGAGGAGTTGTCACATGTTTTACATGTGGGAAAGACAGACCTAAAGCCATGGACTGTCCAGACCAGAAAATGGACAGAGGAGAAGCTCACATCGCTGAGGCACAGTAGAGGCGTGATGGTGAGAATGAATATGCAGACAGTGGAAGATCACTTGGGATGCATAAAATCCTTTTGACACCTGAGAAAGAGGTGGACATATCGGTGCAAAGGAGTAGACTGTTCAGGACAGCGTGCACAGCCAAGGACAAAAAATGCAAAGTGATAGTAGACAGTGGAAGCACTGATAATCTCGTTTTGACTGAGATGGTGGAAAAGCTGGAGATGGAAACAACTAAGCACCCGAGTCCATATAAAGTCTCGTGGTTACAGAAAGGACACCGGGTAAGTGTCACTAAACAATGCTTAGTTAAATTTAAGATAGGGAATTACCATGATGAAATTTTGTATGATGTCATTCCCATGGATGTGTGTCATATACTGTTGGGTAGACCATGGCAGTATGATAGAAATGTTGTTCATGATGGAAGGATGAACACATACACCTTAGAGAAGGATGGGAGAACACACAGATTGCTTCCGATAAAATATAAAGAAGTGAAGTTGGAAGTGAGCAGCATGATACTTCTCATGAGTGGGAAGGAACTTCTCACAGAGATGGGGAAAAATGAAGATCCATAATTCTTTGTGGTCAGGAAACCGAGAATTGTCCTGACTAGCACAAGAGTGGACCACTTGCCAGAAGAGATTCAGGAACTGCTGGGAGAGTTCGTTGATATCATCGTGGATGAACTACCTCGTTCGTTGCCACCGATGAGGAGTGTGAGTCACCACATTGAACTCATACCTGGAGAAAGTTTTCCAAATAAGGCAGCGTACAGGTTGACACCTTAGGAGAATGAGGAGGTCAAAAGGCAGGTACAGGATCTACTAGATAAAGGACTAGTGAGGGAAAGTCTTAGTCCATGTGTTGTTCCAACAGTACTGAGTCTGAAGAAGGATGGAGGCTGGAGAATGTGTACAGACTCCAGAGCGATAAATAAGATCACCATCAGGTACAAATTTTTTCTGTCGAGAATGGATGACTTGATGGATTGCCTGAGTGGGGCAAATTATTTCTCGAAAATTGACCTCAAGAGCGGATATCATCAGATTTACATGAGAGAGGGTGATGAGTGGAAGACAACATTCAAAACAAACGAGGGTTTGTACGAATGACTGGTCATGCTGTTTGGGTTGACAAACGCGCCAAGCACTTTCATGAGACTGATGAATGAAGTCCTGCCGGAATTCATCGAGAAGTTCCTGGTTGTATACCTAGATGACATACTGATTTTCAGTAAGACCAAGGCTGAACATTTAAAGCATTTGGCCATTGTGATGAGAAGAGTATAGCAGGAGAAGTTCTTAGTAAACATGAAGAAATGTTCCTTGATGCAGATGGAACTCATTTATTTGGGTTTTGTAATTTCAGCAAATGAATTGAAGATGGATCTTGAGAAGGTGGAAGTAATCAGGAATTGGCCATCGCCGAGAAATTTTTTTGAGGTAAGAAGTTTCCATGGTTTGGCTAGTTTCTATAGGAAATTCATTCGGAATTTTAGTGGAATTAGCGCAGCAATGATGGACACAGTGAAGAAACGGCATAAGGTTTTTCATTGGACAACTGAGGTTGAAAGGAGCTTCAATCTATTGAAGCGAAAGATCACAACGCAACCGGTGTTGGTGTTGCCTGATTTTCAGAAGACATTTCAGGTGAAATGTGATGCCAGTGGATATATTGTTGGAGGGGTCCTGAGTCAGGATGACAAACCTGTGGCATATTTCAGTGAGAAGCTGGATGATGCAAAGATGAAATACTTCACATACGACAAAGAGTTTTATGCCGTCATACAGGCATTGAAGAAGTGGAGGCATTACTTGATACCCAAGGAATTTGTGCTGTACAGTGATAGTCATGCATTGCAATTCGTGAGTCAACAAGAGAAGTTGAACCAGAAGAATGCAAAATGGGTAGAGTACATGCAAAATTTCACATTTGTGATCAAGCACATTTCGGGGACTGCTAACAAAGTGGCAGATGCCTTGAGCCGAAAATGTTTGTTGTTGCAGGAATTCAGAGTCAAGACTTTGGGTTTTGAAAATTTGAAAGACATGTATGCAGGTGATGCAGACTTTAGAGAGGCTTATGAAGTAGTCGAGAACCCAGTTCTCAGGGATTAGAGCCCTTGGATAGATTTTATGATCCAGGATGGATTGCTGTTTCGGGGCAATTAGCTATGCATACCGGATTGCTCCATGAGGGAGAATTTGGTCAAAGAAAAACATAGCGGAGGCTTAGCAGGTCATTTTGGGCATGACAAAACATTCGCCAAGCTGAGCGAATCGTATTATTGGCCTAGCATGCGTGCAGATGTTAAGATATTTGTTGACAGGTGTAGGATATGTCAACATTCAAAAGGCCGAAAGTAGAACACATGGTTCTATCAGCCGTTGCCTATACCCGAAAGACCATGGGAGGCAATTAGTATGGATTTTGTTTTGGGATTGCCAAGAACACAGAGAGGAGTTGATTCCATCTTTGTGGTGGTGGACAGTTTCTTGAAGATGGCACATTTTATTTCATGGCATAAGACCAACGATGTGACCCACATCGTAAACCTGTTTTTCAAAGAAATCGACAGATTGCATGGATTTCCGAAAAGCATAGTCTCGGATAGGGATACGAAATTCATAGGTCATTTTTGGAGGACGCTATGGAAAAAGCTTGGAACTAATCTGGCATTTAGTTTGGCTTATCACCCGCAGACAGATGGACAGACCGAGGTGGTCAACAGGAGCTTAGGGGATCTATTGAGAAGCCTAGTGACGGAGCATCATAGCAGTTGGGATCAGATATTACCACAGGCAGAATTCACGTACAACGATTTGGTGAATCGGAGTACAGGTAAGAGTCCGTTTCAGATTTTGTATGGGACACAGTCGAGAGGATTTTCTGAGCTCAGGGACTCAGAACAGGCTGAAACTAGCAGCACAAGAGCTGAAGAGTTCACTGAGGCGATGCAAGAACTTCACACGAAGGTGAAGCAACGACTGCAGAAATCAAATCAAGAGTATAAGCGCAGAGCTGATCAAAAGAAGAGACAACTTCAGTTTGATGTTGGGGACATGGTTCTGGTGCACTTAAGGAAGGAAAGGTTCCCAAGGGGAACATACAACAATATCAAGATGAAGAAAATTGGGCCGTGCCGAGTCATGAGGAAGTTTGGAGAAAACGCATATGAGCTTGAGTTGCCGGAGGGCATCGAGATATCTCCGATATTCAACATTTCGGATTTATACCCATACAGAGCTGGAGAAGCAGACACTAGAACTGAGGAACCAATGGTCCAATGGTAGAAACAATTACCAGTTGCACAGAGGCCGCAGATGGAGTGCATACTGGATAAATGAGTAGGCAGGAAGACCAATAGAAAGCAGTATTTTGAGTACCTGGTAAAATGGAAGAACCACCCAGTGGAGGATGCCAGCTGGGAGATAGAAGCATCAATACAGAAGCATGGTCACACCGTGTAGGAGATCATGGACATGAGCCCATGAAATCTTTCGAGCCGAGGAGTATGACGCAGGAGCATCCACATATCATCAAGCGAGCCAACGCATGGAGAAAGAAAGAACAACTGGACAACGCCAGCACCGAATTTTGAAACACCTGATATTTTTTGCGCCAAGAATTAATGAATTGATATAATGAAGCGCACTTGTATTATATTATAGATAGGAAGGCATTTATTAGTTTTAATGTTGTTAGATAGGAATTAATTGTAGATTTGATAGTTCAGATTTTGAGAGGGCAAATGGAATATAGGCACCCTCCTTTGTACATTGTATTATGATCATTCATAAAAGAGCAAGAGAAGAGCAAGTAGAGAATTTGTGGAGAGCCCTCATGTATAGATTTGATTAATAGAAAGAGCTTTTGATTCAATTCATGACTGGTGATGTTTTCTCTGTGTATGTTGCTTATGTGATTATGAATGCTTGTTTTCCTTGTATGCCTTTGTTTAGGATTTGCATGTGATTTCAGGGTGTGACTGAAGTCTGAGAAGAAAGAGAATAAGTTTCAATTGTTTCTCTGTTCGAGCCAGGAGATTCCTGCATAGAGTGCAGTTGAATTCCTCCGCATAGAGTGCATTGAGGAGGCTCTACAGTTAAACTCTTATTCTCGTCTACCCAAGAATTGAGTTGGGTTATTAGAGTCATGCAGGATAAGTGCAGGTTGGATTTGAAGCCTCAGAGGCGAGTCTGAAAAAAAGGAGGATAGGACTGCTATTGTCAGAAGGACATAGAGTCTGGCTGAGTTCAACTCTATGCGAGTGGTTGAAGGTCGAGCGTGAGCAGAGTGCTCGAAAGGTCTTTGAAGGAGTCAGAGAAATTAAGCTCAGGAGGAATAGTTCCTCGTGCATATTGTGGGAACAGGCCTGGGTGAGTTTCGAACCAAGAGAAGCCATGGAGCGGAAGAGAGTCAACGACGAGCAATTGCTGGGGAGAATTGCGAAGTCCCGCAGACCAGCAGATCACAGAGAAGTTGTGGGGAAGTTAACCTAAGTGCCATCGCATATTGGCATATCGGGGTTTGTTAGTGCAGGAGTTGCATGCCCGTAGAAATCATGATTCACGATTCTCTGAATTTATGGGAGCCATCGATCAGAGCCAGGACACGTGGCTCAAGATTCCCAGGAGTCGGGATTCAGAGTTTGGCAAGGTCTATGACCTTGTGCATGAGAGTCGCGATTTCCCGATAACATGAGTGGTGAAACAGGTGTCAGATCATAAGCCACCACCTGAGCGCTGACAGGGAACGTCAGATCGAAGTTTGGGGTTCGGCAATTTGGGGAGCAGGTGAATCGCGACAACACAAGTACCGATTCCCCGATAGGGAATTCCCCGATGGAGGTGAAACGTTGACCCTTTGACCATCGGGGATCGGGGTTTTGAATTGTACGAGAAGTGCATACAGGGTTCGTGAAAATGCGCACAACGATTTCCCAATTTGCGAAGGGGAGATTGCTGAGGAGTTAGCTATGGGTAAAGAACCCCCGAGGGGGTTGAAAGAGTCCTTGAATCTTTGGGCCATGTTGGAGAAGGTCCTGGTGGGTGCAGCTGCCGCGAGAGCGGTTGCACCAGGATGTTTTGCATCACCTGCTCTATTGTTGCGGTGTAGTCCACTTGGATTTATAAGACGAGATTGTTGCAGAAGTCATTCATCTCATGCGTTATTTCCTAATGAGTTAACATGGTGTTTCCTTGAGATTCATCCAATGTCCTAATGTGATTGATAAGGCATCTGTGGATCATAGAATGGTGGAAGAATTTGATGTTCTTCTCTCCTTTGTTGAGCCATTGAACTCGAGATTTCTATCTCCACATGATCTCTTATTTCTTGTGTCTTTCTTCTAGATTCCTTTTGAATTCACTTTCCTCCTCTTGTTGTGTGATTTTGTATCCTTCTTGAATGAATTGTGCCTCGAGGTTCTCTAGTTTTTGTTTCAGTAATTTCCTCTCTTGGAAAGTTTTCTCAAAGATCTCTTTGTTCCATTTGCGTACCTGTTGTTTAAAGGATTTGATTTTTTTCTAGAAGCAATACATTTTTGTACCCATCTGTGTTTCCGCAGTGCTTCACCAGTGACAAGAAAACACTTGGAAGTTTGGATGGCAGATCCAAAAAATTTCAAATCTGAAGGGTTTAATCTTGGAGCTGGCTATAGTGTCAAGAAAGGGATGAACGAGACAGTGGCCCAAACCTGCCTTTGAGAGGATGTTGGAATATACTAGGGGGATTTCCAAGAGGAGAGTTTTCCAGATGGGGAAATGATAAAGCATGCATGTTATTTGATGGTGTCCTAATATTTTGTTGGTCCAGGTGTAGGTGCCATTGCTATTCTCATTGTCTACCTTTCTTAGGTTCTCTATGAGTTCTTGTAATTTTTCACTATCCTATTCCATTCACCTTTTTTCCCGTCGCTTCTCCTCCAGCTTGAGAATCATGTTGAATTTTCCCCTTATTATCCATTGTCTTCACTCCTCTAAGGAACGTAGGTAAGTAAGGTTTTGAAGAGAGAGGTCTTTGTCTTGGTTGTTCTAAAGTCCATAGGCATTTGTGATCATTCCTTCCTTGTCTGAGACGATGGCTCTATAGTTCAATATGATGGTGGATGGAGTGGACAAGCCTTGATCAAGGATGACTATTGCAGGATTTTATAGGATTGCTAGGCCTCTTGAAGCCCCTTTTGAGTTTGTTTGACAAGATTCACAATTACACCAACATCTTTTGATGATATCTTCTACATCTTTCCCTACACAATTTGTCTCTTGTATCAGGAATATATCAGGGTCTTCCATTTTGATGCAGTTTCGAAGAATCCTTTGTTTGGATATTCCATTTAGGCCTTGGATACAGGGATGATTTTAGGGGCTAAATTTCGCTCATGGGCTAATTTTCCATGGTTTTTCAAAAAACGAGATTCGCTATTTTAAAAATGATTCACCCAAATTTTATAGGATAAAATTATTTTACCTTAAAAATCTCTAAAATTTTATAAAAGCTATATAAAATCCTTAGAAATTTGAATATTTTTACAAAAATATCGCCAATCATTTATAGTTTGCATATGAAGGATTAGTAAGATTTGCCAAGGTTTCTACATTTTAAAATAAATTTTCATCCTTAAAATCATCCCTGCTTGGATATTCTAGGTGAGGATTTTTATAGTTAGAAATTGGGTGGATTGAAAAAGGATCTCTTTGAGAGCTTGTGAATCTATCCCAAGTTGATCATATAGTTTCCCACTTCCCTTCTTAGCTGATGAGTCATTTTCTGCCTCATCGTTTGTTTTCTTTGGGGTGTTTTATTGGATCTTTACTTGGGTCTATGTTGATCCCAAACCTTGATGTGGCCCCTGTTGATGAGTCCAAAAATACTTTGTGAACTTTTCTGAGTTGGTTCTATGGTAAGGTTTTGATATCCTTCTTATTGAGTGCTTCTACTAACCTATCTAGGTCGATTTCTGTTAGGTCGTGCTCATCCATTTCCATGACTATGTCTTCCTCTTTTTCTGTTTCTTTTCCTAAGACTGGGTGAGTCTGTGTATCTATCTGGTTTGTTGGGGTTTGATACTATTGTGACAATTGGTCTTTCTTGTGCTTGTTGAGATCTATCCCCATGGTCTTTTGGGGGTTTTACACTTCTTCTGCCTCTCGGAGGTGATTGAGGGCTTCAAAAGAATTATTATTTGGGTTCTTTTTTCCATTAATGGAAGAGGGCTTCTTCTGCACTTGTTTCCTTCGGTTTTCCACCTAGATAAATCCTTCCTTTGTTTTCTCTTCAGCCTCCCTTTTTGGGGGGGTGTTGAGAGAGAAGTCTTTGAAAATTTGTCCATGTTCATGTCATTTTTGACATCTAAAAGAAATGTGTTCATAGTCTATCGTTTAGGCCCATTCCTCATCTTGGTATTCTAAGATAATTATTCCTCGGAGTGCTTTGGAGATGTTCATGTAGACACAGATCCTTGCATAAGAGGTGTATTGTTTTTTTTTGGTAGCTTCAAAACATTTAGCATATTTACCTAGGGTGTTTCCTATGCCTAGTAAAATTTCTTCTAACCAGAACTCTTTTAGGTATGGAATAGAGGCAAATCCATATCGGTGTGTATGCGAAGTTTTCCTTTTCTGGGCAGAAGAGGTCTATCCAAAAGAAGAGTTAGAGGCCAACCAAATTATAGAAATATGGCCCCCATTCAAAGATCTCGTCCTTGTCTTCCAAGTTGTATAATATTACTGTGAAGAAACCTTTGTAGCTCAGCTGGAGGTCATAGTCTACCTTAGGACTCCACCATGCCTTGATCCAGCGATTTAGGTACTTTATTGATGTACAAATACCTAGGAAATTTTGTATGAGGGCATGGTATCTCATGAACTATGTGTGTTCCCCTATCCTAGTGGTTTTGATGACCTATTTGGGTGCAATCGGGGCTTGGAGGATACATTTTTCAGGTATCTAGGCTCAAGATTCTTTTGGATGCGAGGTCTCAGCATCCATGCATGATTCTTTGCTAATATCCATCTCTTCCTACAAATATGGGTCTCATTAGTGAAATGGCAGCTCAAAGAAGGGCCTGGATGCCCATGAGTTCTCCAAATCATTGGCAACAATGTTGCAGTAGGAGGGGGATTTCGCCCCTCTTTCTGTTCCCATTCTTCTCTAGCGATCAGTTCCAGGGTGCATAGGTGGTCAAAGCAGTGCAGAGGAGTTTAGACATGGTCAGGGTAGGAGGTTTGTTGGTGCATGAGAACCCTAATCTTACAGAGCTTTTGTTCTGGTTTCTTCATAAAATCAAGATTTTTAGGTATCATTTCATGTTGAAAACAAATTTAGTTATATACTAAAATTAAAATTGTCATTTAAATTATTAATTTGAAAGAAAAATGTCTTAAACAAAATTTAATTTATTGAATCATAGGTTGGCACATCACAAGCATTACATGTTTCAAAATTTAAAACTACAACTTAATCTGTTAAAATCATTTAAGTTTAATTTTCAAATTTGAAATGTGTTATATACGGTAATGTGGAGAAGAGAGTAGATGATAGTGTTCTTGGGAGGGATATTGGGATAGAGGAGGAAGATGAGGAAGAACCCATACCTGGGAAGAATACGTCCATTCCTGATGATTCATAAATGTATGTTCATTGCACATTAGTGAGTTTTAAATTTCTTTTATGTTGGGGTTTTATATAAAAGTGTTCAAGCTTATGTTGAATAAGCCTATATTTTTTACTTTTATCAAATTTTTGTTTTCTCAAATTTTTAGTTTAGCCTTTCCTATTCAAGGCTTTGATCAATTATTTTGAAATATATACAACCCCTATATAAGATTAACATTGTCTTAAATGGTACATTCAAACTTATTTAAGTTTAGATCATGATGAAGACCTAATTTTTAACATGAACATTTGATTATTTGAGAATAGGCTCTATCCCACATCAGAAAAGGGGAAGTTTCTAAATTTTTTTCAATTGCATTCCTTGCCTTCTTGACCATGAATGGTGTGGTATGGAAATTTGTTTTTTCTACATACAATGAAGTGAATTCCTTCTTTCCATGGTATTTTCAAACTCTTAACTAAATTGGTTACTAACCACAAAAACCAACATCCAAGTAGATTTACAAATAAGCTATGTATATGTATATATGAGTTAGTTCACATATATTGTATATGTTGTATGTGTGAGCTAGCTCACACATATTGTATATTTGATCTATCTTAGAGATAATTTCAAAGAGCATTTGATTATTTGTAATATGAATATATCCCAAAGATGAAAGATTTAAATGGTTTTTGAAGAATGAGTTAATATATGTGCAGATTTGTGTTTTCTTCATGTACATGAAAGATTATATGAGAACATATATTCCACCGCAAAAAGAGGAAATAAGTATTTTCTGGAATAATGGTTTTTAAAATGGATATTTGTGAGATTTCATACATATAAGTAATTTCTTGTAAGGATGACTTAATATGGAGATTTATGAGTGCTTTGATTTGAAAGGGCATTGTGGAATTTGATTATATGACCACTGCATAAGAGGAGAGAAGTATTTTACTACTGAGGAGATTAGTATTTTACTGTTGAGTAAATAACATCAAATAAGATCACTTGGAATGAGAATTTCACCTAAAGGATTTGGGACTTTATCCATAAGGAGATAATTATTTCATTGGAAGAATGACTTAATGTGGAGATTTGTGAAATTTTTTCATACACAGTTTTATATTTATTTTCATATTATTATCTAACTCTGAACATGTAACATGCAACTCTTGCATGCACTGAGAGAAATTATTCTTTGAGGACACTTGCTTGCAAGTGATACAAATTATTATATTATTGATCATTTGATTATGATTATGAGGCATTATGGATATGATGATATGTTATTTTGTTGTATTGAAATAGACAGGTGCTATTGCTGGGTTCTCTTGAGTGTGGAGGACTTTGGACCATGAGGATGTAGAGGCATCGATGAAACTTCTTCGACTCCGGATTGAGTTAGGGACTGGAATATTTGGGTTTGATTGTTACTGACATGACATATGTACATATGATTATATGTTATCATGATTGATTTTTATCGCTAACATGATTCATTGATGATGCAGTTTGAAAATAGATTGCTGACCAGACACATGTGGAGAATAGGGGTCACGCACGACAACTAGAGACTTTGAAAGAGAGGTGTTGGAGCACTCATGTCATGGCTAGAACTGTTGGTTAATGAATACCTAGTTCGATAAGACCCACGATGTTGTGAGGGAAGACCGCGATAGTCACGCATGATGATTCTAAGGGGCATGCAAGAAGGTAGGGGCCTTATTACTTATAGGCCCTTAGTCTCCCACAAGATCACTTGGATGAGTATTGACTCCAGGGGTTCTTAATGTCTACCAAATCAGTCAAGAGGCGAGGGGAACCCTTTGAACATGTAGTTGGTCCTGAAGTGCATTTCGTGCAAAGAAAATGGAAAGAGGTGAGTGACATTCTTGGATCACATAGTGCGTCCTGAAGGGCACGTCGTGCAAGGAAAAAATAAAGAGGCGAGTGGAACCATTGGAGCACCTACTGTGTCCTGAATGGCACGTCACATTTTCACTAGAAGGTGAATAAACCTAGATGTCCTTAAAATAAATGATGTGATAAGTAAGATTTAAAAACATTTTCCGTAAAAGAAATATTGCCCAGCCTAGTGAAATTAAACTCTAGGTCTAAGTAACACATGTGGTCAAAAACAATAATCATAATTAAACATGTAACAAGAAGGGGTTATGAAATTCAATTAATTATTTAAAATCAAATTATAATGGGGGATTAAAATTTTAAAAGGGACATGATTGTTTTATCTACATATGCTAATTAAATTTTTAATTAGAAAGAAAACAGGGTAAAAGGTTGTTTTTCTACACTTGCTAATCTGAGTTTTCACTAAAAAGGGAAAAGAGGGAAACTTAAAAGAAATAACAAACTAAAGGAAAAAAGGGAAACATAAAGAAAAGGGGAAACATAATGAAAAAGATGAATGTTTAACTTAGTAAGGAATATTTCCTTGGAAACATTCTATTTTTTAACTCTACTAAGAATTTAGTAAGGCGTAAGTCATTTAAAATTTGTAAGGGAATATTGGGACACCAAGTAACATTTTTAGGAATGCTTTTAGGTGGGTGAGGGAAATAGTAATAATTAAATAATTAATGAAATTAATTTTCTAGTGCAACTAGGGGATGGGTGACATGTGTATAGGGGAGGCTTTTTCTGATTAAATTAATGAAAAATAAATTAAATGAGAATTTGGGAAATAAATCACTTAAAAACTCTATAAAAAGGATGGAGGAGGAGAAGTATGGATCTGATCTTTATGCGTAACGTTACATTGTTGAATTTTTGTCTTAACTAAACTTATCTTGTGGGAGTTGGGATACCCATCTTAGGTAACGAGTGGTAGCCCGACCTTGCGAGGCGAGTTGGGTGCTAGTTGTTATCTGGTATAATGTGTGTGGCCCATTTGTGGCTCGGAGGTCTTAGGGTGAATAATAGTAACCCTAGCATTGGCTAGGAGGTACCGATGAGGTGACACTGGTTGGAAAGCAGAAGCTGGACGGAGCACACATGGGACAAAAACTGCACAGAATTAAAATTTGACTAAGGTACACCTATTAAGTTGTTAATTGCAATGAAATTTGATTTACACATGTTATTTATATGTACTCGGTTGATGATTTCATTTCCATCAGCTATCTTGCACATGCTTTACTACGGTACATGTAATCCCCTTGCTTGTTGTTTTCTGAATTGATTTCCCTTGGCAAACCCAACTTCTAATTGTCACTTCTCTGTGTGGGTTTTATTGATTATTATGAAGAGATTGTGTTTTATCTTCTGTCCCTTATTCCTTTTATCAACAGTCCATGCTTGAGCAGTCGTCCAGGAGCTAAATTGAGGAGTCGAATCGACAGTCGTCACTTCAGTGTTTAGAGACCTATAGATTCAAATGCCTTGCTTTTTTGTGCATGGATGGTGAGTGAAGGATAAATTATGCCCATCCATATACCCTTGCTTATCTATGCGTTCTTATTTTTTGATTGATCTCTAATACTTGAGCCTTCTTGTGAATGAGTATCGTTGCTACTTCAATTGATTCATGGTAGAATGATTGGTATTGCGCTTTCTTGTGATTGATTTCTTCTATGTTTTGTATGGTAAAACTCTACATTTTAATTGATGAATCCCAGTGCCTTGATCGGTAAATATCAATGTTTTAATATGTAAATGTTTATGTTTATTGATGATATATCTGTGTTCTTATTTTATCAATATCTCATCCATGTTGATGTGTACTCACCCCAACGTCGATAGAAGCCAAGTGATCCTTTTGGTACAACTTAAATCAGTCTTCAAAGTAGAATCTGTAATGAGTTTACACCATTGCAAATTGAGATGATGGTTATGTAGAGGATGCCACTGAATTTGATTTTCCTTCATGATTATGTAATTCATTGTAGATACCATTGCAAACCCATTATTGGTTGTATTATTCCTTGCTTGGCTTAATTATAATTAATGGGGTGGGGTTTTTTTAATTTTTACCTTCCAAAACATGTTACACATCACTGTCGTTTCAAAAAAAAAAATTATGACTTATATATAAAATCTGTCTCCTTCTAAGAAAAAACATTGTGTAGATACCAAACCCTGTTAAACAAATTTTTCCTGTGATTTTTCCCCATACTCAACGATTTTCATTCCTTTCTCTTTGCATTTGGTTACTCAGAAAAATTTTGTAGTTTAAAAACCAATGAATTTCCTTTCCTTTTACATAGCGAATCTCTACAGCAAATCTCTACATTCACGAATATCTACACGACGAATCTATACATTCATGAACCTCTGCATATTAATTTAGAATCTTGCACTGATATTTACATAGCAATTTATTCCTGTGATAATTTATTCCAACAATTTAATCCAGTGAAAATTACTCCAACGATTTTACCTGTGAACTTCATTATTAATACATGTGTTTTAAATGATAGTGAATCCCCTTTTTAAGTGAATAGACAATGTTTTGCATCATCGTATTTTTATATGAGTTCATTTATATCACTGCATTCTTAACTTTTATATGACAACAATTTAATATTTGACTGTGTTTTTAATACTTTTATTGGACTGCGATTTTACAATTTTGACTACAAATTTAATATATTAAGACAACGATACCATTTAGTTAATTCGACAGCTATGTCATGTGTAAATATATAGTTTTTTTATGAGTCCACATTTTGAGATATGTTAATGGATAGTGTTTTGGTTATTCCTTGATGAATAGCATTTGGATAGCACTATTTTTGTTAGCGTATTGCATTCGGTGTTTTGGATAACATTATATACTATATTGACAACGATATAATGCACAACAATACATATTGACAATGATATAATGCATAGTGGTATTATACTCTATTGACGACGATATAATAATGCACAATGATTATTATACTCCGAGTTTGGATAGTGATTTACACTCTATTGACAGTTTGGATAGCAATTTATACCCTATTGACAATGATATATATTGCACATCATCATCATCACACATAGCGAGATCACATTTCACTCAACCAGATCATAGTTCGCTCATCAATATCTTTAATATTCTTCATTAGTATTAGGACAACGATTGGATATATAATGTGTGCCAGAGATTTATTATTACTATTGACAATGTTTTAACATATATCTTTATGACAACAATTATAAATAACATTATGTTTGTGTAATAAATAATAATTATGTTATATAACAATGATTCTATTGTGTAATAAATTGGATTATGTCATGTAATAAATAGCCTTATGTTTATGACATCAAATACACAATTAGATGACGTTTAATTATTCTTGGCAATGATTTGTAATAAATGTACTCACCTGTATTATTGGATACCAATTTTCTAAAATATCTTGTGAACTTTGTGTTATTCCTTAAATTTGATCAA
Source organism: Picea engelmannii (assembly GCA_009831015.1). Lineage (NCBI taxonomy): Eukaryota > Viridiplantae > Streptophyta > Pinopsida > Pinales > Pinaceae > Picea > Picea engelmannii. Next base: position 1,161,890 of record ML777676.1, read on the forward strand.
ATCCTTTTAAAAGACAACGAACTATTGTGTGAAGGACAACAAAGTTTTGATAATCGATATAGTTTAAGGACAATGATTATTTGTTAGCTAAATCACACATTCACATTTTATTCACAACATTTACCCCAATCACAACGATTTATTTGATTGATAAATCACCACAATTACAAATGTATTCGATATATTTGTTATGAAAATAATTTCTTTGTTTCAGTTGCACTCAAACACTTATCTTCGATTTATAGTTTTGGTTTCCTTGGTGTTATAATTGGTTATTGATGATTTCCCCTAACAGTAAGGAGACACGAATTGATTTTTGAGGTAGACGACACTTTGATGAAGAGTGCTCATTTATTCCTATGCATATGACATATCATGCACCTAACTTAGCTATATATTTCATCGGCAAGATTGTGAGGCTACATGCTGTGCCCAAGAGGATTATATTCAATAAAGGATTAGTGTTTACTAGACTATTTTGGACTAGTTTCCAAGAGGCCTTGGGAACCCAAATTAGCTTTAATAGTGCGTATCACCTAGAGACATATGGGAAGACCGAATGAACAAACCAAATCTTGGAGGACACGTTGCACATGTACATCATGGACCAACAGATGTGTTGGGAGGGATTCTTGCCACTGGTAGAATTTGTGATAACAACAATTATGAAAGCACCATTATGATGGCCTTTTGAGTTTCTTTACGGGCGACCATGTCAGATGCCTTGAGTTGGGATTAGTTGGAGGATAGGTTTTGGTGGGACTAAAAGATATCCAAGAATTGGAATATCAAATGCAAACTATAAGACAAAGAATCAAGGAAGCGTAAGAATCGACAGAAGAGTTATTTCGTTGTGCATCATGTTTGGAAAGAGTGATAAACTATCTCCTAGATTCATGGGATCCTACAATATTATGGAAAAGAGAGGGTTGTGGCCTATTGACTAGTCTTGTGTGACCCTTAAGGCATATGCATGATGTATTTCATGTCTCTGTTTGAGACATTATGTTAGTGATACTACACATCTTTTGACTTTAGTACCTTCGAGGTATTGGATGAGGGTGTGCTCATGGTGGAGCCAATTTGCATCCTAGACCATTGCATTCAACAGTAACAATGTCAAACTATAGATCATCTCAAGGTTGAGTGGGACAACTATAGTCCACACTCAGCGACCTAGGAGGATGCATATCATATGCACTAGCAGTTTCCATTTTTCTTGATAGATAGAATTGTGATATTGTGATGCACTTTATTTCAGCACTTATCTACTATGAAACTTCGGGATGAAGCTTAGACCAAGAGGGGGTGTATGTAACATCTCGCTCTTGTGCACAATTAGGGACTTTATTCTTTGAGGACACTTGCTTGCAAATGATCTGAATTATTATAGTATTGTTCATTTGATTATGATTATGATGCATTATGGATAAGATGATATGTTATTTTGTTGTATTGACATAGATAGGTACTATTTACTGGGTTCTCCTCAGTGTGAAAGACTTTGGACCTTCAGGATGTAGAGGCATCGATGAAACACCTTGGACTCTGGATTGAGTCAAGGAGTTAACTATTGGGGTTTGATTGTTGTTGATATGACATATGTCCATCTGATTAGATATTATGATGATTGATTTTTATTACTAATTCGTTGATGATGCAGGCTGTCGATAGATTGTCAACTAGACTCACATGTGGAGTAGAGGGGTCACGCACGACAACCAAAGACTTTGAGGGATATGTGTGGGAGAAACCATTCCACATCCTACTAGAACTCTCATCATGGCGCGAACTGTAGGTTAACGACTACTTAGTTCGATAACACCCACGATGTCATGAGGGCAGACTGGAACAATCACTCCTGATGATTCTAAGGGGCACGAAATAAGGAAGGGACCTTATTCCTTAGAGGCCCTTAGACTCCCTTAAGATCATGTGAAGGAGTATTGACTCGAGGGGTTTTTGATGTCTGCCAAGTCAGTCAAGAGGCAAGTGGCACCCTTGGAGCATGTAGTGTGTCCTGAAGGGAACGTTGCGCAAAGAAAATGGAAAGAGGTGAGTGGCATCCTTGGACCATTTAGTGCATCCTGAAGAGAATGTCGTGCAAGGAAAACAAAAAGAGGCGAGTGGCACCCCTGGAGCACCTAGTGAGTTCTGAAATGAATGCCACATTTTAACTGGAATGTGAATAAACCTAGACGGCCTTAAAATAAATGATGTGATAAGTAATATTTAAAAACATTTTCCCTAATAAAAATGTCGCCGAGCCTAGTGAAATTAAAATCTTGGTCTAAGTAACACATGTGGTCAAAAATAATAATCATAAGTAAACATGTAACAAGAAGGGGGTAAGAAATTCAATTAATCTATTAAAATCAAATTATAATGGGGAATTAAAATTTTAAAAGGGAAATTATTGTTTTATCTACATATGGTAATTAAATTTTTAATTAAAAAGAAAAGGGGGTAAAATGTTGTTTTTTCTACACTTGCTAATTTGATTTTTAGCTTAAACGGGAAAAGATAAAAACTTAAAAGAAATAGGAAACTAAAGGAAAAAGGGGAAACATAAAAATAAAGTTGAATGTCTAACATAGTAAGGAATCTTGCCTTGGGAACTTGCTATTTTTTAAGTCTACTAAGAATTTAGTAAAGCGCAAGCTATTTAAGATTTGTAAGGGAATATTGGGACACCAAGGAGCATTTTTAGGAATTATTTTAGGTGGGTGAGGGAAATAGGAATAACTAAATAATTAATGAAATTGATTTTCTAGTACAACTAGAGGGATGGGTGACATGTGTATGGAGGAGGTTTTTTCTAATTAAATTAATGAAAAAGAAATTAAATGAGAATTTGAGAAATAAATCACTTAAAAACTTTATAAAAAGGATGGAGGAGGAGGAGTATGGATCTGATCCTTGTGCGTAACATTACGTTGCTAGATTTCTTTATTCACTGAACTTATCTTGTGGGAGTTGGAATACCTATCTCGGGTAACGAGTGGTAGGTTGACCTTGCGAGGCGAGTTGGGTGATAGTTGTTCTCTGGTATAGTGTGTGTGGCCCTTTTGTGGTAAGAGTACCCCTAGCATTTCCTAGGAGGTACTGGTGATGTCACATCGGTTGGAAAGCGGAAGCTGGACAGAGCGCGCGTGAGACACAAACTACGAAGCATTCACTTTTGGCTAAGGTGCACTTGTTATGTTGTTACTTGCAATGAAATTCAATTTACACATGTTATTTCTCTGTACTTGATTGATTATTTCATTGCCATGAGCTGTCTCGCACCTGATTTCCTACTGTAATCCTCTTGCTTGTTGTTTTGTGATTGATTTTCCTTAGTGAACCCAACTTCTAATTTCACTGACTTCTTTGTGTGGGTTTTATTGATTATTATGAAGAGATTGTGTTTTATCTTTCATCTCTTATCCATTTTATCATGAGTCTGTGCATGAGTAGTCAGCCAGGAAGACCTATCGATTTAAATTCCTTGCTTTTGATGAGTGAAGGATAAATTATCCCCAGTCATATACCCTTCTTTATATGTGCGTTATTCTTTTTTGATTGATCTCTAATCCTTTCGCCTTCTTGTGAATGAGTATCCATGCAATTTCGATTGATATATTGTTGAACAATTAGTCTTGCTCTTCCTTGTGATTGATGTCTTCTTCTTTTTGTATGGTAAAACTATGTGTTTTGATTGATGAATCCCAGGTTTTAATATGTTAATGATTGCGTTTATTGAGGATATGTCTGCGTTCTTATTTTATAAATATTTCATCTATGTTGATATGTACTCACCCCAATGTCGGTATCAACCAAGTGATCCTTTTGGTAATACTTAAAACTTAAATCAGTGTTCTAAATGGCATCTGTAAGGAGTTTACACGGTTGCAAATTCGGACAATGGTTGTGTAGTGGATGCCACTGAATTCGATTTTCCTTCTGGATTATGTAATGTGTTGCAAGTACCATTGCAAACCCCTTGTCGATGGTATTGTTCCTTCCTTGGCTTAATGATAATTAACGGGGTGGGGTTTTTATTCTTTTTACCTTCCAAAAGGTGTTACACATCACTGTCGTTTCAGAAAAAAAAATTATGAATTATATATACAATCTGTCTCCTTCCGAGAAAAAGAATTTGTGTAGATACCAAACCCTCTTGAACAAAATTTTCTTGCGATTTCCCCCCAAACTAAACGATTTTCATTCCTTTCTCTCTGCGTTTGGTTACTTTGAAAATTTTCGGAGTTTAAAAACCAGCGAATTTCGTTGCCTTTTACATAGCAAATCTCTACATCGAACCTCTACATTCGCGAATATATACACAGCGAATCTGTACATTCGCGAATATGTGCATATTAATTTAGACTGCTGGACTGATATTTACACAACAATTTACTCCTGTGATAATTTATTCCAGTGATTTATTCCATTGAAAATTACTTCAGCGATTTTGCCCGCGAACTTCATTGTTAATACCTACGTTTTAAAGGATAGCGAATCCCCTTTTTGAGTGAATAGACATCATTTTGTATGATCGCGTTTTTATATGAGTTCATTTATATGGCTGGATTATTAACTTTTATATGACAAAAATTTAATATTTGACTGCGTTTTTAATACTTTTATTGGACTATGATTTTACCATTTTGACTGCAAATTTAATATATTAAGACAACGATACCAATGAGTTAATTGGACAACTATGTCATGTGTAAATATATAGTGTTTTGATGAGACTTCATTTTGAGATATGTTAATGGATAGCATTTTCGTTATGCATTGATGGATAGGGGCTTGGATAGCGCTATTGTTGTTAGCCTATTACACTCGGCATTTTGGATAACATTATGTACTCTATTGACAATGATACAATGCACAACGATACATATTGACAGCTATATAATACACAATGTTATTATACTCTATTGACAATGATATAATAATGCACAATGATTATTATACTCTGAGTTTGGATAGTGATTTACACTCTATTGACAATTTAGATAGCAATTTATACTCTATTGACAATGATATATATTGTAAAACGTTATCATCACACACAACGAGATCACATTTCACTTAACCATATCATATTTCTCTCAACAATATCTTTAATAGCCTGCATTAGTATTAGGACAATGATTGGATAGATAATGTGTGCCAGAGATTTATGATTATTATGGACAACAATTTAACAAATAACTTTATGACAGTGATTATAAATAGCATTATGTTTGTGTAATAAATAAGCATTATGTTATATGACAGGGATTCTATTGTGTAATAATTAACATTATGTTGTGTAATAAATAGCCTTATGTTTTATCACAACGAATACATAGTTAGACAATGTTTAATTATTGTTGACAACGATTTGTAATAGAAGCAGTCACCTGTATTATTGGATAGCTATTTTCTAAAATATAATGTTAACTCGGTGTTATTCCTTAAATTTGAACAATTATTTTTAAAAGACAACAAACTATTCTGTAAAGGACAACAAATTTTTGATAATCGATATTGTTTAAGGACAATGATTATTTGTTAGCTAAACCACAACATTCACATTTTATTTACATCATTTACCCCAATGACAATGATTTATTTGATTGATAAATCACAACAATTACAAATGTATTCGGTATATTTGTTATGTGAATAATCTGTTTGTTTCAGTTGCACTAAAACACTTATCTTTGACTTGTTATTGATGATTTAATTGAGAAAGGAATTTACCCCTTTGATTAGATTAACAACCTCTTTTGCATTTAGATGAATGGGTTAAATATGTTTAATAAGTTTATCGCCTATAATGGTTTTGCGTTATGTTAATCTTAATTATTGATTAAGCATTGGGATTATTGCCTTATAAAAGCCTTAAATTTTCTCCCAACAAGGTGCTAGATGTGGACCTATTGATTTATTGAATGTATGTGTGTAAGGTTGTTGCATTGCTAGATTTAATGTTGGGACGAAGGGTTGGAATTATTCTAGTTGGGCATGGGTCCCTAGTGCACCAATCGTATTGTGGAAACATAATTTCTTGAGATTGGATCGCTGCACACTTGGCTCAAGAAGCACACACAATAACTCGGCTTAGGATCGTGCACCACCCGATGTGGTTGAGACTGTCGTTTTTATGGTCGTGTTGATGGGCCTTAAAAGCCTTGACTCAACCATAGGAACCAAACCCACCATCAAGGCCCAATTAGACTCTACAATGTTTAATAGTGAATGGTTCTCTAGATCTTGTGATCTATCCAAATTATTGATGGGATTTACATTTTCTTGTGAAGACTATTCCTTCAGTTTGAACTATTCTCTTTTGTATTTTCTCTTCAGCGGGACCGGTATGAGATGTAATCCAGTATAAACCAACTTGATAACAAATGAAATTAAGTTTTGAACTACTGGGAAGAGGCTAAGCTTGGGATAACCCGCTACTCAAGCATGCAGACGAGAATTTTATACCACGGGCCTAGTACTAATACATTAACCATGTGACCATCCAATTACTTTCTGAGATACTAAAAGAAAACACATATGCAACAAGATAATGGAAAGAAAAATAATTCATCTACCAGAACCATTCATCACATAATAACATAACGATCCATCTTCATCATTAAAGAAAAGAACAAAAAAACATTGCACCAAATAACTTGACAACATAATTAAATGCTCTTACTCATTACAACATCATTCATGAATAGGATAGGAAATAGTTCTTCTCCACGTCCACTCATAGTTGCAGGTGATGAAAATAATTTTTCTCTGGTCCAGAAGGAATTCTTAATTCAAAGCAGCTTCAAAATAATTCTTAACAACCAGAAAGAAGGAGTTCTTGCAACAACCATTGACCCTTGACTAGTTGGTCGACATCTTTATTTATAATCTAAAATTCAAATGAAAACAATGACTAAGTGCAGTTTAGGCAAAGAAAAATACGCCATGTGGCATCCTCTTATAACAGTTTCTTTAACAATCAACTTGTTAAGCCCTAATACTGGCTCATTACCCCTTAATTGGGGCATATTACATTATTATTGATATTTTATTTATGTCATCTTTATTCAATTAGTTGTAATTATACCTCCTAGTCTCCTATATATACCAAGGAGACATTTTCATTTTGAATCGTCTTGTACTTGAACATTTATGTGGGGTAAGAGGAGATTTCCCCCTCGAAGAGGCTTATTATCTGAAATTCTCTCTTTTTCAAGGTGTTGAGTACTTACTCTGATGTTTTTCTATGCTATATTGATATTTGATTCTTAACATATGCTATCAGAGCTCAAGGTCTTGGGTTGAATACCAACCACATTCCTAAGATCGATATGAGGATGTTTGATGGCAAGGACCCTATCACATGGATACTTGATATGGAACAATTCTTTGATCTACATAATGTGCCACATAAACAAAAGGTATGAATTGCTTCTTTATATTTAGAACTCAATCAATTTGTATGGTATAGATGGCTTTGTTCTTGCAAATCACTTGTCACTTGGACAATTTTCACAGAAGAAATGATAGCACACTATGAGGATACAAGGAGCAATACCTTATTTAGCCAATTGATAAATCTCAAGCAAAAGGGTTCAGTTATAGAGCACATTGAGAACTTCCAAAGATTGAATATAAAGGTAATAGATATTATAGATGAGCAATTGATTGATGTATTCATAGGAACTTTAAGAGATAACATTCAACATGAGGTTTGCCTTTGGGAACCCAAATCATTGGAGAATGCATTTAGGGTGGCAAGAAATGTTGAAAGTCAAAATATGGCTATGGCTACTAGAAGGACCAATCCTAACATCTATAGAGAGAATAATGGTCCTTCTTCTAAAAAACCTCAACCTACAAGGTTGAGACCTCAACAATTAGAGGATAGAAAAGAAAAAGGTTTATGCTTTAATTGTGACAACAAGTACAGTAAGGGACATAAGTGTGGTGATAAGAAATTATTCTACATAGATTGTGAAGAGGAAGAAGAACAAGAACAAGAAGGATCTCAAGATGAAAACATAGAAGCAATTTTGTCTGAACAGTTGACTCCCACAATATCGTGTAATTCATTGGCTAGAATTAGCACTCCTCAAACCCTCAAGATCAAAGGATACATCAAAAAGAAAAAGGTAATAGTCCTAATTGATTATGGCAATACTCATAATTTCATTCACTATAAATTAGCCAAAGCTCTGAATTTCTTTGTATATCCAGCACCAGAGTTTCAAGTAATGAATGCAGATGGAAGAACTATCAATTGTTCAGGAAAATGCAATAAGATCAATCTTACTATGGGGAATATGTAATGAATAGTCCAATGATTGCTATACCCTTGGGTGGTGCTGATGTTGTACTAGGAATCCAATGGTTAAAATCATTAGGAACAATGGCTTTTAATTTTCAAGAACTTTTCATGAAATTTTCATTGGGAGGAAAAGAAATTGAGTTAAGAGATATCACAGGGAAACCCGGTAAGGTGATAATCTCTAATGGTGTGACAAAATTATTGAAAAAGGGGCATCAAGGCATTATTGCACAACTATGCTCACTAGATGTTCACACATCTAAGCCATTTATTCCTCAAGATTTCCAAGGGATCATAGATACGCATTCCAAAGTATTTGAAGATATTCCAAAAGGTATTCCACTCACTTGAAATCATGATCATGAAATTCACCTAATTCCTGGGAGTGTTCCTCCTAACATCAAGCCATACAGATACCCTTATGCCCAGAAGAGTGAAATTGAGCACATGGTTGAAGAAATGTTAGAGGTTGGCATTATTAGACCTAGCCAAAGTTCTTACTCTGCACCAGTGGTAATGGTATTCAAGAAAGATAGCTGATGGTGTATGTGTCTAGAGTATAGAGAGCTCAACAAGATCACTATTAAAGATAAGTTTCCCATTCCTGTCATTGATGAATTGTTAGATGAACTACATGGAGCAATGTATTCCGCAAAATTGGATCTTCATTTAGGGTATCATCAAATTAGAATGAAGGAAGAAGATATCCCAAAAAAAACATTCCAAACTCATGAAGACCATTATGAATTTTTGGTCATGCCTTTTGGCCTTACAAACGCACCTTCCACGTTCCAAGGGTTGATGAATTCCATTTTCAAGCCCTTCCTTCAAAAATTTGTGTTAGTATTTTTTGATGATATACTAATTTATAGAAAGGCTTGGGAGGATCATGTGCGACATGTTGACAAGGTGCTACAACTACTAAATGAGAAACAACTCTATTCCAAACCATCCAAATGTTTTTTTGGAGTGAAGGAGGTAGAGTATTTGGGTCATATTGTATCTCATGAAGGTGTCAAGTTAGACTGTAACAAGATTAAGGCCATGATGGATTGGCCGATTCCAAAAACATTGAATAATCTTAGAGGATTTATGGCTTTGATGGGTTACTACCGCAAGTTTGTTCGGCACTATGGAAGAATAGAAACACCTTTAATGACACTAACTAAGAAGGATGCATTTTCATGGACTCCAAAGGCAACTAAATCTTTTGAACAACTTAAAGAGGTGATGTGCAAAGCTCTTGTCTTGGCCATTCCAGACTTCACAAAAACCTTTATTGTGGAATGTGATGCCTCAGAAAATGGAATTGGTGTTTTCCTAATGCAAGAAGGAAGGCCCCTAGATTTTGAAAGTCAACCACTCAATAGAAAGGACTTACACAATCCCATTTATGAGAACGAAATGATGGAAATACTACATGCATTGAAGAAATGGTCTTTTTACCGAATAGATAGGCTCTTCAAGGTCAAAACAGATCATGATAGTCTTAAATACTTCTTGGAACAAAGACTATATTCAGAAGAACAACAAAAATGGGTAACCAAGATATTGGGTTATGATTTTGAAATCGTCTATAAAAAGGGGAAGAAAAATGTTGTGGCAGATGCACTCTCAAGAAAGGATGAAAATTTTGAGGCCCTTCTCTGTGCTATCTTGATCATCCAACCTGATTGGATAATAGAAGTAAGGGATGAATGGAAGAATGATGAAAAAGTGTGGACTCTCATTCAAAGGTTAGAGAAGGATTCCAGTGCATCAGATACATTTACATGGAAAAATGATTCACTATGGTACAAACACTTATATTTATGTAATTACTCCAAACTCAAACAAAAGGTACTATTGGAATTTCACACCTCTCCATCAGGAGGGCACTCAAGATTTTTCAAAACCTACCATAGAGTCAAGAAAGATATTTTTTGGGATGGCCTTAAAAATGATGTTCAAAGGTTTGTGACAGAATGTTTGGTTTGCCAACAAAATAAGGTGGGAACAATTAAGACCCCAGGTGGACATTTTTGGACAGAACTATTTTCTTGTTTGGGTACTCAATTGGATTATATCTCATCCTATCATTCTCAATCTGATGGACAAACTGAGATAGTGAACAAATGTCTGGAAGGCTACCTTCTTTTCTTTGTCTCTGATAAACAAACACAATGGTTCAAATGGTTACCCTTGGAAGAATGGTGGTATAACACTTCCTTTCATACTGCAACAAAAATGACACCATTTATGGCACTCTATGGATACCACCCTCCTTCCATAACTTCTTCTCTAAAAGAAAATATAAGGTTCAAGCAGTGGAATATAAAATCGAGCATCAACAACCAATTCTCCAAATCTTAAAGGACAACATGACCATGGCACATAATCACATGAAACAACAAGAAGATCAACATCGTAGTGAAAGAAGTTTTGAAGTAGGAGATTGGGTATTTTTAAGACTACAACCATACAAACAAATGTGCATCAAGTAAGCCAAGAAGGATAATAAATTATCACCAAAGTACTATGGCCCTTATAAGGTGTTGCAAAAGATTGGTACTATGGCATACAAATTGGAGTTGCCTACATATTCATGAGTACACCCAATTTTCCATGTTTCATGCTTAAAGAAGGTTATAGGCGACAAGATCCTTGTTCAAACTATATTGTTAGAACTTAATGAGGAAGGAAAAATAATATTGGATCCTGAAGCCATCACTGACACAAGAATTTGCCAATTGAGGAATAGATCCATTTTAGAGTATCTCATTAAATGGAGGAAGTTACCGACTAAAGATTCCACTTGGGAAGATGAGTATTTTATACAAAAGCATCCAGAGTTACTCAAACATTGTAGAAAACACTTGTCTCAAGTGGAGGGGCATGTTAAGCCCTAATATTAGCTCATTACCCCTTAATTGGGGCATATTACATTAGTAATGTTATTTTATTTATGTCGGCTTTATTCCATTAGTTGTAATTATACCTCCTAGTATCCTATATATACCAAGGAGACATTTTCATTTGGAATAATCTTGTACTTAAAAATTTATGTGGGGTGAAAGGAGGTCACCCCCTCGAAGGGGCTTATTATCTGAAATTCTCCTTTTTTCAAGGATTTGAGTACTTACTCTGAGGTTTTTCTATGCTATATTGATATTTGGTTCTAACACAACTAAAGTTATCACTTAAAGGGGTGACTTTTATCATACTCCGACCAACTGATAAACAACTCTCCGGAAGTTTGGGACCATGGAAATTGGTGTTTATCCATCGGACTCGCGTAAAATCCTTTGATCTCTATTACATGTGCCTGTTAGCTCACTAGACTTGTGTTCAACTGTTGTAGCATAGTCTCCACTGTAATAGGATGTTCCATGAATCATTTCACTTGTCTCGATGTTGTGTCAGTCGCCCTCGCTAGATCTTCATCCCATAATTCATATTTCTTGGCATGTGATTCAAATATTTTTCATAGGTCGACGAAGTCGTCGGTGGTGCCGAACTGGGGGAGTTTGATATCCTTCATTGCTTTGTTGATTTTTCTCTAATGTTTCTTTTGGGTTCCTCAGTGAGGTTACAGAGAAAACTCTTTTCGGTAATCAGAGGGATATTTCCTACAATACTTCAGGCAAAGCATAGTAACACGTAAGCAAAAAAAATATATTGATGCGTACCTGTAGAGCTCATTAGTCTTGATTGTTTAATACTTACGTGATCCCAGTAACCTTTTGAATGACCTATAATGTCTCTGTTCATGTTTTCACTCCTCTTTAGTTTGGATGAGTTATATTTGTGTGCCATAGCATGGTAGATCATGTGCGAGAGATACGAGCGTCGAAACTGTTCCAGTGGCCGATTTCCCCTTGTGGTCGGGAAAGGATGCTAGAGTCAAACGTGTGCTGAAAGTGAACTTAAGCTCCCAAAAGTTCAGATACTGTAATAAAGTAAGTTGTTAAATGCCTTAGGTCGAGGCAAGTTATTCCTCCAGAAGTTGTATCACCAAGTGTGTCAACCATCATTCAATAATAATGGACGATGGGGAGAATAAAAAATTGGAATGATCATACCATATATTGGTTGTGTTTCATATGTCCTGGATCATATCCATCATGTAGATGTGATGCATTAATTCTTCAAGACATCTTGTCGCAAAGCATGAATGCCCCTTGGAACGTTCCCTCTCGCTGCTCCACTCTGCTATAAATTCTAGATGTTTTGTCTGGGTTCTACACATCATCCAAGTTTGTACACCAGTAGCAATTGGTCTTGCAAGTTCAATTCTATCAACTATGTAGTGTAGTCTTTTATCAAGTCATAGACTTCTCAGCAAATACAATGTCTCACCATGGGATCCCCTCAAAATGTGAGGTGGGGCTTGCGAAGCAGCTAGAACTCTAGGTATGAACCTCAACATGCCTGAGATTCTTTCTTATTGGCATCGAGTATCCCTGAGGCTTCAAAAGGAGGTTCCTTAATTCACTTGGAAAAAATATCAAGGCCTCAAGTGAAGGTCAAAGTGGAGAGAATTACTTTTGAAGGACACATGTTGGAGGTCATGTCCTCTCAAAAGAAAACACCGTGAAGGAGGGAAAGGCACAAAAAAAATAAGGAAGTAGGAGGAGGAGGCCACATACTGACTGAACCGAGTGCACACCCAGATGCTAAGGAGTTCATAATGCATGCTACCCAACTAGAGCCTCTCAAGACTACCAGTCGAGGAACAAGGAGTTGAATGAGAAGGATAGAGACCTCGAGTTTTAAAGTTGAAAACCCCAATCAACAGTTGGAGCAGGTGTTGGGGATCAGAAATGTCCTATTTTCATCTACCTTTCCCTTCATCATTCTTCACATTTCATAACCCCATTAACCTTTCATGATATCATTTCCATAAATATACTTGGGTTTCACCTTATTTTTCTCCACTTTATTCATTTTAGTATTTAAAAGGAATTTGTGTTTAAATGTTAGAAAATCAACATGTTTTCATATATATATCTCAAATATGTGTGAGCTTTGTAATGTGTAGGAATATGTGAAGGATTAATTCAAAGGAATTCTCGAATACTTCCTCCACCATTTCAATATTTGAGGAGATAATTCAAGCCCATTCCAAGGAGAAGATCACAAAGATTTGGTTGGAATATCTTATCCAAGATATATGAGAGACATGTGTGAGGATTTGAATGGGTTATATTTTGTAATAATGGGAAATAGGTCTAGGGAAAAGTGGATTTGTAATAATGAGATGGTTATCTTATCTTCAAGGCTCTCATGTATAAAATAAAGTGCTCTCTCTACATGAGTATTCAAGTAGAATAGGAATTAGAATATGTAGTTAGATTATGTAATTAGAATCAGATTAGTCATTAGGATTTGAAAGAGAAAGGGATTCTTAGCTTTGATTCATGGTTTTGGTTTTCATGCTTTCATTATTCTATTATGAAGATTGATTTGATTATTGAATGTAAGATTGTTTCATTGGTGAGAGCTCCCATATGTTGTTATGCCATTCAACTATTCACTTGTTGTATCTACTTTTCCTTCATGTAGTTCTCCATTTTTAGATTAATTTCATCTAGGCAACTTCCCATTCCTAGATTAATTTCATTTACACAACTAGGTTAATTCAATTCCAAGTAATGTGTTAGATTAATGATTCTATTTCAGTGGCATGTTAGATTAATGATTCAATTTCAGTCATGTGTTATATTAATGATTTTATTCCAGTCGTGTGTTAGATTAATGATTCAATTTATGTTGTAGCTTAAACATTATATTAGATTAGTTATGTTTCAATATTGCATATACTTTGCGTGTGCTTCATCAGTTTATGGAGCCCAAGTTGAAAAATTCAATAGTTGGGAAAGTACTACAACTCAATTAATACAACAATTGTTCAACCCAATATAACGAATATCGTTCCCCTGTCACGATTGTTGTTCCTTTTGTGATGATTATTGTCATTTTGCAGGGGTTGCATCTATGGAGGATGGGTATTAAAAATGAAAGGTAAGAACCTACGTAAGCAACAAGTAAAACACTTGCTCCAGCACCTACCTTTGGATGATGCATAGAGGTTATATTTTAAAACATCTTTAGAGCCCAACATTTTGGCACCATTGCCGAGGAAGCACGATGGATTGAGGTATTAGTTTCTTTTTCATTTCAATTCATGCAAGGTGGTCTAGACATGTTGGTAAGGGGACATAGAAGCTTGTGCGAGGAGACTACTCATGTTCTCTCTACCAAATAGGTAGAAGTAATTTTAATTTCTGCAAGATTAGTTTCAATTTCTACAAGTGTGATCTAGATATGTTGGTAAGGGGACATAGAAGCTTGTGCGAGGAGACTACTCATGTTCTCTCTACCAAATAGGTAGAAGTAATTTCAATTTTTGTAAGATTAGTTTCAATTTCTGCAAGTGTGATCTAGATATGTTGGTAATGGGACATAGAAGCTTGTGAGATGAGACTCCTCATGTTCTCCCTACCAACTAGGTAGAAGTAATTTCAATTTCTGCAAATTTCAATTCACACAAAAGTAGTTTTAATTTGTATGATCTACATTTGTTGGTTATAAGGGTCATAGATCTACTTTAGTGTAGATTCCTCACTGTCCCTACCAACTATCATGCATGTTTTAATTTCCACAACTGTGAAGAGTATTTTCTTCTTCTTCTTCTTCTGTTTCAGTAGGAGTTCTTTTATTCAAGTTTTTTTTATTTAGATTTCAGTTTTGGGTGCTGTAAGAATCCTTTTTTTTAACATAACTTAACAATGAATTTAATCTTGGAACAACTTACTCAGATCCTAGAAAACGTCAGGGTCTCATCTTCTCTGGAAGAAGAGATCTTGACAGCGGCCGAAAGCTTATTCACTCCTGCTAAGGTGAAAAAAGAATCAACATACGAAGGAACTTGCATATTTAATGAAAAATCATTAGGGACATAAGAGGTCGAGGAGTTGCAATATGATCTGAGAAAGACAAATTATGGCTACAAAATCTTGATCGAACGTTGGTTTCAAGAAAGTACTAGGTTAGTTCCCCTTATTTTTCCTTTTTATTTTGTTAATTTAGAACTTCAACAACTAATTTCACATGCCCATACATATTCCTGACTGTCAATTGAGAAATTGAAAGATAACATATTCTTGTTACTGTTACGTGCATGACTACATTGGCTATTTGATTACACGTAACTAATCTCTAATTTTTAATTAGCATAAAGTAGGTAGGATTTTTCAGTTTTTCTTTTAGTTTTCAATAAGTATGCTCACCTCCATGCTTCGTGCGATTGCGAGGATCAAAAAGTAGGATGACTAAATTGATTTCAGGAAGAACTTTAATTGTTGATGATGAAAAAAATTGCCTAATATATTTTTCGTCTACAATTTTCAATAAGTTTGTTCCATTTGCTCACAAATTTATTTATTTTTATAAGTTTTGCGTTGAATTTTTAAAGTTGTTTGTTTTCTGAAAACATAAAAAGAAAAAAATATAATAACTTTTTTCCTCTATCCTTCAATCTGCAAACAAAACAATAAATTTTTTTTTATAAAGAATAAAACACAAATTATAAAGAAACAATGCATAAATTAAATTGAAGATATCTCACAAACCGAGATCTGGGTTCTTGTTTTTTTTGGACTGGAAGTGCATGATGTTATGATAAAAAAACCCAGTAAATTTCATCCAAATATAGTACACCAGTTTTGATAAAATCAAGATAGTCACCTTCATCCATTTTTCATTTTTCTTGAAAACCGTGATGTGGGTATTGCTAATTTTTGGGTTGTAGAAGCATTTAAAACATAGGAACCTACCTACAAACTTTCAGCTCAATCCACTTCATGGTTTGTGATAAAATCACATTTAATGTTCGTTGTTACAGCTTGCAAATACACTCTTGTAGTAGCCTGCAACAAAAACAATAATAATAAAAAAAATTCTAATGCAATATCAAAGTAATAAGAATTGAGAATAATGATTAGGAGATCAGATTTTATGGGCGGAGGTTATGGGGTAAAACCCCATCCACACCACTCTTTATGCCATATTTTCGACGATTTAATTATTTTTTATGCATTTTGTTGGAGTCTCCCATGGTTTTAGCATCTGTGACCGCGTGCATGCTCCTTAAAAGACCCACGATCACTCGTATAATTCATCAACTGCTAGCAATGAATCATTTGGAAACTTCCCTCTCCAGGTTCCCTTTCCTTTTCACTTCTACGACTTATTCCACATTGCATGAGGACATGCAACAAGTTAAGTTGGGGGGTAGGGGACTTTAGTCACTATCATCACTCCATTTTTTCACGACCATCATTCTATTTTTCATCTCATTTACCATTTATGCACATTTATTTTCCAACATTTATTTTCGAACGATACTCTATTGTGATTTTCTTTATAAGCATTGATATACATATTGGCATGATTCACAAATATACAAAAAAAGGGATTTCTTATACTCAGTGATGTTTCCTTATGAACATTTATAGCATATATTTTCCAGTAAGAATATGGAAAAATTATTATCATAACAACAATAGAACAAGTAAACAAAATGAATGTTGCTAACACAAGAACCAACATTATTTGTATTCATGGTTGTCACACAAGAACTAACCATAAGAAAATGTCAGTTGTTAATCATGAAAATACCATCCTGGAAACATTCATTATCATCACTCAAAGCCAACATTCAGATGCCAAAATTTCTTGAGAAGATCCATGCAGAGTTGGATGAGGACATGCAACAAGTTAAGTTCGGGGGTATGTTGGGGCTCAGAAATGTCCTATTTTCATCTACCTTTCCTTTCATCATTCTTCACATTTCATCGCCCCATTAACCTTTCATGATATCATTTCCATAAATATACTTGGGTTTCACCTTATTGTTCTCCACTTTATTCATTTTAGTATTTAAAAGGAATTTGTGATTACATGTCAGAAAATCAACATGTTTTCATATACATATCTCAAATATGTGTGAGCTTTGTAATGTCTAGGAATATGTGAAGGATTAATTCAAAGGAATTCTCGAATACTTGCTCCACCATTTCAATATTTGAGAGGATAATTCAATCCCATTCCAAGGAGAATGTCATGGAGATTTGGTTGAAATATATTATCCAAGATATATGAGAGATATGTGTGAGGATTTGAAGGTATTATATTTTGTAATAATGGGAAATATGTTAAGAGAAAAGTGGATCTGTAAAAATCAGACGGTTATCTTATCTTCAAGGCTCTCATGTATAAAAGAAAATTCTCTCTCTTCATGAGGATTCAAGTAGAATAGGAGTTAGAGGATGCAGTTAGATTATATAATTAGAATCAGAGTAGTCATTAAGATTCGAAAGAGAAATGGATTCTTAGCTTTGATTTATGGTTTTGGTTTTCATGCTTTCATTATTCTTTTATGAAGATTTATTTGATTATTGAATGTAAGATTGCTTCATTGGTGAGAGCTCTCATATGTTGTTATTCCATTCAACTCTTCACTTGTTTTATCTCCTTTTTCTTGATGTAGTTCTCCATTTCTAGATTAATTTCATTTACACAATTTCTCATTCCTAGATTAATTTCATTTACACAACTAGATTAATTGAATTCCAAGTTGTGTGTTAGATTAATGATTCTATTTCAGTCGCGTGTTAGATTAATGATTTTATTCCAGTCGTGTGTTAGATTAATGATTCAATTTCCGTTGTAGCTTAAACATTAGATTAGATTAGTTCCGCTTTAATATTGCATATACTTTGTGTGTGCTTCATCAGTTTACGAACCTTGGGTTGACAAATTAGATAGTTCGGCAAGTACTACAAATCAATTAATACAACATTAGTTCAGGCCAATATAATGAATGACATTCCCTTGTAACGATTGTTGTTCCTTTTTCTGTTGATTTGAATGGAATGATCACTACTCCTTTTGTTACTATTGTTGTCCCTTTGCAGGGGTTGCATCTCTGGAGGTCAGGTATTGAAAACGGAAGGTAAGAATCTACATAGGCAACAAGTAAAACACTTGTGCCAGCATCTACCTTTGGATGATGCATAGAGGTTATATTTTAAGACAACTTTAAAGCCCAACAATAGGCACAACTTATCATAGTCAAAATTTATCAGGAAAATAGAGAAATGTGGAGATAGATGGCGGCAAAGAACCATGAAGTATCAGCATCGCAAGGTCATGAAGGAAGCACAAATTGGATCAAGAGACAGCTTCAGGAAGCACAAGAGATGATTGTACAGCTGCGCAAAGTGTAAATGATGATGGGGGAGGAGAACGTAAAAACACTGCAAGGCCCATGAAGAAGTCCGAGAGAAGTTCCATGTGAAGGAGATATATGATGGGCAAACTGCTGTATTTTATTCTTAGAAGTGACATATGTTTTGATAGTTTTCCCTTCTTGATGTGAGAATTTTCCCATTCTCAATGTAATCGGGTTGGTTGGCTAAGATATTGGTAGTGTTTACTATATGTAACCTAAGCCCGGCAGGAACCTTAATATGCGAGATCTCAAAAATGTTTTTTCTGAAAGGATTCTAGTCATAGAAGTTAAAAGTATTGTGTTTCATTTTTGTGTGTAAATCTATTGTGTTCTTATATAAGATCCTCATAGATTAGATTTGATTTTACAATTATCATTGTTCTGAATTCTTTTGTAACTTTGTCGATATTTTCCTTTAGAAACTTACGATGCTAATTGATTCTAACGTGACGTCACTGAATCAGGGCTCATTAAATAAAACCTAGAAATCAGCTCGTGGGTAAGGGTTTCACTCGGGACTTCGTTTATGTCATATGCACTAAATTGAGCTAGCTCTTTCTACTTCCGATGCCGGGTGAGTGTTGGGGATCGATGTTGAGAAAATAAAATTAACGTGACATTTCTTCCTGGGTTATCTTCCTTTGAAACTCCAGACCCCGCAAACGTTTCAGAAGTTGGTGATCAACAATTATTATTTCATTTGTTTTCGACACTTATTCTTCTAACCTTTTGTCGATGCCAAGCAGATAGGTGGTCGGTGATATCCTTGGTGAAGCTCATTCGCAGTAAAGAGTTACTTTTGTCTGTGAACGCCAATGGATATTGGTGCCCGACTATCTTGGTTTTCACGAATAGTTCTTATCACATCTAAGTCTTGCCGATGCCAAATTTCTTTAGTGCATTGGGATAAAGCTTCAAATTTCGGTACTTTGATTGAATGTGAGTCTTTTTTAGTTCATGATGATTATCACATTCTCAAGAAGAATTTAAAAAAGACTTAAAATGAAAACAAAACGAGGTAGCAATTTTCATGTTGAAGTAAAATCAGATAGTGCCAAAAGATTAAGTGGTACCCATAAAGGTAATATTTAACACAGGATTTTTAGAGGTGTTGAGTTCTCAACAAATGACGACTTACTAGGTGAAAGAAGAATATTTGTTCCTTCCTCAGGGCTCGATTGATACAAAAGTGAGTGGAGAACTTAACTAGTTTTGAATCAGAGACTCTTTTACCTTTGCATTTGAAATTCTCTAGTTGATGATTTTCGGCCTGCCCATGGGGTTTAAACCTTAATTACTCCTTCATTTCCTGTAATCTTGACTCATGCCCTTCTTCACATATTCCAAGAAGTATTCACTGGCATCAAGGCTTCAATTACCTCTACTCACTTGCTTCATTGTTTCTCTACTTCCAACGAGTGTCCATAGCCCCAACGGAGTCACCCCAACATCACAGATGTTCCTCCACTGCCAACGAGCATCCATAGCCCCGATGAAGATATATAAATATCCTCTTTTATTATTCTCTCCTTGATAATGTCACTTTAATATCGACATGATGCCCAGAGAGAGTGGGGAAGGATGATGTCTATTTATTTTGCAAGTGAGATTGTCAAGGTGAATCCTTTGTTAGCTTTATGTTTGGGGTTCATGTAGTCCCTTCCGTATTTCCTTCTTTCCCTCAAGGTATCACCAAACCACTAAGAAGACACTTCTCACATCTCTCTAAAGTCGTTTATTTGCATAGGTTGTATAGGGGACTCCTCAAAGCAACCACAAGCTCTTCAGTCCCCCCTTGTGTTTATATGAGCGATGAGTTGGGAACAGAGTTCGCTATGTCACATTATTCATGGTCATCCATTGTCTTTCCAAACATGACTTTTAAATGCGTAGAAACCAAAAGAAAAAAAGAAAACAACAAAACCACATGGCAACCATGAAAATACTCATTCCAAACATAATACACACAATTTAATTTTATTTATTTTTCTATTATTATTGGAAATATTCTTTTAGGGCTTGGCCATTGACTAGGAGGGCATTAGGTTCCCCCCTCAGATTCTGCAATCGATAAGTGCCTACCCCAATATTCTCAGCCACTTGGAAAGATCCAAGCAATAAATTCTGAAACTTAGAATGTTTCCCTTTTGGCTCATTTTCTCTGTCCCATTTCATGAGTAAGTCTCTTGTTTCAAAATTCTTCTCTTTGGCGTTATGCTTGTCAAGCCACCTTTTCACTATCTGCTGATGAGCTATGAATTTTGACTTATCCTTTTCTCTCTCTTCTCCTAGCATGAGAAGAGTATCAATTCTTTGTAGTATGACCAATGAGGGTTCCCCATTTGAATTTTGGGCTAGTTGAAGAGATGGAAGATAAAGCCCATTTGTTAGAATGGATTCTTATCCATAAACCATGAAATAATGGGAATTTCCTATATCTTCTTTGGGTGTGACCCTATTGGCCCATAAATCATTATGGAGTAGATTATGCCAATTCCTCTGGTTATTTGCAACTATATTTTTTAATATTCTTACTAGGTTCTTGTTGGTCAATTCTACCACCCCATTTCCCTGTGGATAATAATTTGTAGAGTACCTAGTAATGATTCCTTTGTCCAAAGAAAACTCCATTACTTAGGTCGAAGAGAAATAAGCTCCATTATCAAAAACCAGGACATAAGGGACATGAAACCTCATGAATAGTTTCTTCTTTATGAATTGGATCATTGATTTTTCATTTACATGAGTCAGAGGGATAGCCTCTACCCATTTTGTGAAGTAATCAGTGGTAGTTAGAATGTACTTCTGTTGTTTTGAAGAGATTGGTGTAATTTCTCCTATGATATCTAACCCCCATTGCTCAAAAGGCCTAGAGACAGTCACTGGTTGGAGTCAGATTGTTTCTCTCTTCTCTCTCCCAACACTCATATGACAATTTTTATAGTTCCTCCCGTAAGTGTGAGCATCTTTGAACAAGGTGGGCCAATAATAGCCAACCTTCAGTATTGTAACATCCCGCTCTGGCGCACTGAGAAAACTTATTATTTGAGGACACTTGTTCGCAAGTGATCTGGACTTTTCTGATGTTAAAACATTTATACTTGATTATGATGCGTTATGATAGACGACATGATGTAGACAGGTGCTATTGACTCAGTTTTATTGAGTGTGCAGGGTTTTGGACCTTGAGGATGTAGAGGCATCGGTGGAACCCCTTGGACTCCGGATTAAGTGAGGGAGTGTTCTATTTGGGTTGATTTATTTACTGTGATATTTCATTGATTTGATGATTTGATGTTGACATGTTCTGACACAATTGTCGATGATGTAGGCTGACGATATCTTGCCGACCAGACTCACACATGGATTAAAGGGGCCACACACGATTTCCAGAGAGGTTGAGGGAGAGGGGTGGACAACAGCCCTGCAACCACCTACTAGCACTCTCGCCGTGGATCGAACTATAGGTTAACAATTACCTATTTCGAGAGGATCCATGATGCCATGAGGGCAGACTGCGACAATATCTCACGATGATTCTAAGGGGTATGCAATAAGGCGGGGGCCTTATTCCTTAGAGCCCTTAGTCTCCCACAAGTTCACCTGGTGGAATGTTGACTCCAGGAGTTATAGATGTCTACCAATCAATCCAGTTGGCGAGTGGCACCCTTGGAGCATGTGGTGCATCCTAAAGGGCACGTCACACAAAAGAAACACAACAAGAGAGTGTCACCCTTGGAGCACATGGTGCATCCTGAAGGGCACATCGCGCAAAGAAAATGAATAGGGTGAGTGGAACCCTTGGAGCATGTGGTGCGTCCTTAAGGCCACATCGCATTGATGTGGATGAAGGAAACAAACCTAAATAGCCCTAAGACAATAACACCTCAAGAAATCCTTAAACAACTCCCCTAACACAATGTCCCCCAGTTCAGAATCTAAGTACTGAGTCTAAAATTTTTAGGGTAAAATTTTAGTCTAACCTTAAGAACAGACCCTGGAATAAAAATAACAATTTAAACAAGAACCTACCTAAGTAATAGTTGGGTCTTCATAAAGTTCTTGGGGTGATGACGAGGGTAAGATTTAAATTAAAACTAATGGTTTTAAAATTTTACAAAGAATAAATTAATTCCTAACTTGTAGAAGAACAAAAGATATTAAATAAATAATAAATGAAAAGATTTTAGCGCATTTACCTTTTTGGTTTAAAAAAAATAAGAAGGAAGGAATTAATAAAAATAGGGAAACAAAGTAATAAAGGAAACATAGACAATTAATAAGTAATAAAATTATTTAACGTGCGGGAGTATAAAAAGTTATGATTTTAAAAATAAAATGAAAAGATTAATTAACGCATTTACATTTTTGGTTTAAAAAAAAACAAAAAAAAAAAAATGGGAAAGAAAGGGAATAATAAAAATAGCGAAATGAGCCCTTTAATAAATTTAAAGAAAATAATTTTGGAGAACGTGGGGGATGAGTGACACTTATAAGACAGAGAATTTTTAGAGCGTTTTTATTAAAACTTAAATTAAATGTGATTAGGGAAAGAGGGGGTCTCAAAAATCTATAAAAGAAAGGGGGATGAGGGGAAAAGGGGATGGGCTATTAGGTATCGTTATGCTACCGATTTGGGACTGGACTGATTGCTTGTGAGGAGTTGGGAATTTCTCAGCTTGTATGGGAGTGGTAGCTTAGCCTTGCGAGGTGAGCTGGGAAGCTAGGTATACCATATGGACTGTGTGTGGCCCCTTTGTGGCTCGGGGGGCTAAGGGGGAAATAGAGTACCCCTACCGATTGGTTGGGAGGTACCGGTGTAGTCTCTATGGTCGGCAAGGGGGAGCGGTGCGGAGCAGGAGCGGCACGGAGCGCAGGGTCATCCTTCGAGGCGGGAGTTAAGGCAACGATATGGTTTGTTTTTAATTTGGATAATAGGATGCATTATGATATATGATGGTCTCAAAATATTGGTTGTGATTGGATTTAATGGCTTTCATATTTTTCTACTCGGCGTTTATAAGTGTAGCTACTGCAACTACTATTTTATTTAAAAATTCTCTTGTGATAAGTAGTGTGGATGAAATCATGTATAGATTTATATTCTATGGGTTGTTGGGGAATAACTTACAACTAATAAGCTATTGTAGGACCTCTTGTAAATATATATATATATATATATATATATATATATATTACCATGTTACTTACCTCGACTATTTGTGAGATAACAAGAATTATTACCACTATCACTTACCTCAGTTAATAAGATACTTACCTCCATAATAGTGAGATGATAATTTATTTTTTTTACTGCTTATTCTCATTCTAATTGTTCCTATATCTGTTGGAGCCTAGGGAAAAAGAGTTCATGCGATTGATCCCATGACCCCGGCTATGAACTTCCAGACCCTTTTGCTGTAAATTCTTAGTATACCTAAAACTTGCCTATCTGCTATAGTGGTTAAGTTGTTGGGAGTTTCAGGTTCAGGACTGTCGCTCCTAGAAGTAGCGTGCTCCTTTTTTTTGTACTTTAGTATCTCAGAGGGG
Organism: Picea engelmannii; assembly: GCA_009831015.1. NCBI lineage: Eukaryota > Viridiplantae > Streptophyta > Pinopsida > Pinales > Pinaceae > Picea > Picea engelmannii. Next base: position 1,186,039 of record ML777676.1, read on the forward strand.
GCTACGATTGATGAAGATCTGGCAATGTCGTTAATCACTCAAACTACATATGGACATCCTTCATATTCACTACCCTTGTTTAATGATTTAAACAGTATATTACTGTACTGATCTAGACAATTAGATGCATTGTATCATAAAAAAAGAGACACTAGAGGATGGCCTCCTCCGCCAGTATGGTTTTCCCCAACGGAAAGTAACCCATACTGAATCCAATGATCTGCATAGAGCATCTAGCACCAACCAGATGTTTCAGTAGGTATCAATATCATAATCAATGTGATACACACCAGGAACTACACACAGTGAGAAAGAAGATTTTGGCAGTGTGAGTAATGCCTGGACAACAGAATAGGCCATGAAATTGGAACAGGTTATTAATTGCACTACGCTACAGCATTATTTAAATGGAAATTGAACACCATAATTAACAGCAATTTCACATAAGATCCCTTTTGATGAACACCCCAGAAGGAACAAGAAATTTGTTCTCCAGCAAGGTTTCTCTTTGTTATCCCATACAGAAACGCTGAGCGTTTACTTCCAGCCTGAACCGGATCTTACATATTTAAATCCGCCCCTACGCACTGAGTTGTGCTCATTGACCCTCTGCAACTGTTGGGTGCACCTCTGTATAGCTATTGTGCCCTCCCTCTACAACTGTTAAATTTTGCCCTTCCAGCTCCTGCCAGCCATGAGAAGCTCGTATTCCTTTCACCCCTGCATTTTTGGTTTATGAATCAAATGCAAAACCCCCATGCATTTGTGTGATGTACGGCTATGACAGTCATTCCCAGACTCGGTCAGGTCAACCTGCCATCGCTTCACATTTTCTGGCAAGCCTACAACATTTTCCATTACGACTTTATGGCTTGCAACCACCACCATCAGTCGTCTCAGTTCAACCATCGGGAGAGGATAAATTTCCCAAGGATTGCCTTCGATTTAGGATGCGTTCTTCGACCATTTGAAATTGAAGAATTTAATTCACCTCCTTTTGTTTTCCACCATTGAAACAACTAAATCGTTCCAAAATTTACAACATCTAATAGTTTTGTCATGTGAAGGGTATTCGAGTACTTCATAATGTTCTAGTTACCAATGATCCTTAGATCCCTCTATTTTAGTTGTAATAATTGAAATGAAGTTCATCCTTTTAGTCAAGTTAGGGTACTTGAATATCGCCTTGCAGTAAGCCAGTTAGTAATGTATATTTCCATCATAAAAATGAATGTTGTTTAGTATATTAGCTAATGGTTAAAATTAAAATTAATATAGTTTTATTTGTTATAAGCCAATTAGTAATGTATTTTTCCATCTTATAATGAATGATGATTAGTATTTTTAGCTAATGGTTAAAATTAAAGTTTATACTATAGTTTTATTGTTATTTGATAACCTCTAAAATGTATGGTAAGTATAAGTTGCTGCAAGGTTTTCACAATATAAAATGTGAAGTGGTTATCATGTATGGTAAGGGTTATCGTGGTTTGTGGTTATTCGATAACATATAAAATGCATTGTACATGTAGATTATAGCAAGGTTATTGTGATATAAGCTGTATGGTTGTCATTATTTTATTATGAGGTAGTTATGCGCGAGGCTAAATCAAGCCAGTATTAATGCCAAAGACATTACCCTTAATCACCCACGAATGGTCTTGATTTTGAAAACATTGTTAATGTCCTTAAATCTGGATTTAGTTTATGCCTTGATGCCCTTATGTACTTGGGCCCTTGCGAAGATGAGGTCGTAAGGGAGGATGGATTAGACTCTATCAATTACCTTGCTTGTTGTATCAATTGTCATAGTTTTGAATTGATTAAAAGCACACCTCCCATGCATTATCGCAATGAGTAATTTATTGAGTTATTTTTGTTTCACTGTCGCCACTGTTGTATTCTAGATAACCTTGTTGACTACAATATTGATGGTTATGTTTTTATCTTTAGCTTAGTAGGCATGGTCTGCTTATGTCAGGTGGGATGTAGATACCTCCATGTTCCTCAGAACAGTTGCCAGACCTGAGACCTTAAATGGTTAAAATCGATGGGAACCTGAGCTTGAGCGTTGCTTATGTGTCTTGGAGGTCCTAACCTTTGCAAGGTAGGACAGGTGGGTAGTCAGTCTTACTTATTGTCGCTTGATCATCGTTAAGCGCATGTTGTTACTGTGGTACGTTATATGTCGTCTTGCTGTGTTCGTCTTGCTGCGTCTTGTTCATCATCGAGTTACTAGTTTCTTGCCTAAGTAGTCGGCCAAGAGGCTATCTGACCTTCTCTCTCTTCAGAGAAGATGACTAATATTAAACGCCCTTCTTTCCTATGCAGAAATAGTAAATCTACTACTATGGATTCTTCCTTCGGTGTTCATACTGTGCATAGGCCAGTATGTCATTAAATGCTTGTGGTTACCTCCCGCGCACCTTATGTCTATGGTCATTAATGCTTGAAGTTACTTGTTGTGTGCCTTGTGTCTTCTTGTTGAGATCATCGTGGTTGCGTCTTGTAGTCGTCGAGTGGTGATGTAGAGTCAAGTGTGTCTGTTTCCTTTCTACATGTGCGCACACACTTCTAAAACAAAAAAAAGTTTGCACCTGTTATCAGAGTTGTTGTCGTAACAAGAAGGTCTGTTACATATGGTATCAGGGCCAGGTTCGACCCGTGACTTGGGATTCACTATGGCTTTCATTGACATGAGTTGATTTTATTATACTATTGTTGATTAAGTTGATTGTGTACGTAAAGGTAATCATGGTTAGAGGACGCTGTGGAGGCCGACAACATGGTGCTAGGAGAGGAGGCATGACGCCTCCAGTAGCATCCACATCTGAGGGGTCTAACCCCCAGTGAGGTGAGAAGGTTCTCAGACAGGAGCAGATAGTAGTTGGTGATGTTATTGGGATGATGAGATCCTTCCAGTGCATGTCTGAGGCTCTGAACAACCGATTGGATAGAGACGAGGCCAAGGTGCCGACACCTGCTGAGGTTCCACTGCGCGCACTGGCCGTTATAGGTAGCATTCACCATGAACTCAAGAAGGTAAAATTTCCCGAGTTCTTTGGTGCCCCGGACAGCACAACCGTCGAGGCATGGTTGGAGAATATGGCGATGTGCTTCGCACTTTGTGATTATACCTCCAGCATGAAGGTCCACATGGTGGTATTTCAACAGAAGGGGAGCGCTCTTCTATGGTGGAAGACACTCCTGCCGCAGCTGAACATGGCCGTGGAAGACGTGTCATGGGAACTATTCGAGGAACGGTTCCGAGAGAGGTACCTTTTAAAGGAATTCATCGAGCATCAACTCAATGAGTTCAACGCATTACGACAAGGAGGTCATACGGTGCCCGAGTATGAGGAACATTTTATGGAGCTGCTTCGATATGCTCTGCACCTTAACACTAAGAAGCTCAAGGTCAACTGGTTTGTGTTTGGCCTTAATGGCATCCTTCGTGCAAAGGTTAGGATCTTGATGCCTCAAAACTTGCACAACACTGTCCAAAGGGCCCTCATAGTAGAGGAGGAGCTTATTAGTGGGGGTAAGACCAGGACTCCAGCGAGACCTATAGGGTAGGGTTCATCTAGAATGCCGCAGCACCGGACTCTAGCGAGACATATGCCGGGATATCATGGCTTCCAGAGGGGATCCACTTTCCCTACACCTCGTGACCGCCGCCTCATCAGCGGACACCTTATCGGGGACCACAGCACCAGTAACAACGTTGCCCGCCACAACAACAGTTTAGGCCTATTCAACAGAACAGACCTGGATTCTAGGCCAGTGGGCCATCATCTTCTACTTTGGGTACCAGGACTACTGGGCTGAAGAAGGGGCGTTGGATGTGTGGGGAGCCACACTACCAGCGCAACTGTCCTGTGGAGAGGACCAGAGTGTCTGGATCAACCGGACCCACTACAGTGAGAGATATGGGAAAGGCCCATCGGATTCATGCAGTGGTGAATAATTGCTAGGCAGAGCACCAATAAACTGTGCTTGAGGCAACAGGTACTATTGCTGACCAGACCCTTAGTATTTTGATAGACCCAGGTGCTACTGAGAGTTTCATTTCTGGTGCAGTGCTAAAAAGGATTAAGGTAAAGGCAATAAAGCAGGATGGGTTTAGCTTCATAGAGATGGCCTCGGGAGCCAAACAGAAGGTTGGAGGAAAGGTTATGGGCTATGCCCTTAACCTGGGAGAGTTTGTCACGAGGGTTGTTGCAAACGTCGCCTTCGCAACCGTTCGCTCCCACTAGGACCTTCTTTTGCACAGGCCCGAAGAGTCAAAGAACTCTTCCAACTCCTCTCGGAAGTTCTCACTACCCACAGTAACTCCTCCGTGATCTCCCCTTTGCTTATCGGGGAATCGGGTTCTGCGATATCACAAAACTCGTTGGCACGTTCTCGTGCAAATCAAAACTCCGAACCCCGATCTCCGATGGTCAAAGGTCAATGCTTCTGTATATCGGGGTTTTCTCTATCGGGAAATCGGCACCTTTCGTGTCACGATTCACTTGCCCACAATCTCCGAACTCCGAACTCCGATGCACGTGTGCTATCCTCTAGTCATGTCACCTCTCCTTCCATATATCGGGGATCACGTGATCGCGATTCTTCCGTTCACAATCCCTTTGCAATGGAAAGTCCCGAATACCGAACACCGATCTTCCGGGATCTCGTGCCACCTGTCCACCAAGTGATTGACAGCTCCGATTAAATCGGGAAATCGCCACTCACGATTTCAATGAGTGTAACTCTCACCTCGTCAAATGCCGAAGTCCAAACCCGATGGGCTTTTTTCCTCCCCTCCTGCGCCTAAAGACTAAACCTCGTGCAATTTTTCCAAGATCCAATGGTCAGCGGGATTTTGCGATTCTCCCCTGCGAATCCCTGGCCGTCAATTCTCCTCCTTGGAGATTTCCTTCGCTCCGACCTCCTTCTTGTTGAACCTCATCCTGGGTCCGTCTCCTCGATATCAAAAGGGACTATCCCTCCTGAGCTTGTCAATTTTGACCCCTTCAGAGATTTGGGCACACTGCCTGCGCTCGACTTTCAACAACTCTCAAATTGTTGAACCCTTCAGACTCTGCGCACCTCCTGCAGCAGCAGTCCTTAACTCTCTCCTCAGAATCGCAACCCTGAGTCTTCTCCTAGCCTATGCGCACCTTGCACGGATCTATTTCCAAATCTACACTCTTGGGAATTTATAACAAAATCTTCCTCTATCTGAGCCCTGCGGTCACGTACTCCTTGCGGACAAATTCTACTACTCTCTATGCAGGAATCTCTGGTTCAGACTTAGAGAAACAATTGAAACTAATTTCCTATTCTCACATATTTCAATTCAACTATGAAATCACATACACATGATATCAAAGCAAATGCATGACAGAAAACAAACATCGATGAGCATAATATCAACACAGAGAAACAACCCAAACCATGGAATTGAATCAAAATCCTTTTTCTATTAATTCAATCTGTACATGGTTGTTCTCCACAAGTTCTCTACTCTGCTCTGCTTGCTCTCGATGATAATGTTACAATGTACAAAGGAGGGTGTCTATATTCCATTTCCCTCTCTAATTCTAAAACTATCAAATCTACAATCAAATCTACAGTTAAATTCTATCTAACAGCATTAAAACTATTAAATGCCTCAGCTACCTAAGGACGTGAGCTTATCCGCTCAAGGTCGATTTACATTACAAGTGCACTTCTTTATGAATGCCTTCATTTAAAGGGTGATGCAACAACTTTCCAAGCAATTCAAAAATATATGTGCTGGCGTTGTCCAGCTTTTTCTTCTCTCCGTGCTGGCTCGCTTGATGAGTTGTCGATGCTCCTGCATTATACTCCTCAGCTTGAAAGATTTCATGGGCTCCTGTCCATGAGCTCTGGCACGGTCTATCCATGCTTCTGTATTACTGCTTCTGTCTCCCAGCTGGCATCCTCCACTGGGTGATTCTTCCATTTTACCAGGTACTCAAAATACTGCTTTCGCCTCGTCTTCTTTCCCATCCGCTTGTCTAGTATGCACTCCATCTGCGGTTTCTCGGCTACTGGTAATTGTTTCTGCCACTGGATTACTGGTCCTTCAGTTCCAGTCTCTGCTTCCCCAGCTCTGTACAGGTATAAATCCAAAATATTGAATAATAGAGACATCCCGATGCCCTCTGGCAACTCTATTTCATCAACATTCTCCCCGAATTTCTTTAGGACTTTGCATGGCCCGATTTTCTTCATCTTGAGATTATTGTATGTTCCCCTTGGGAACCTTTCCTTCCTCAAGTGTGCCAGAACCATATCACCAACTTCAAACTGGAGTTGTCTCTTCCACTGATCGGCTCTGCGCTTGTACTCCTGATTTGAGTCTTGCAATCGCTGCTTCACCTTGCTGTGAAGTTCTCTCATTGCTTCAGCGAACTCTTCTGTGCTAGCACTGCTAGTCGCAGCCTGTCCTGACTCCCTAAGCTCAGAAACTCCCCTCGGCTATGTCCCATACAAAATATGAAATGGGCTTCTTCCTGTACTCCTGTTCATAGAGTCATTGTAAGCAAATTCTGCCTGTGGTAATATCTGGTCCCAACTGCTATGGTTCTCTGTCACCAAGCTTCTCAACAAGTCTCCCAGGCTTCAGTTCACTACCTCAGTTTTCCCAACCGTCCGCGGATGGTAAGCTGAACTAAATGCCAAATTAGTCCCTAGCTTCTTCCATAGCGTCCTCCAAAAATGACCTATGAATTTTGTATCCCGATCCGAGACTATGCTTCTCGGCAATCCATGCAGTCTGATGATTTCTCTAAAAAACAAGTTTGCGATGTGGGTCGCATCGCTGGTATTTTGATACGGTATAAAATGTGCCATCTTCGAGAACCTATCTACCACCACAAATATGGAATCAACCCCTCTCTGCGTTCTCGACAATCCCAACAAAAAATCCACGCTAATCGCCTCCCATGGCCTCTCAGGTATGGGCAACGGCTGATAATACCCTGCATTTTGCTTGCGGCCCTTCGAATGTTGACAAATCTTGCATCTGTCAACAATTCTTTTAACATCTGTTCGCATACCCAGCCAAAAATGTGATTCGCTCAATTTCGCGAATGTCTTGTCCTGTCCAAAATGACCTGCTAATCCGCCGCTATGTTTTTCCTTCACCAAATTATCCCTCATGGAGCAATTCAGAATGCACAGCTGATTGGCTCTGAACAACAATCCCTCCTGGATCATGTAATCTATCCACGGGCTTCGGTCCCTGAGAACTGGATTCTCAGCTGCTTTGTAAGCTTCCCCGAAGTCTGCATCTCTTGCATACATGTCCTTCAGATTTTCAAAACCCAAGGTCTTGACTCTGAATTCCTGTAGCAACAAACATCTCCTGCTCAAAGCATCAGCCACTTTGTTAGCAGTCCCTGAAATGTGTTTTATCACAAATGTGAAATTTTGCATGTACTCTACCCATTTTGCATGCTTTTGGTTCAACTTCTCTTGTTGACTTACAAACTGCAATGCATGATTGTCACTGTACAGAACAAATTCCTTGGGTATCAAGTAGTGCCTCCACTTCTTCAATGCTTGTATGATGGCATAAAACTCCTTATCATATGTGGAGTATTTCAGCTTTGCATCGTCCATCTTCTCGCTGAAATATGCAACAGGCCTATCATCCTGACTCAAGACCCCTCCAACAGCATACCCACTCGCATCACATTTCACCTGAAATGTCTTCTGAAAATCAGGCAACACCAGAATTGGTTGCTCCATTATCTTTCACTTCAACAGATTGAAGCTTTTCTCAACCTCTGCTGTCCAATGGAAAACTTTATGGTGCTTCTTCACCATGTCCATCATTGCGGCACTAATTCCACTAAAGTTCCGAATGAATTTTCTGTAGAAACTAGCCAATCCATGAAAACTCCTCACCTCAAAAACATTTCGGGGTGATGGCCAATTCTTTATCACTTCCACTTTTTCAGGATCCATCTTCAATTCATTCGCTGATATGACAAAACCCAAATAAATGAGCTATGTTTTCATGAAGGAACACTTCTTCATGTTGACCAACAACTTCTCCTGCTACAGTCTTCTCATTACAATAGCCAAATGCCTCAAATGCTCATCCTTGGTCTTACTATAGATCAGTATGTCATCCAGATATATGACAACAAATTTCCCGATGAATTCCCACAGGACTTCATTCATCAGTCTCATAAACGTGTGCGGTGCGTTTTTCAAGCCAAACGGCATGACCAACCATTCGTACAAACCCTCGTTTGTTTTGAATGCTGTCTTCCATTCACCTCCTTCCCTCATGCGAATCTGATGATATCCGCTCTTGAGATCAATTTTCGAAAAATAATTTTCCCCACTCAGGCAATCCATCAGATCATCCATTCTTGGCAGTAGAAATCTGTACCTGATGGTTATTTTATTTATCACTCTGGAGTCTATACACATCCTCCAGCCTCCATCCTTCTTCAGACTCAGTACTGTCAGAACCGCACACGGACTAAGGCTCTCCCTGACCAGTCCTTTATCCAGCAAATCCTATACCTGCCTTTTGACCTCCTCATTCTCCTGAGGCATCAACCTCTACGTAGCCTTATTCGGAAAACTTGCTTCGGGTATGAGGTCAATGTGGTGACTCACACTCCTCATCGGTGGCAATGAATGAGGTAGTTCATCCATGATGATATCAACGAACTCTCCCAGTAGTTCCTGAATCTCTTCTGGCAAGTCGTCCACTCTTGTGCTAGTCAAGATGATCTTTGGTTTCCTGACCACAAAGAATTGTGGATCCTCTTTCTTCTCCATCTCTGTGAGAAGTTCCTTCCCACTCATGAGAAGTATTGTGCTGCTTACTTCCGGCTTCACTTCTTTATCTTTTATCGGAAGCAATCTGTTTGTTCTCCCATCCTTCTCCAAAGTGTTTCCGTCATGAATCACATTTCTGTCATACTGCCATGGTCTACCGAACAATATATGACATACATCCATGGGAATAACATCACACAGAATCTCATCATGATAATTCCCTATCTTAAATTTAACTAAGCATTGTTTCGTAACACTTACCCGGTGTCCTTTCTGTAACCACGAGACATTATAGGGACTTGGGTGCTTAGTTCTTTCTAGATCTATCTTTTCCACCATCTCGGTCGAAATGAGATTATCGGTGCTCCCACTATCAATTATGACCTTTCATTTCCCGTCCTTGGCTGTGCAAGTTGTCCTGAACAGTCTGCTCCTCTGCACTGAGCTTTCCACCTCTTTCTCAGGTGTCAAAAGGATTTTATGCATCCCAAGCGATCTTTTGTTGTCTGCATCTTTGTTCTCAACATCACGCCTCTGTGCCTCAGTGATATGAGTTTCTCCTCGGTCCGGTTTCCTGTCTGGACAATCAACGGCTTTATGTCCATCATTTCCACATGTAAAGCATGTGATGATTCCTCCTCGGCCACTTGCCCTACCTCGGGTACGAGGAAATGTGTTGGCATCAGCATAACCGCCATCCTACTCTGTATGCTGCCTCCTCGGCTCAGCATATTGCTGCCTCTACTGTGAGGTTCCACCTCTTTCAACTTTACCCGGAGGTCTCTGCCATTCCTCCTTGGGCTTCTGGAATTTTTCCTGGGCAACCGCCTTGCCTCTGGGTTGACTCCTGCCTCACCCTCACTGTCCCTGCTTACGGCTCAGCTTCTCCTCGGATTTCAGAGCCATATGATATGCATCCTCAATTGTTTGGATGGTAGCCATGCTCAATTCATCCTGAAGGTCATACCTCAGACCATTCAGGTACCTCGCCACCTTCTCATCATCGCTCTCCCGATGACCCGCTCGAATGTTGAGTCTGTAGAATTCTTCGGTGTACTCCTTCACCGTCATCATCTTCTGTCTCAGGTTATGCATTCGCCTGAATAGAGTGATCTGATAATCTCTGGGGATGAATTTCGCTTTCATCTTTGCGATCATCCTATCCCAGCTCTTGATCTTCTTTTTTCCTTTGCAGTGCCTATCAGCCTGCAACTCCTCCCACCATAAGGCTGCATGTCCTTTCAATTTTGTAACATCATGCCTTACCTTCTTGTCCTCTTCGATGTCCTCATAATCGAAGTAGGTGTCGAGTGCTCAGATCCAATCCAACAATTCTTCTGCATCCAGGCTTCCCTCATAAGCTAGAATGTCCATGTTGGTGTTTGAGCTCATTCTAGAAATGGCTCTGATCAACCGCTCGGTTGAAGCATCTTCTGTTGTGACTTCCTCTTCATGTTCAGCTTCCTCTTCCACCTCGGAAACACTAAACTCTCCAGCGCCAGCTCCACGTCTCTGCACTGTCTCCATCTCCTCAAGCCTTGCTCGAAGATCTCTCACCTGGTGCTCTATTTCTGGATTCCCTGTCGGCCTTCCTCTCCTTCGAGCATCCCTATCCTCACGATCAGGTGACGGCCTTTCTCTTCTGGGAAGCATGGTGAAATCTGCTTCTCTCTGCTACCGGAACAAAGAGAACTCTTCTCTGGCTCTGATACCACCTGTTGTAAATGTCGCCTTCGCAACCGTTCGCTCCCACCATGACCTTCTTTCACACAGGCTTGAAGAGTCAAAGAACTCTTCCAACTCCTCTTGGGAGTTCTCACTACCCACAGTAACTCCTCGGCGATCTCCCCTTCGCTTATCGGGGAATCTAGTTCTGCAATATCATGAAACTAGTTGGCACATTCTCGTGTAAATCAAAACTCCGAACCCCGACCTCCGATGGTCAAAGGTCAACGCTTCCATATATCGGGGTTTTTTCTATCGGGATATCGGCACCTTTAGTGTCGCGATTCACTTGCCCACAATCTCCGAACTCTGAACTCTGATGCACGTGTGCTATCCTCCGGTCACGTCACCTCTCCCTCCGTATATCGGGGATCGCGTAAATCGTGATTCTGCCGTTCACAATCCCTTTGCAATGGAAAGTCCCGAATGTCGAACCTCGATCTTCCAGGATCTCGTGCCACCTATCCGCCAAGCGATCGACGGCTACGATTAAATCGGGCAATCACCACTCGCAATTTCAATGAGTGTGACTCTCACCTCGTCAAATTCCGAAGTCCAAACCCGATGGGATTTTGTCCTCCCCTCCTGCGCCTAAAGACTAAACCTCGTGTAGTTTTTCCAAGATCCAATGGTCAGCAGGATTTCACGATTCTCCCCTGTGAATCCCTGGCCATCAATTCTCCTCCTTGGAGATTTCCTTCGCTCCAACCTCCTTCCTGTTGAACCTCCTCCTGGGTCCATCTCCTCAGTATCAAAAGGGAATATCCCTCCTAAGCTTGTCAATTTTGACCCCTTCAGGGATTTGGGCACACTGCCTGCGCTTGACTTTCAACAACTCTCAAATTGTTGAACCCTTCAAACTCTGCGCACCTCCTGCAGCAGCAGTCCTTAACTCTCTCCTCAGAATCACAACCCTGAGTCTTCTCCTAGCCTGTGCACACCTTGCACGGCTCTATTTCCAAATCTGCATTCCTGGGAATTTAGAACAAAAGCTTCCTCTATCTGAGCCCTGCGGTCACGCACTCCTTGCGGACAAATTCTACTACACTCTATGCAGGAATATCTGGTTCAGACTTAGAGAAACAATTGAAACTAATGTCCTATTCTCACAGATTTCAATTCAACTATGAAATCACATACACAGCATATCGAAGCAAATGCATGACATAAAACAAACATCCATGAGCATGATATCAACATAGAGAAAAAACCCAAACCATGGAATTAAATCAAAATCCTTCTTTTATTAATTCAATCTGTACATGGCTGTTCTCCACAAGTTCTCTACTCTGCTCTCCTTGCTCTCGATGATAATGTTACAATGTACAAAGGATTTACCTCTCTAATTCTAAAACTATGAAATCTATAATCAAATCTACAGTTAAATTCTATCTAACAACATTAAAACTATTAAATGCCTTAGCTACCTAAGGACGTGAGCTTATCCGCTCAAGGTCCATTTACATTACAAGTGCACTTCTTTATGAATGCCTTCATTTAAAGGGCAACGCAACAACTTTCCAAGAAATTCAAAAATGTATGTGCTGGCACTGTCCAGCTATTTCTTCTCTCTGTGCTGGCTTGCTTGATGAGTTGTCGATGCTCCTGCATCAAGGGTTAACTTGTACGTCACGATATTAGGATATTATGTCACTGTGATTGGTATGGATTGGTTGGAATCGCATAAGGTGATACTCAACTGTAAGACAAAATGATTGAGCTTGGTTGATGACGAAGGATAGAGACGTGTGATTGTAGAATGAAACCAGGGAGTTTCCTTGAGGTTCATCTCTTCCTTACAGTTACGGAAGAGTATACGCAAGGGGTGAAATCTTTATGCAATCCTCATGCTAAATGAAAAGGGAGTAGTGGAAGGTCTAGAACACCTTTCGGTGGTGAAGGAGTTTGCAGACGTGTTTCTAGAGGAGTTGCCTTGGATGCTGCTGGAAAGGGAACTGGAGTTTACCATAGACTTGAAACCGAGGACCGAACCGATAGAAAGAACGCCTTATCGGATGTCGACCCCGGAGTTGCAAGAGATGAAAATGCAAATGAAGGAGTTGTTGGACCTGGGGCTAATACGCCCTAGTGTGTCACCATGGGGTGCACCAATTATTTTCATACGAAAGAAGGATGGGTCATGGAGGCTTTGCATTGATTACCGTCAACTGAATAAGGCTACGATTAAGAATCAGTATCCCTTACCAAGAATTGATGATCTATTCGATCAAATGAAGGGTGTGACGTAGTTCTCCAAGATCGATTTTCAATCAGGGTATCACCAGTTATGGATCAAGGAGGATGACGTCCCTAAGACCGCCTTTAACATGATATTTGGACATTAAGAGTTTATTGTTTTACCGTTTGGACTAATGAACGCCCCAAGGGTATTCATGAGTTTGATGAACGGGGTGTTCCATGAGTACTTGGACAAGTTCGTCCAAGTATTCATTGATGATATCTTGATCTACTTTTGGACGAAGGAGGAGCATGACGAGCACTTGCGCTTGGTACTACAGTGTCTACTAGAGCACAAATTGTATGGGAAGTTGTCCAAATGCTCTTTTTATTAATCAAGGATTCACTACTTAGGGCATGTGATTTCCAGTGAAGGTATCATCGTGGATCCATCCAAGGTTGAGGCTATTATGGAATGGCTTGCACCAACAAATGTCACAGAAGTGCATAGTTTTATGGGTTTAGCAGGATACTATCGACGGTTTGTCGAGGGATATTCGAAGATAGCAAATCCGATCATGGAATTGTAGAAGAAAAACAAGAAGTTTGTTGGGACTAAGAAATGCGCAGAAGCATTTCAAAGGCTTAAAGACTTGTTGACCATAACATCGATACTAAAGGTCCCTGACATGGATGCAGACTTATTGGTATGCACTGATGCATCCAAGGAAGGTTTAGGAGGAGTCTTGATGCAAGACGGACGAGCGATTGCTTACATGTTGAGGAAATTGAGAAGGCATGAGGAGAAATACGTGACGCATGATTTGGAGTTATTAGCCATTGTATATGCCTTGAAGGTTTGGAGACACTACCTTGTTGGATGAAAATTTGAATTAAAGATTGATCATTGTGGGCTGCAACACATTTTCACACAAAGCAACCTGAACACACAACAATGGCGTTGGTCAGAATTGCTTAGTGAGTACGACTTCAAGATTACTTACATAAAGGGAACAGTGAACCGAGTGGCTGATGCTTTGAGTTGGAGACCACGCATATTTTCGGTGTTGCCTCTTCAAATGAATCTACGTTAGAAGATTCTCACTTTACAGCATGACAATGACTGGTACAAGGAAGTTGAGGATTTATCATACAAAACACAATGATGGTACCACGATATGAGGGATATTCATTTGATAGCGATGGTTTATTGAGGTTTATAAGTCGGATTTACATACCGCCAAATGACGAGTTGACGATGTTGATCCTGAGCGAGGCTCATAGAGTAGTTTACATGGCTCACCCAGGAGTCACGAAGATGAGGGCAGACCTTAAACCCTTATTTTTCTGGAAGGGAATGAAGGCTAACATAGTCAACATTGTGGCTAGATGTCTAGAGTGTCAGTAGGTAAAGGCTAAGCATAGACACCCAACAGCATTACTTCAACCACATGCCATTCCAGAATCGAAATTGGAAGTTATTTCGATGGATTTTATTGTTTGATTGCCACTGATGGCAAGGAGACATGACTCAATTTTTGTTGTAGTAGACACTCTAACGAAGAGTGATCACTTTATTCCTGTGCGTACGACAGATCAGGCACCTGACATAGAGAGAGTTTTCATTAGTGAGATTGTGAGGTTGCATGGCGTGCCTAAGAAGATTATATCCGATCGAGGATCAATGTTTACTGGATGATTTTGGATGAGTTTCCAAGAGGCCTTGGGAACCCAACTTAATTTTAGTACTGCGTATCACCCAGAGACTGACGGACAGATAGAACGAACGAACCAAACCTTGGAAGGCATGTTGCGCATGTACGTGATGAACCAAGAAAAGAATTGGGAGGAGTTCTTGCCTCTAGTAGAGTTCGCTTACAACAACAGTTACCAGAGCACCATTAAGATGGCGCCTTTCGAGTTTCTTTATGGGCAACCGTGTCGGATGCCCTTGAGTTGGGATCAGCTTGAGGATAGGGTCCCAGTGGGACCAAAAGCGATCCAAGAAATGGAAGAGAAAATGCAAACCATAATACAAAGGATAAAAGAAGTGCAAGGATTGACAGAAGAGTTGTGTCGATGCGCACTGAGTTGACCATAGTTATGAGGTCGGTGATTGAGTCTTCTTGCGGGTTAAACCGCATAAAATTTTGATCAAGTTTGGAAAGGGAGCTAAACTCTCTCCTAGATTCGTGGGACCTTTCGAGATTGTGGAGAGAAAGGGGCCTGTGGTCTATCGACTATCCTTTCTTGATTCTTTGAGGCGTATGCACGATGTTTTTCATGTATCTGTTTTGAGACATTATATTAGTGATCCTACACAAATGATTGACATGAGTTCCTTGCAGGTATCGAACGAGGGAGCGCTCACGGCTGAGCCGGTCCACATCTTAGATCATCATGTTCGACAGTTATGACATCAAATGGTAGATCAGGTCAAGGTCCAGTGGGACAGTTATAGTCCGCACTCGACGACCTGGGAGGACGCATATGATATGCGCCAGCAATTTTCATTTTTGTTTGATAGATAGACTTATGATATTGTGATACTTTTATTTCAGCAGTTATACTATGAAACTTCGGGATGAAGTTTAGACCAAGAGGGGGTGTATGTAACATCCCACTCTGGCACAATGAGAAAACTTATTATTTGAGGACACTTGCTCGCAAGTGATTTGGACTTTTCTGATGTTAAAACATTTATACTTTATTATGATGCGTTATGATAGACAACATGATGTTTTACTATTTGATGTAGACAGGTGCTATTGACTCAGTTTTATTGAGTGTGCAGGGTTTTGGACCTTGAGGATGCAGAGGCATCGATGGAACCCCTTGGACTCTGGATTGATTCAGGGAGTGTGCTATTTGGGTTGATTTATTTACTGTGATATTTCATTGATTTGATGATTTGATGTTGACATGTTCTGACATGATTGTTGATGATGCAGGATAACAATAGCTTGCCGACTAGACTCACATATGGAGTAAAGGGGCCACACACAATTTCCAGAGAGGTTGAGGGAGAGGGGTGGACAACAGCCCTGCCACCGCCTACTAGCACTCCCGCCATGGCTCGAACTGTAGGTTAACGATTACCTAGTTCGAGAGGATCCATGATGCCATGAGGGCAGACTGCGACAGTCTCTCATGATGATTCTAAAGGGTGCGCAATAAGGTGGGGGTCTTATTCCTTAGAGCCCTTAGTCTCCCACAAGTTCACCTGGCGGAGTGTTGACTCCAGGGGTTATAGATGTCTACCAATCAGTCTAGTTGGCGAGTGGCACCCTTGGAGCACATGGTGCATCCTGAAGGGCATGTCGCACAAAAGAAACACAAGAAGTGAGTGGCACCCTTGGAGCATGTCGTGCATCTTGAAGGGCACGTCGTGCAAAGGAAATGAACAGGGTGAGTGGCACCCTTGGAGCACGTGGTGCGTCTTGAAGGTCATGTCGCATTGATGTGGATGAAGGAAACAAACCCAAATAGCCCTAAGACAATAATGCCTTAAGAAACCCTTAAACAACTCCCCTAACCCAGTGTCGCCCAGTTCAGAATCTAAGTACTGAGTCTAAAACTTTTAGGGTAAAATTTTAGTCCAACCTTAAGAACAGACCGTGGAATAAAAATAACAATTTAAACAAGAACCCACCTAAGTAATAGTTGGGTCTTCATAAAATTCTTGGGGTGATAACGAGGGCAAGATTTAAATTAAAACTAATGGTTTTAAAATTTCACAAAGAAGAAATTAATTCTGAAGTTGTGGAAGAACAAAAGATATTAAATAAATAATAAATGAAAAGATTAATTAGCGCATTTACCTTTTTGGTTAAAAAAAAGAAGAAGGAAGGGATTAATAAAAATAGGGAAACAAAGTAATAAAGGAAACATAGACAATTAATAAGTAATAAAATTATTTAACGTGCAGGAGTATAAAAAGTTATGATTTTAAAAATAAAATGAAAAGATTAATTAGCACATTTACCTTTCTGGTTTAAAAAAAAGGGGGGGGTGGGGGGAGAAAGGGAATAATAAAAATAGGGAAATGAGCCTTTTAATAAAATTAAAGAAAATAATTTTGAAGAATGTGGGGGATGAGTGACACTTGTAAGACGGAGAATGTTTAGAGGGTTTTTATTAAAACTTAAATTAAATGTGATTAGGGAAAGAGGGGGTCTCAAAACTCTATAAAAGAAAGGGGGATGAGGGGAAAAGGGGATGGGTTGTTAGGTATCGTTATGCTACCGATTTCGGACTGGACTGATTGCATGTGAGGAGTTGGGAATTTCTCAGCTTGTATGGGAGTGGTAGCTCAGCCTTCTGAGGCGAGTTGGGAAGCTAGGTATACCATATGGATTGTTTGTGGCCCCTTTTCGGCTCAGGGGCCTAAGGGGGAAGCAGAGTGCCCCTGACAATTGGCTGGGAGGTAACAGTGTAGTCTCTACGGTCGACAAGCGGGAGCGGTGCGGAGCAGGAGCAACACAGAGCGCAGGGTCATCCTTCGAGGCGGGAGTTAAGGAAACGGTATGGTTTGTTTTTAATTTGGATAATAGGATGCATTATGATATATGATGGTCTCAAAATATTGGTTGTGATTGGATTTAATGGTTGTCATATTTTTCTACTCGACATTTATAAGTGTAGCTGCTGCAACTACTATTTTATTTAAAAATTCTCTCGTAATAAGTAGTGTGAATGAAATCATGTATAGATTTATATTCTATGGGTTTTTGGGGAATAACTTACAACTAATAAGCTATTGTAGGACCTCTTGTAATATATATA